>CATIWC010001772.1:0-310000 GCA_948472305.1 Vicia faba
AGTTGATAGCTGGTAGTTGATAGTCGATAGTTGATAGTTGATATTTGATAACTTATAATTGGTGACTGATAGCTGATAAGCAACATGAGTGTTTGGTAAATTAGTTGTTTAATTAGCTGATAGATACAAAATGATATAAAATATTATTTTAATATTTTTTTTATAGGCAAAAAGTAGGGCTGGAAATGAGTGAACTCACCTTAGCTCAATTCGACTCGTTAAGAATTATCCGAGTTCGAGTTCGAGTTCAAGTTCATCACGAACTCTTTTTCAGCTCAAACTCGACTCGTTAAAAATTGACCGAGTTCGAGTTCATCCCGAACTTTTTTCCAACTCAAACTCGACTTGTTAGAAGTTCATAAACATCTCGGTTCAACTCGTTAGGTTTATCTTGTTAGATTCAACTCTCTCTCTCTCTCTCTCTCTCTCTCTCTCTCTCTCTCTCTCTCTCTCCTCTCTCTCTCTCTCTCTCTCTCTCTCTCTATATATATATATATATATATATATATATATATATATATATATATATATATATATATATATATATATATATATATATATATATATATATATATATATATATATATATATATATATATATATATATATATATATATATATATATATGACATTTTAAATTAATATTTTTAAATAAAAAATATAGAAATAAAATAAGATTGGAATTTATACGATGTTAATTTTATTTGTATAATTATTTGTAGAAATAGTTTGCTCACTTGAGAATATAAATTATCAATTAAAACTGTTAGATTAAAAGAAAATATGAGATTAAGATTTAGAGCAAATCATTAAACCTACTCTTAAAAACAATATAATATTTCTCATATATAATCGAATTGACTCATAAACCTAACGAGTCGAACTATGTATAGTTCAAGTTCAGCTCATTTAGTTAACGAACTTAGTTTTTGGCTCATGTTCAGCTCATTTGGTTCATGAACCTAGTTCAACGATTTAATTTTTGAATCGAATTTCAAATTCTTTTCGAGTTGGTTTGGTTCATTGCCAATCCTAGGCAAAAGGAAATACAATTAAAGACACAAGGGGTGCTTAACCCATCAAAAACTACAAATAGAAAACAATCCAACCAACCAAAAAAGATTAAGAAACACCTAGGAAAATAGTGGGAGAAACACAACACTTCGACCACAATAAATTACCCTCGGAGTACAACTAGAAAGAAACAATTCCCAAGATACAAGCTAAATCATTCCCAACCCGTCAAAATTATTAAGAAAACCTCCATCAAACAATATGTAGTTTCTAGAATTCCAAATAGACCAACATAAAGCCAATCCGAAAATCCATCCCGAATCTAAGAGAAACTTGTTTCTAGTATAAGCTTCCAACAAAGTCAAATGGTCGACAATAGACATCGACGTCGGTGACACATCAACCTGAAGCCAATCACAAGTTTTTTCCTACCACAAAGTCGCGACCGGACAACAACTAAAAATATGGTTAACATCCTCATCAACCAACAAGCACAAAGGACAAACCAGATTATGACGACCAACCAAAATACCACGTCTCAACAAATTTAATCTAGTTGGGAGGCGGTTAATAAGAAACCTCCACCCAAAGAAAAGGGATTTACTATAAGCCTTAGAAAACCATAAAGACTTAGGGCCGACAAAACAGAGTTATCCGTACCTGGTAAAGGATCTTCAGCCAGCAAAATCCACTTGTAACAACATTTGACAGAAAACCTCGCTGGTTGCCTCCTCCAAACACAACGATCGAACTGCTCACTCAACGGACGAACCTCCTAAAGAATCAATAACAACTCATTTAAAGATTCCATAATGGAGCCGAACATATTTGGTAGAACAATGATTAGCCAAACTATACAACTCCGGAAATACAACAAAATATTATCAAAGCAATGTTTTACCAAAATTGCTGCCAACAAACACTTACAAACTCCTCCCTTTGGAAAATTTTAGCTAAAACATTATTTGAGCACATTATCAGAGCAGCAGCAAAAAAAACTCGGTTAGCAGTTAGCAGAAACTCAATTAGCAGTTAGCAGAAACTCAGTTAGCAGTTAACAGTGGAAGATGTCAGGACATCTTCTGAGACATGAAGCTCCCCCTCAAACTTACCAGTCAGTCAGTCAGTTTCTCTCCCCCTTTTTAGACATAATATGCCAAATAAACATGCATTCAAGAGAGTAGTAGAAAAAGAAGTACAAACCAGAATATCCAAGTGTCAAGCACATACAAGTGTCAAAAAGAACATAGGGATCAAAACATAAAAGAGAAAAAAAAGCACCAACATAGAGTCTAACTGTCTTCAGGACCAGTAGACTTGGCAGCTTCAGAACTTCCATCATTATCATAATCTCCTACTTCAGTACCCACTCTATCATCAAGACCGTCATCCTTCTACAAATCCTTGATCAGCTTTTCAAATTTTAGCTTTCTTGTTGAGCTAACTATGATTACCTCATCAAGTTCTTTGCAGGCTTCCATTAACTCAGTAATCATATCATCCTTGCTTGAGGTCTTGTTTTCAGAGGATGCAGATGTCAAAACAATGTCTGGGATATGTTTACCTAAAAACAACTTGAAGTGAAGGAACAAGGCAGACTCCCTTTTGCAAACTATATCAGTGCCACACATAATTCCAGGATGCTGATTTAAAATAATTCCACAAATAAGAGATGGAAAGGCAATAGGCATCTTGATAGCACAGGTTCCTGCATGCTTTACAGTCTATTAAAAAATGTAAGCACCATAATCAAACAATTTCTTATTTCTAACAACATAGATAAATTTTCCTAAACCAACTGTAATGATTGAGGTATGATTGGTAGGGACCCAGTTAGAAGCTCCAATTCTATGCATGATAGCATATTTCACACTTAACTTACTAACAGGGAGCTTATTATTCATGGGAAAATCACTCACTTGGTTTGCAGTGATGGCTTTGCACACCTGATTATCAGTCACTTCCAACTCACAGTAATCATCTTCAGACCTGTTCAAATATCTATTGATGACAGTAGGGGAAAATTCAACACATCTACCTCTAACAAACACCTTCCTATATTCCTTACTTCTGTGATCAGCACAATCTATAGGAATATTAACATTAAATTCTTTAACAAGAGTCTCATAACATTTTGCAAACCCGGTGACAGTCTTCATCAAGCCAGCAAAATAAATCAACTCCATAATCTCTTTGCACTCCAGTGCACCTGCTCCTAACTCTATTTCAAGAGAAATCCTTCTTTGGAAGACATATTTCCATTTTTCAGCATTGCCAACAGAATGGAAGGGAATGTTGTCAAGAGGAGCATCAGGCACCCTGACAGAAAGCTTCTTGCTTGCAGACTTCTTCACAGGAGATATGTCCTGGACATCATCTTCATCATCATCTGAGGAGCTATCAGGTCTAACTTTTCTTTTGTTGGAGGGAGGAACCACTTTACTCCAGGGATTTGGTGGACCATACATAGTCTTCTTCTTGATACTCTTGGTAGGGGGTGTGACATCCACAATCTTCACTTTTATATATTTGAGCCTTTTAGCAATTCCAGGCACCACATTGGAAATAAGGTCATTGTCAGATAGCTCATCAACATTCACCACATTCTCAGCATTTGGATTCTTTTATGTTTTGGAGCCAACAACATCTTCCTTAGCAGAAGGGTCCTTCTCAGCAGATGATGTCTCAACATCTTGTTCAACATCAGCTTCCACTTCTTCTAGAACAAATGTAGCAAACTTGCCAAGTTCACTTTTAGCAACATCTTTCTTTAAGCTAGATAATTCAACAACATTTTGAGGATCAATACCTTTGTCAGCTTGAGCAGGCATTCGGGAAAGAGGAATAGAAATCCCAGGAACAACAAAATCCTCATTTAAAACCCTATCTACCAACCTTCTAATACTCCTATCAACATTAACAGTGTCTTCTTATGACCTATCATCAGTAGTATTACGAGCATTACCTTTAGAAGTGTCAAACTCGTCTTTGGATTTCTCTGCATGGGAAGGTCTAGGTTTCTTGACCTTCTTCTAAAGAGGTGGAATAGTTGTCAGAGGAGCGACGACCAAGACTTTATCAAGGGACAGATCCTCAGGATGGTTGACAAACTTTGACTTAGAAGCCTTGGCTTCATGAGAAGAGCACTTTGAGGGAGACAAAACATGATGTTGCGACATCTTTGAATATTTTTGAACAGTGAGATGGAAAATAGCAAAGGTTCTTTTTCTGTAAAGGAGAATGAAGAGGTTGTCAAAATAAAAAGAGGTAATGTCGTAGCGTGTGGGAGGGTATTTGAGATAATCTTGAAATGATTACTTAAGATATTTAATTTGTTGGAAACATGATAAATGATATAATATCACTTTAATGATATTCCCACACGCCCTTAATTTCTACAAACCCTCATATATGCAGATCCCTAGTTTTCCTCTTAAGTTCTTAAACTAGTTTGCATCCAAAGTGTTGTACCCCAAAATTTGACCTCTCATTCCTCAAGGCATCTCTCACAACTTTCATGTGAGCCACAACTTGCACGCAAAAGGCATCCCCCTTGCTAGCATGCACAAGGTACAAAGCCTCCTATAACTTCCGTCGATTCCAAGGCAAAAAGCTCCCTTTTGGGGTCCTTCGATTTGCACTTTTTTGCCTCATGTATGCCTCTTTCGAATCTGGACATTTTGCCTCATGTATGCCTCTTTCGAACCTGAACATTTTGCCTCCTGCATGCCTCTTTCGAATCTGGACATTTTGCCTCATGTATGCCTCTTTCGAATCTGGACATTTTGCCTCATGTACGCCTCTTTCGAATCTGGACATTTTGCCTCCTGCATGCCTCTTTCGAATCTGGACATTTTGCCTCCTGCATGCCTCTTTCGTTTGGGCATGTGGCAACCTACATGCAAGTCTTTATTTGAGCATTGACCTTTTGTGTGTTTGCTTGGAGTCACAAAGTTTAGACCTCCTCCATGCAGGCTTCGACAAGACATTGACTATGTTTATACTAGCTTCGACTGGACAACATTTCTCTTTAGTATGCTACATTTACATCCTTGACAAACTTCAGCACATGGTTGATGGCCCCCTCAAAAGACATATAGTGGTGGACTTGAGGGGCATACATATGAGTCCCTGTCGAAGGGTACGCCTTACTAGTCCATTCGAAGCACACATTTGGCCCCTTCAAATGATGCACAAAGATGATTCGTTCGAAGGACACTTGTTGGAGGAAAGTCAAACAATGTGTTGGAAGAAGAATCTGGTCGAAGGAGGGTCAAAATGAAAGGATAAAATATTCAAAGATGCTTGCTGCCAAGTTCAGACATGGTACACTGGCCAAAACTGCTGCATAGCAGTCCTGAAACACTGCCCCATTCTTGCACCGAAATAGCATACAAGCACTGTCCCTCGAAGGCTGCAAAGAGCAGTTTACCCAAATTGTTCAAATTATTTTGTTTTCCCTCCAAAAGCTTCAGCCAACTTTGCCTATAAATAAGAGGCTCCAACACATGTTTAAGGGAGGATTTTTGGACCAGAGGAACGAATCCTCCAAATTTTCTCAAACACAATAAAACTCTCAAAGTTCATCAACACTTGAGAAATCACAAAAAAACCCAGAATCACATTCATCTCCTTCGACTCTGAAGAACAACCACACTTCAGTCTCCTTTGAATCAAAGAAGCATCACACTTGCTTTTTTCTTTTCCTTCAAATCCAGCGTTCCAAGCACAGCTATTGACCCCTCTTTCGAATCCAGCATCCAGGGCCACCACTCAAGGCCCCACATCTATTCAAGTCCTGAAGCAAGGTAAGTTATTCTTACCCTTGAACTTTTCGTTTCATGGCATAACATGTAAATAATCTTTACGTTCGTTTGAAACATGTACATACCACTGTTCCTTTCGATTCCACCCTTTTAACATATTTTTCATAGCTATCCCTTTCGTTTTGCTTTTTGTTTACCTAAACTTGCTTTAACTATTAAACTGTTTACAAGACAAATATTAGCATGGCCTCAGGCCATGTTGCCATTTAATGCTTGAAATGAAAGAAACAAGAAACATGAAATAGGAAATGAAGCTTCTGGCTTCTATCCTCTTTCTCCAGGTCGAACGAAAGATACAAACAGGAGGAAAACCATACACTGACTTCCAGGCTCAGTCGAAAGGCATTCCCTCACTGCTTTCAACCTCCAGTCGAAGAAGGCAACAAGGCAGAACCAGAAGGCTTCGCCATACACTGACTTCCAGGCCCCAGTCGAAGGATACAACTTGCTGCTGCCTTTGCCCAATCGAAGGACAGGACCTCGCCCCTGCCAAGGCCCAATCGAAAGACGTGACTTTGCTGTTGCCAGCCCCAATCGAAGGAGGCCAACAAAATGCAAATCGAAGGTTGCTTCCCCCCAATCGAAAGACACTCATTTTTCTTACTTTTATCTTATTTTTTCCTTCATACTTTCTATGCACTTCAATATGGTTGTAATAGTGTAGGATTTATTTTTTGCACTTTTTATTACTTTTGTACAAATGCTAGTAACTAGGTGTGTATGGCCAGATAAAACCAACAAGTAGACAACCTAAAAATCAAAGACAAATGCATGCAATAAAACACACTTTGCACATATGCACTCTTAGGGTACACCTCACTTGGTTGCCTCGAATATGGTCATTGAGTATAGGAAGTTTTAGAGGTCGCCCTCTTGTCCCAAGATCATAGTTGCCTTGAAACGGTTGCCTCGGAAAAATGATCTAGGACATTAGGGTTACCTCTAAGGCATCCTAACATTGCTTTAGTGACCACATGTCCCTTAATCAAATTGACACGAAAACTCCAACGACGATGCTACTTACTCCTCAATAGTGGGACAGCACTGTCTAAAGGATATTTGCACAATTTAATTCCTTTTTGAGTAGGTAGATGTTCTTAAGTACTTGCTATTTTGAAAACAAAAACAAAACTTTTTGCACTTACACTCTCTTCAAAACAAAAACCCTTTTCAAACCCACAAACACAAAGAAAAGCAAACTTTTGAAAACATAATGAGCAAGTACCTAAGAGCCCGTGGATAACCACGGATAGAAAGGGTGCTAATACCTTCCCTTTCTATAATCTACCTCCCGAACCCGAGAAACATCTCAAAAAGGAATTTTTCTGTGCTTTTGTCCTTTCCTTGTTGGATAAAATAAAAGACGGTGGCGACTCTTGCTTACCGCGACATTTTTCGAAAACAAACGCAAACACGAACCAGCATTCCAAAATAGTCAGTTCTCATTCCCACCGATCACAGAACTGGCGACTCTGCTGGGGAATACTCTTATAAGTGGGGTGTACTTTAGGATTAGATCATTGTGTTTTCAATTGTATGCTTTGTATGCTTTAATTTTGTGGGCTTGTATCGGAGTTCTATAGATCCTAACCCGGATCTGGGGATACCCTTTAGGTAAGTAGCAATAAACTGTGAGGGATCTGTCTGGCGTAGACCGACACGGATGAAGCAGTAGCTACGTTGGTGTGACACCTTGGTCTGTACTGATATCCCTTGTGTTGGAACGAGGAGAATATGGGTCTTCTAAGGAGTCATTAAGCACCAACTGACCTTAGAACCTTAAATTGACCAACTTGGCCATAGAACAGTAGTAGTATGCTACACTCATTGAGACTAAACTCTCGCGATGATTTCGGCCGCAAGAAAAGGTTGCTAAACTGGAATTATGACCGATTGAGGGTAGTCAGTGATATTGAGATCCTCTAGAACCCGGTTACTATTTTTAGGACAGGTCTTAACCAACTGAACTGAAAGAGGGTAGTACCTAAGCTCCATGCCAACCTGAAATCTAAGGGCTCTCTTGTGTGACTTGTGTGCCTTTACCATGTTTGCCTTTTGTGGATACTTGTGGTGTGCCTTTACCATGACATCATAACATCATACCATAGCATTTTCAAAAACCATTTCAAGGATCTCGAGGGTCTTTGATGCAGGGTCACGTTGAACCAGACGTCTACCAAAGGGCAAGAGGATTCATTTTCCTCTAAACAAACACCGTCAAAGATCAAGTGCAACAACTTGAATCAGGGGCTATGACCCACTTGACATGGTGAGCTTGATTCTCGTGGAAAGACATCCACCGATACAAAGTTCTCCAATCAAGGATGTTCAATTTCTAACATTTTCTTGTGTTTACCCCGCGAGATCCTTGAAAACATGCATCCACATATCATGCGTCATATCATGACAGGTTTCTCCCATACAGGCCTCTTTATCTTCCTACTGTTTATTTCAGTAAGATGGAACAGACGATGAAAGATCTCCAAGCTCAAAACGCTCAATTCCAACAAATGTTTCTGGCTATGGCTAAGGGGCAAGAGGACCTGAAAGCTCTCCTTCTCAAAGAAAAGAAGAAAAAGTCCAAGAAGTCAGTAGGCGTCTTGAACTTGAGAAGAAGACCTAAAGCCCTAGATATTTCAACTCCATCCAGCATAGGGGATAGTCTTGAAGAAGACCACAATTTGAAGATTGATGAAGTTGAAGTTGACTACTCCGAGGAACAATATCCTCCCACTGATGACAAGTACAAACAGTTGGAGGATCACCTCAGTGCTATGGAGATTCAACAGATACCTGGCTTGGATTTAGGAGACATGGGTTTAGTTTCTGGATTAGTCATCCCTCCAAAGTTCAAAGTCCATACCTTTTCCCTATACGATGGAGTCTCTTGCCCTAAGATGCACCTAAAGTCTTATGTCCGCAAGATTCAACCATACACAACTGATCCAAAGCTTTGGATCCATTTCTTAAAAGAAATTCTAGTAGGGACTCAACTCGAATGGTTCTATCAATTGGAGAGTTCTCGCATCCACACCTGGGAGCATTTAGTTGCTGCTTTCTATAAGCAGTATCAATACAATGCTGATCTTGCACCAACTCGTGTGCAATTGCAGAACATGACCATGGGTTCCAACGAGAGCTTCAAAGGATACGCCCAAAAGTGGAGAGATCTGGCTGGTAGGGTGCAACCCCCTTTAACTGACAGGGAGCTGATTGACATCTTCATGGGAACATTGACATGGGCTTTCTTCAAACACTTGATCGGAAGCTCTTCAGCCGGGTTCACCGAGCTAATACTGACCGACGAAAGGGTCAAAGCTGGCATCAAAAGTGGGAAGATTCAAGAAGCTACACCTTCTGATGCTCAGAAAAAGCCCTACAATGGGAAGAAAGAGTCCAATGCTGTGTATGGTCAAAATATTCGTCATGACCAACACGTAGGAGAAATCTTGATCTCTAATCCTACGCCTGCTCAACAAAGACAGGGGCATCAGCGTAAGAAGGTCGCGCCTAAAATACATTTCACTAAGATCAACATGTCACTGACTCAAGCGCTACAACGCATGTTGAAGGCAGAGCTGATTACATTAAAGGCTCCTCTCCGGAACCCAAATACTTCCGCTCCTACCTATCATCCCAATGAAAGGTGTGCATACCACTCTAACAGTCCGGGACATGACACAAACAACTGTTGGGCTCTGAAGAACAAGGTCCAAGACATGATTGATGCCAAGGAGATCGAGTTTGACCCTCCGGAGACTCCAAACATAATCACTGCTCCTATGACGAATCATTAAAAGCTTTTGTTCATTTGAATTTTTAAGTTGTAATCTCTTTGTTATTCAAACAATTATCTATTAATGTCAAACTCTGTTTCATCAATGCATTGCATATGTTTGTCTTGATTTGATCCACTCATTTTCATTACATTTAAACTATGTTTTTTTACTCACTTTATGACATTCAACTCTTGCTAAAAGTTACAAGCCTTTAGAGGGAGGATGACGAGAACAATGCCATAATCTCATACAGTATGCTTTTGAACAGACCTTGCTGATGATGTACATGCATTTCTTTCAAATCCTAAACACCAGAGTTATAAGGAAGATAACCCCTAGTCAACCCCTTCGAGCCAAAGAAGTAGAAGTTTTCTATTTTAACACAAATTGAAACCTTTAATCAAAACCTGGGGCAGGGTAGTCTCTCAGTTAATTCAAATGCGCTTTAAGTCGCAAACTCTCAGTTCATAATACCACGAGTGACATCAAAAACATTCCTTTGGAACCAAAAGACAGTGATGGTTCCTTATCTCATAGGCAGTCATTATCTCTCAAAAAAGAAAAGGCCACTAAGCCAAAACCTATAAAGGAGGCTTAAGAAATTTGGGGCATCCTGCTGACTGTAATCTCGAAAACAGGAACAGTCAGGCAAAAATTAGGGATAAATAAATCAAAAGAACGAGGTCATTACAAATCCTCGACAACATGAAAAATGTTGCAAAAAAAATGATGACTGCCTTCCAAAATCTAACTTGTGTGAACCATCACCAAAACGTCGTTCCAAATTCGAATAGAGTTCGACGCACAATTAACTGAGTTTAGGATTGAAGAACATCACGAAGAGCGGGTGGGTACAAATATACTTTGAGCCTTTATCCTTTGTTTCTTAAACCGTGAACCAAGCCACATTACAACCCTTCAAAAGTCCTAATTGAAGCATGGGTTAGTTCGAAAGCATACTGTTACAAAAGGTATCCTGACTCCTGTAAGGCTTTGCTCTAAATCCTGAGTTTGAATTTTCTTGGCAAAATTTCTTTACTCGCTAAAACGCATTTTCAAAAAACTTCAAGACAAACATAAACTTTGCATTACTTGAATATCATTGTTTACATATGGCTATTTGTTTAACAGCGGAGAAATTCACACAATGAATATCCAGTGAAAAAAAGCTCTCTCAGTGAACAAAATCAATTCAAGAAGGATGACACTTCCATTGACGAATCTCCTACCAACAGGGGGACTTGACATGTCACTATCCAGCACACCTGGGGCAGTCCAGTCAAGATTCCAAGAAATCTCTCAAGAATTGCAGAGTAACCAGGGGCAGACCTCCATCTCCGTCACTTGGGGCATTAAACGTCAAATCTCAGCAAAGAGTTACGTACAACTAGACATTTTTGGCAATTCCACAAACATTTGCTACTAGGGGAAATGTCAAGTCTCCCCAAAGTCCTTATCATAGGATGATTCCCCAGCAAGAGTATAATCTCTGACCCCCTTTCCCCAGCTGAATCAACCTCAAGAATCCTCGAGGACTTCCCCCAACGAAGATGTCACCTCTCTAGCGGACTGACGACAGGGTTTATTTCCCCAATAACACCAGGATTCCCCAGCTTGAGTTTGCCTCTCCGACTACTAAAAATCAAAGGACCACAACTCCTCTTCCCCAGTAGACTACTCTACAATCCCCAACAAGTTACTGCGAAACCTGGACCCGACCAGATATCAGTTCAACTTCGACTCCCCAGTAGAGCAACGGACGACTAAGACTCCTAAACTCTTTTCCCAAGCAGAAATAAACATACTCCCCACAGAGTTTTCAATATCCCCCAGCGGAGTTCTCCTTAAACAACAAAGCAGGAATCCCTGGTGGAAACATTTTGAGCAAAGTCCAAGACAAAATTACACTTCAACAACATTCATAACATATGCATACAAAATACATATAACACAAATCTCATTTTATTTTTAGAACATCATTACACAATGCATACATCATGACATTGCATACAACTAACTCTTTACCTTTTCAGGAAAGATCAATCAACAGGCAAAGATTATCATCTTCTGAGATCCCTTCTAGAGACAGTTCAGATGCGATCCAGATATGGCTGACGTTCTGATACTTATTCCAGATCCCTTCTAGAGACAGTTCATATGCGATCCAGATATGGCTGACATTCTGATACTTATTACGGATTCCTTCTAGAGACAGTTCAGATGCGATCCAGATATGGCTGACATTCTGATACTTATTCCAGATCCCTTCTAGAGACAGTTCAGATGCGATCCAAATATGGCTGACATTCTGATACTTATTCCAGATTCCTTCTAGAGACAGTTCAGATGCGATCCGGATATGGCTGACATTCTGATACTTATTCCAGATCCCTTCTAGAGACAGTTCAGAATTCAGATGCGATCCAGATATGGCTGACATTCTGATACTTATTCCAGATTCCTTCTAGAGACAGTTCAGATGCGATCCAGATATGGCTGACATTATGATACTTATTCCAGATCCCTTCTAGAGACAGTTCAAATGCGATCCAGATATGGCTGACATTCTGATACTTATTCCAGATTCCTTCTAGAGACAGTTCAGATGCGATCCAGATATGGCTAGCATTCTGATACTTATACCAGATTCCTTCTAGAGACAGTTCAAATGCGATCCAGATATGGCTGACATTCTGATACTTATTCCAGATTCCTTCTAGAGACAGTTCAGATGCGATCCAGATATGGCTGACATTCTGATACTTATTCCAGATTCCTTCTAGAGACAGTTCAGATGCGATCCAGATATGGCTGACATTCTGATACTTATTCCAGATCCCTTCTAGAGACAGTTCAGATGCGATCCAGATATGGCTGACATTCTGATACTTATTCCAGATTCCTTCTAGAGACAGTTCAGATGCGATCCAGATATGGCTGACATTCTGATACTTGTTCCAGATTTCTTCTAGAGACAGTTCAGATGCGATCCAGATATGGCTGACATTCTGATACTTATTCCAGATCCCTTCTAGAGACAATTCAGATGCGATCCAGATATGGCTGATATTCTGATACTTATTCTAGATTCATTCAAAATACAGTCCAGATACGATCCAGATTCAGATGTCATTCTGTCACTCATTTAAAATATAGTCCAGATACGATCCAGATTTAGATGTCATTCTGTCACTCATTCAAAATACAGTCCAGATACGATCCAGATTCGAATGTCATTCTGTCACTCATTCAAATACCTTCCAGATGCGCTCCAGACACGGACACCATTCTCATTCCTCAAGGCATCTCTCACAACTTTCATTTGAGCCACAACTTGCACGCAAAAGGCATCCCCCTTGCTAGCATGCACAAGGTACAAAGCCTCCTATAACTTCCGTCGATTCCAAGGCAAAAAGCTCCCTTTTGGGGTCCTTCGATTTGCACTTTTTTGCCTCATGTATGCCTCTTTCGAATTTGGACATTTTGCCTCATGTATGCCTCTTTCGAACCTGGACATTTTGCATCCTGCATGCCTCTTTCGAATTTGGACATTTTGCCTCATGTATGCCTCTTTCGAATCTGGACATTTTGCCTCATGTATGCCTCTTTCGAATCTGGACATTTTGCCTCCTGCATGCCTCTTTCGAATCTGGACATTTTGCCTCCTGCATGCCTCTTTCGTTTGGGCATGTGGCTCCCTTCATGCAAGTCTTTATTTGAGCATTGAACTTTTGTGTGTTTGCTTGGAGTCACAAAGTTTAGACCTCCTCCATGCAGGCTTCGACAAGACATTGACTATGTTTGTACTAGCTTCGACTGGACAACATTTCTCTTTAGTATGCTACATTTCCATCCTTGACAAACTTCAGCACATGGTTGATGGCCCCCTCAAAAGACATATAGTGGTGGACTTGAGGGGCATACATATGAGTCCCTGTCGAAGGGTACGCCTTACTAGTCCATTCGAAGCACACATTTGGCCCCTTCAAATGATGCACAAAGATGATTCGTTTGAAGGACACTTGTTGGAGGAAAGTCAAACAATGTGTTGGAAGAAGAATCTGGTCGAAGGAGGGTCAAAATGAAAGGATAAAATATTCAAAAATGCTTGCTGCCAAGTTCAGACATGGTACACTGGCCAAAACTGCTGCATAGCAGTCCTGAAACACTGCCCCATTCTTGCACCGAAATAGCATACAAGCACTGTCCCTCGAAGGCTGCAAAGAGCAGTTTACCCAAATTGTTCAAATTATTTTGTTTTCCCTCCAAAAGCTTCAACCAACTTTGCCTATAAATAAGAGGCTCCAACACATGTTTAAGGGAGGATTTTTGGACCAGAGGAACGAATCCCCCAAATTTTCTCAAACACAATAAAACCCTCAAAGTTCATCAACACTTGAGAAATCACAAAAAAATCCAGAATCACATTCATCTCCTTCGACTCTGAAGAACAACCACACTTCAGTCTCCTTTGAATCAAAGAAGCATCACACTTGCTTTTTTCTTTTACTTCAAATCCAGCGTTCCAAGCACAGCTATTGACCCCTCTTTCGAATCCAGCATCCAGGGCCACCACTCAAGGCCCCACATCTATTCAAGTCCTGAAGCAAGGTAAGTTATTCTTACCCTTGAACTTTTCGTTTCATGGTATAACATGTAAATAATCTTTACGTTCGTTTGAAACATGTACATACCACTGTTCCTTTCGATTCCACCCTTTTAACATATTTTCATAGCTATCCCTTTCGTTTTGCTTTCTGTTTACCTAAACTTGCTTTAACTATTAAACTGTTTACAAGACAAATATTAGCATGGCCTCAGGCCATGTTGCCATTTAATGCTTGAAATGAAAGAAACAGGAAACAGGAAATAGGAAACGAAGCTTCTGGCTTCTATCCTCTTTCTCCAGGTCGAACGAAAGATACAAACAGGAGGAAAACCATACACTGACTTCCAGGCTCAGTCGAAAGGCATTCCCTCACTGCTTTCAACCTCCAGTCGAAGAAGGCAACAAGGCAGAACTAGAAGGCTTCGCCATACACTGACTTCCAGGCCCCAGTCGAAGGATACAACTTGCTGCTGCCTTTGCCCAATCGAAGGACAGGACCTCGCCCCTGCCAAGGCCCAATCAAAAGACGTGACTTTGCTGTTGCCAGCCCCAATCGAAGGAGGCCAACAAAATGCAAATCGAAGGCTGCTTCCCCCCAATCGAAAGACACTCATTTTTCTTACTTTTATCTTATTTTTTCCTTCATACTTTCTATGCACTTCAATATGGTTGTAATAGTGTAGGATTTATTTTTTGCACTTTTTATTACTTTTGTACAAATGCTAGTAACTAGGTGTGTATGGCAAGATAAAACCAACAAGTAGACAACCTAAAAATCAAAGACAAATGCATGCAATAAAACACACTTTGCACATATGCACTCTTAGGGTACACCTCACTTGGTTGCCTCGAATATGGTCATTGAGTATAGGAAGTTTTAGAGGTCACCCTCTTGTACCAAGATCATAGTTGCCTCGAAACGGTTGCCTAGGAAAAATGATCTAGGACATTAGGGTTACCGCTAAGGCATCCTAACATTGCTTTAGTGACCACATGTCCCTTAATCGAATTGACCCGAAAACTCCAACGACGATGCTACTTACTCCTCAATAGTGGGACATCACTGTCTAAAGGACATTTGCACAGTTTAATTCCTTTTTGAGTAGGTAGATGTTCTTAAGTACTTGCTCTTTTGAAAACAAAAACAAAACTTTTCGCACTTACACTCTCTTCAAAACAAAAACCCTTTTCAAACCCACAAACACAAAGAAAAGCAAACTTTTGAAAACATAATGAGCAAGTACCTAAGAGCCCGTGGATAACCACAGATAGAAAGGGTGCTAATACCTTCCCTTTCTATAATCTACCTCCCGAACCCGAGAAACATCTCAAAAAGGAATTTTTCTGTGCTTTTGTCCTTTCCTTGTTGGATAAAATAAAAGACGGTGGCGACTCTTGCTTACCGCGACATTTTGCAAAAACAAACGCAAACGTGAACCAGCATTCCAAAACAGTCAGTTCTCATTCCCACCGATCACACAAAGCCTTAGTTAAAATGTCATCCAGTTGTACTTCAGTAGCTACATGTTCTAAGGCAACAATCTTTTCCTCAACAAGATCTCTTATAAAGTGATGACAGATATCAATGTGTTTGGTCTTGTTGTGTTGAATATGATTTTTTAATATATTTATGGCACTTATATTGTCAAAAATAATGTCATGACATCCTGTTTGAAATTATATTCTGTCAACATTTGTTTCATCCAAACCAATTGAGAACAACTGCTTCCTGCAACAATATACTCAGCCTCAGCAGTGGACAGAGACACACAATTTTGCTTCTTACTGAACTAAGATATGAGATTATTTCCCAAAAAGAAGCATCCTCCTGATGTACTTTTTCTATCATCAGCACTTCCTGCCTAATCAACATCACAATAACCAATTAAAGCAGAGCTAGATCCATGAGAATATAACATACCATTGTCACTTGTCCCATTCACATATTTAAGAATTCTCTTCACATGGTTGGCATGGCTAACTTTAGGATCAACTTGATATCTATAACACACCCCTACAACAAAGGAAATGTCAGGTCTGCTAGTTGTGACATATAGAAGACTACCTATCATACTCCTGTAAAGACTTTGATCCACACTTACTCCTTTTTCATTTTTAGACAACTTCAGATGTGTGGAAGCAGGTGTTCTTTTGTGACTGGCATTTTCCATACCAAATTTATTTACTATATTCTTCGCATATTTGTTCTGAGATAAGAATATGGAATCTTCCATTTGTTTAACTTGCAGACCAAGAAAGTAAGTTAACTCACCAACAAGGCTCATCTCAAATTTTGACTGCATTTGCTTGACAAAATATTGAACCATCTCATTTGACATCCCACCAAACACAATATCATTAACATAAATATGTTCAATCATGATCTTCCCTTCTTCTTCCTTGAAAAAAAGAGTTTTGTCTATGCCGCCTTTCCTATATCCATTCTCACCGAGAAATTCTGTCAGTCTCTCATACCAAGCTCTTGGAGCCTGCTTTAATTCGTACAGAGCTTTCTTCAGTTTATACACATGGTTAGGAAAGCTTGGATCAACAAATCCCTTAGGTTGTTCCACATAAACTTCCTCATTCAGATAGCCATTTAAGAAGGCACTCTTTACATCTATTTGAAACAACTTAAATCTCAGAATGTAAGCAACTCCTGACAGTAGTCTGATTGATTCAAGTATGGCCACAGGGGAAAAGGTTTCATCAAAATACACTCCTTCAATTTTAGTGTATCCTTGTGCAACTAATCTTGCCTTATTTCTAGTAACCACCCCTTTTTCATCGGATTTATTTTTGTACACCCATTTAGTGCCAATCACATTTGTCCCTTCAGGTCTTGGAACCAAATCCCAAACTTCATTTCTTCTAAATTGTTATATCTCATCTTGGATAGCATTAATCCAAAACTCATTAGTTAAGGCTTCTTTGACATTCTTAGGCTCTATTTTTGAAACAAAGCAAGAGTTTGACATCCCTTCTCTTGATCTAGTAGTAACTCCTTTATTTAGATCTCATATAATAAGATCCTTAGGATGATCTCTCTGAATTCTGATTGAAGGCCCTTTATTGAGTTGTCTGGGCTCAGGATCTTCTTGAGTTGGATTAGGATCAATACTTCTGTCATTATATTCTGTTGGAATGTATGACAAAATGTTCCAACATCTACTAAGACACGTTCTTCATCATTCCATCCTCTATGATCAATAGTAACATTTATGGATTCCATCATAACCTTAGTTCTGGAGTTAAATACTCTATAAGCTCTGTTATTTGTAGAGTAACCCAGGAATATTCCCTCATCACTCTTGGGATCCATCTTCCTTCTCTGTTCACGATCAGTTAAGATGTAACATTTACTTCCAAAAACATGAAAGTATTTGACAGTAGGTTTTCTTCCCTTCCATATTTCATACAAGGTGGCTGAGGTGCCTTTTCTTAGAGTGACTCTATTATGGATATAACACGCAATATTCATATCTTCAGCTCAAAAGTGGTAGGGTAACTTCTTATCATGAATCATAGCTCTGGAAAATTCCTGAAGAGTTCTGTTTTTGCGTTCCACAATCCCATTTTGCCGAGGAGTAATGGGAGAGGAAAATTCATGACTGATTCCTTCAGAAGAACAAAAATTAGAAAATTTATTATTCTCAAATTTATTTCCATGATCACTTCTAATTCTGACGACATGACTATCTTTTTATCTTTGAAGTTTTTTACAGAGATCTTTAAATACTTCAAAAGTTTCTAATTTTTCTCTGGTAAAATTTATCCATGTGTACCTAGAGAAGTCATCTACAACAACATAAACATACTTCTTTCCACCAAGACTTTCAACCTGCATAGGTCCCATCAAGTCCATGTGAAGAAGTTCCAAAACTTTTGATGTGGTGAGATGCTGGATCTTCTGATGTGACATCTTAGTTTGCTTTCCAATCTGGAATTCACCACATACTCTTACTTCTTCTATATTGAGCTTAGGAATCCCTCTCACGACTTCTATAGATATGATTCTTTTCATTCCTTTCAGATGAAATTGTCCCAGTTTTGATGCCATAATTTAACTTCATTTTCTTTGGCGAAAGCACACGTTGAGGAGAAGTTTAACTCTTGGGGAACCCATAAATGAAAATTGTCTTTAGATCTGGTTCCTTTCATAATGACTTCATTCTTCTCATTGCAAATGAGACATTTTGTCTTTGTGAAGTTTACTTTGAACCCTTGATCACACAATTGACTTATACTTATTAGGTTAGCTGTTAACCCTTTAACAAGTAACACATTATCAAGTTTTGGAACTCCTGAACATTCAGCTTCCCAACTCCTTTGATTTCCCCTTTGGCTCCATCACCAAAAGTCACATAGCTGGTGTAGTGAGATTCGATATCTACCAACAGATTCTTAACACCTGCCATGTGTCTAGAACAACCACTCTCAAAGTATCAGTCATCTTTGGTTGAGACTCTGAGAGAGGTATGAGCTATGAGACTAGCGACAGTAGTCTTGGGAATCCATTGTTTATTCTTTTTGCTATTTTGAGAGATCTGATCAGTCTTGGGAAGAGGAGCAGTTTTAGGGTACCCATACAACTTGGAACGGAAAGGTCTTATGTTACCAAACCTTCCACAGTGGTGACACCTCCAGGGCTGGAATTTCTCTCTAGTGTGATTAATTTTTTTTTGCCATGATGTTGAGACATTTGATTTGACATCTTTGGTTTAGACTTGGCATGAGTGGAATCTGATGAAGGTTCTTTTGAATAAGGTTACTTTTTCTCATTAAACCTTAGGCCACTCTTGTCTCCTGTCACTCTTCCCACTTGAAGAATTTCATCTAATGTGTTAGACCCATTATTCAGCATCTTGAGTGATTTAATCATTATGTCAAGATTTGAAATTAGAGAAGTCACATCACTTTCCAGACTAGAGATAGTTTTCAGATGCTCTTTCCTTTCTGCCTTCAACTGAGTTATGAGAGCTTTCTGTTTCTCCCCTTCTTAGAAAACTTCTGCACTTCTGAGACACAAATCTTTGTACGAGGCAGCTAACTCATCAAAGGTTACTTCACCCTCACTAGACTTTTCATCAGAAACATATTTGCCTGTCAATGCTTTAACATACTTGGCAGATTCCTCTTCAAGATCAGTCTCAGAGTCCTCTTCAGACCAAGTAACAAATAGATTCTTCTTCTATTTCTTAAGGTATGTAGGACATTCAGCTCTAATATGACCAAAACCTTCACATCCATGACACTGTATTCCCTTCCCTTGAGTGGATTTTTCTTCAGCCCTTTTTCTTCCAAACTCATTTGACTTATGGATGTCAGATGAGATGTTCTTGAAATTTGATCTTGGGTTCCTATATATCTTCTTTATCACTTTGTTAAACTGTCTTCCAAGCAGAACTAAAGCATTAGATATTCCTTCATCTGTATCTAGATCAAAATCCTCCTCTTCATCTTCAGTATTGGTTACAAAAGCTATGCTTTTGTTCTTCTTTTCAGATCTTTCATTGATGCTTAATTCAAATGTATGAAGGGATCCAACAAGTTCACCCACTCTCATCTTGTCAATGTCTTGTGTTTCTTCTATGGCAGCCGCTTTCATATCAAATCTCTTGGGGAGAGGCCTAAGCATCTTTATCACCAATTTGTCTTCGAGTATTTTTTCTCCTAAAGCACTGAATGCATTAGCAATCTCAAGAATGTTCATATGGAATTCATTAATACTTTCATCATCCTTCATTATCAGATTTTCAAAGCTGGTGGTGAGAAAGTGAAGTCTTGACATCCTAACTTTGGGTGTGCCTTCATGGCTAGATTGAAGAATCCCCCAGGCATCCTTAGCTACTTCACACGTGTTTACTAATCTGAAAATGTTCTTGTCAATTCCATTAAATATAGCATTCAAGGATTTAGAATTTCCAAGTGCAATTTCATCCTCTTCTTTAGACCAATCTTTTTCTGACTTTAACACAAAAGTGTGTTCTTCATCTTCTCCCAATTTTACTGGGTGTTTCCATCCTTTTAAGACATCTTTCCAAGCCCTACTATCGAGAGATTTTAGAAAGGCCACCATACATGGTTTCCAATAGTCATAATTGCTTCCATCCAGAATGGATGGTCTGTTCACAAATCCCCCTTCCTTATCCACAGTACCAGAAAGTATATTTCCTAGATCTCACCCAGATACAGAGCAGGATTCCTGTTCTAATACCAATTGAAATTCTGGTATCAGATATGTGACGTCGAAGGAACGGTCACGACACAAATATCTGAGGACAATATAAAATGCAACAATATTAAAAGCAGTAAAAACACAAGGGATTATTAACCCAGTTGGGTGTACAACAACACCTACTCTGGGGGCTACCAAGCCAGGGACAAGTCCACTAAATAGTATCAATTCATAGATCCTCGGTAAACAACCAGTTTACGATCTAATCACTTAATCACTACCCATACTATACTTTTACCTAAGACACACCTAGGTATGAGGCCCTCCTCAAATCCCTTCAATCACTAACAATGAAAACAACAGAATTATCAAGTTTTAAAAACCTCAATCATTCAATACTTAAAAGCTTATGAATGATCCACAATTTACAAATCAAATTACAACTCAAGTATTGAAACAATACTGGAGTGTATTACAATTAAAATATTCAGACTTCTAAAACACACAGTATATTTTTCTTCAATTGTTGCATATGTAGGAATAAGGATTCAAGTCCTTATAAAGGCACAACAACTTCTTTATGGGATTGGGATGAAAAACAAATATTGTAATATATTGAATACCTTGAATATATCCATGAAAGTAGGCCAAGATATAATCCATAAAGATGAGACAGATCGAAAAATATTCCTCCATATTTTTCGCAAGTTATAAACCACAAAACCTGAATAAGGCGCGCTTAAAAACAGGAAACAGAAAATCTAAAAATACGTTCAGATCAGCAGGTAGATGTTGAGACATCTGCTTTGACATCATTCAAAAATAGTTGAGGTTATTTACTCCAAATGTCAAGACATTAAGCAAAACATTACCAAAGCAGTGTTTTACCAAAATTGCTGCCAAAAAACACTTACACGAGTGAACAATATCTGAGCGGCTGCCTCATGGGACAACAAGTAAAATTTGTCTAAAGTCACCACTGAAAACTACAATCTTTCCACCAAACACATCCTTCGAATTATTGTACATACTCATGACATCTATTAAATTTTTGTTAAGTGCTTCTAAAGCATGCTTGTGTGCCATCGGTGCTTCGTCCCATATAATTAGCTTTGTCTGTCTTAGAAGGTCTCCAACATCATCGTTGTATTCAACTTTTCAAGTAGAATTATCAAGCATCGATACAGGTATCTTAAACTTGGAATGTGCAGTTCTACCCCCTGGTAATAACAAAGAAGCTATACCACTGGTGGAAACGGTTAAACATATCTCATGTTTGGACCTCAAAGCTGCCACCAGTGTTCTCCACATATAAGTCTTACCAGTACCGTCGTAACCATGAAGGAAGAAGACACCACCATTTTGTGACTGGACAACCCCCATTATTTTTTCATATATGCCTCTTTGTTCATCTAAGAAATATTGAAAAGTTATAGGTAAAATAGTAAGCCAGGAGGACAACAGTAATGTTGATCATAAGAAAACAAATTTCAAGAATTACCAGTAAAAGAAGTGAAGAATTTTGTAAATTCCGATTTCATTTCCGAAGAATCATAATTATGTTCATCATATATGAGTCTATTTCCTAACTGTTGTAGTACATAGGTGTCTGGATATGAAATTGGACTAAAATATTTGAGAGTCCTTCTATTTTCCTGCATTAGCTTTTCAATTTCTATTAAATTTAGACTCTATAATTCAGCCTCTGTCAAAACCAAATTTGTACAGATGCAGGGGAAAAACAAAGTTTGGAAGTAGTTATATTAGACATGAGTTCAAGAAAAAAACTTGTACGTATGCAGCGGTAACATGCCGAAAGTAAGGTAGCAGGCCAATAAATAGTTTGCATAAATAAGTGAGAGTGAGATATGAAGAAACCTGGATTTTGAGCTAATAATCTTTAGGAATGTAAAAGACCATTAGATAATAGTTGCCACGATTCTGTCCAGACATGTGCTGGCCGATTAACAGCACCCGACAATAGTATTACAACAAAGAGTCTGCGAAGAAAATGTTATGAACCCCATTCACTTGCTTCCTTGGTAGAAGTAACATATTCTTTATTGTCCTTAAGAAATACCATTGCAAAGCATGATTCTCTAATTGCTTCATATTGGTTGTCACCAACTTTGTGAATTTCGTCATAACTTGTAGGTCCCTTGACTATCGTCAACATCATCCTCAAGTAAAACAGTTCTCTAGTAGTCGGAGGAACCCATACCAAACAACCTATTGTGAACCCTCTTTTGTGTGGCCTCTATACCCTATTTCCTCTTTCATAAACAAACCTTAAGACAAAATAAGCATAAGTCAGTGACCTGGCTTCTTCATATTGCATATTTGCAACCAGCCATGCAGTAAACATAGATTCAGTCACACTTGCATTTTCTAAAATATTTTCCATTCGATCGTGATCTGTATAGTAAACATCCTTCTCACCCACTAAATGATAGAACATACGCTCCACTGTAGGTTTTCTCCCATGAATATTGTAAGAGTAACTCCGCTAACACGCTTCACTTGGGGAGATATATCTACAGTCCAGATATTGTTTGATTTCATCAATGTGTTCTGTGTCATTTCCATAAACATATGTGAATATCCTATCATGTCCTTTATTTATATATTTGAAAAGATATTTGATGGATGTACTTTGGTTACACCATTCTGTAAGTCTCAGAGTTCCTAAGAGGGGGGGGGGGGGGGGGGGGGGGGGTGAATTAGGTCTTATAAAAATTTATTCGGTTTTATGAGAATGCTTGGTAGTAATTTTGGTTAAGTGTTTGAAGGTTTTGTTTATATCTTTATCTTTTCTTGATTATGGTGATGAAAGCGATAAATGCGGAAAAGTAAAGAACACAGTGATATATCCTGGTTCCCCTCACAATCCGAGAGTACTCCAGTCCCCTTTCCAACACGAAAGATATTTCACTATAGTTAGAATGATTATACATCCTATGCTTACTATCTAACTATAGGGTGATCAAAGGTTCTTAACACCTTTAAGACCAAACAAACACTAATGTGAATGAAGAACAATCCTCTTCAAATCACAACACTTACTTCCAACAATCCTGGATAGTAAGGGAAAATCTTTAAGTAATACAATGATTTAGTTTGAAGTATATGGAGAGCTTTATCAATCTTCAATTGATCTTCTTCTTCAAGATAAAAACAATTCTCAACAATGTATATAAATGTTTACAATGTATGTATGAAACTTGTAATGATAATGAAAGTGTATATGGCAAGTTTCACAAAATTATGAACACATGAAAGTATGAATTCAAATGTGAATGAATGAGAAAATTTTTTATTGAAGAAGTTTTTGTTAATTTGAAAATTGAAGCATTCTTGTATTTTTTTGAAATAAGAAAATCTGCATTTTATAAAGTCATAAGAACCTCTTCATTCATGCCAATTCACATGAAAAGTTGCAATGCATTCATGAAAAGATACCACTTGAAAAATGTTCAAAAAACAAAATAAAAGCTGCACTGGTTCGCTAGGAACCGGTTCCGACACTGACAGAACCCGGTTCTTAGTGAACGTTATAAGTTGGAATTCAAAAATATCACGCAGGAACCGGTTCCCCTATTGGTACAACCCGGTTCCTGGTACAAAAACCAGGGACATGTTTTTTGAGAAATGCTGGAACCCGGTTCCCTGTTAGGGAGGAACCGGTTCCTAAAGGGTTATTTTCAAAAATACTTTTTGAAAGATATTTCAAACAAATTTTTCTTGATCTTAAAGTTATGGAATATGTATATGTTGATGAATGCATATTGTGAACATCTATATTCAAGATTTTAAGAATTATTTATACCATATTGACATTTGATGATTCTTAAAAAATTCTTCAATAATCTTCAAGACTTTTATTTGACGTTGATAAGCTTTTTGCACATCCTTTGAATGTTGATGTCCATGTTGTCTTCATCAAAACACATGCTTTAAATATGACTTGAGAAGCTTGCAATTACATTCTCCCCATTTTTAATGATGACAACCAAGTCTTGAAAACGATTTCTTGAAATGTTTATGTTGTTTTGTATAGCAAACATGTTGAGCAAATTCAAGGCTCCCCCTAAATTGTATGCTCCCCCTAAGTCCATGATTCTTTGAATTTTGGAGTGAGTTTGATATTTATTTGGGCCTGCAATTTCTTTGAAACAAAACAACACATATGCATATTCTTCTCCCCCTTTGTTAACATCAAAAAGGATGGGGAAAAGAGTGAAATAGATACATATAAAAATTAAGACGTGCATCTTAAGAGAAAAATTTAGATATCACCTTCATCCAAAATACCAAGTTCTCTTCGGATTTTGAAGAAAGGTTCTCGAGCAAGCGGTTTAGTGAAGATATCTGCGAGTTGGTTATGAGTATCCACAAAAGTGACTTCGACATCTCCTTTAAGTACATGATCACGGAGAAAATGATGTCGAATATCTATATGTTTGGTTCTTGAATGCATGACCGGATTCTTTGTAATATTGATAGCGCTTGTATTGTCGCATCGAAGAGGAATGCATCCGAGATCAAGTCCGTAATCACGGAGTTATTGCTTGAGCCAAAGAATTTGTGCACAACAACTACCCGCTGCTATGTATTCTGCTTCAGCCGTGCTAAGAGCAACACATGCTTGCTTTTTACAAGCCCATGATACTAATGCATTTCCAATAATGTGACAAGTACCACTTGTGCTTTTACGATCAGTTTTACAACCTGCATAATCCGCGTCAAAATAACCAATTAAAGTGCAAGTACTACCTTTTGGATACCATAGGCCGACATTGATTGTTCCTTTAAGATACTTCATGATCCTTTTAACTGCCATGAGGTGTGATTCCTTTGGATTTGCTTGAAAGCGAGCGCAAAGACAAACACTAAACATGATGTCAGGACGGCTTGCCGTCAAGTACAATAAAGAACCAATCATACCTCTGTACTTTGTAATATCAATTGGAGTACCGGATTCATCTTGATCAACATATGTACCGGAGCCCATTGGAGTATTCATGGCTTTACAATTGTCCATATCAAATTTTTTTCAATAATTTTTTGCAATACTTAGATTGATTGATGAAGATTCCATCTTCTAGTTGCTTGATTTGTAGTCCAAGAAAGTAGTTCATCTTTCCCATCATAGACATCTCGAATTCTCCTTGCATCATCAATGAGAATTCCTCACACATTTCTTTGTTAGTCGATCCAAAAATGATATCATCAACATAGACTTGAACCAATAAAGTGTTACTTTGGATTTTCTTAATGAACAAGGTTTTATCAACCTTACCCTTTTCGAAACCCTTTTCACACAAAAAATTGCTAAGTCTATCATACCATGCTCTTGGTGCTTGCTTTAAGCCACAAAGAGCCTTTCTCAACTTAAAGACATGTGAAGGATGTTTGAAGTCTTCAAATCCCAGGGGTTGTTTGACATATACTTCTTCATTGATGTATCCATTCAAGAATGCGCTTTTGACGTCCATTTGAAAAAGCTGAAAATTTAATGAACAAGCATAAGCAAGTAAAAGACGTATAGCTTCTAACCTTGCAACTGGAGAAAATGTTTCTTCAAAGTCGATTCCTTCCTCTTGATTGTAACCTTGGGCAACCAACCTTGCTTTGTTTCGAACAATTAGACCATTCTCATCAAGTTTGTTCTTAAACACCCATCGGGTACCTATGATGTGTTTACCACTTGGTCTAGGAACAAGTTCCCAAACTTGATTTCTCTCGAATTGATTTAATTCTTCTTGCATAGCAATAATCCATTGATCATCTCCTAAGGCTTCATCAACTTTGGTAGGTTCAATTTGAGAAACAAACGCCATGTTTAAGCAAGCATCTTTTAGATTCAATCTTGTTGATACTCCTTGACTAATGTCACCAATAATTTTATCAATAGGATGGTCTCTATGAGTTCTCTATTCTTTTGGTAGATCATTGGTGTTTGAATCTTGTTGTACACTGTTTTCTTGATTTTCCGGTGATTTCTTAATTTGATCAATTGAAAGATCTTCCGGGGGTAAATCTATAGGATCATCATCATCACAAACAACTACTTCCTCCTTGGAGGGGTTAGTTTCATCAAAAGATACATGCATAGATTCTTCAATAGTTAAAGTTCTTTTATTATAAATTCTATATGCTTTACTAGAAAGCGAATAACCAAGAAATATACCTTCGTCGGATTTCTCGTCAAACTTACCGAGATTGTCTTTGTCATTATTAAGAACAAAGCACTTGCATCCAAAAATGTGAAAGTGTGCAATATTTGGCTTTCTTCCTTTGAAGAGTTCATATGGAGTCTTCTTTATTATAGGTCTAATGATAACTCGATTTCCAACATAACATGCCGTACTAACCGCATCCGCCCAAAAATATTTAGGAAGATTTGCATCACTAAGCATTGTTCTTGCAAATTCCACTAGAAACCTATTCTTTCTTTCAACTACTCCATTTTGTTGTGGAGTTCTAGGTGCTGAAAAATTATGAGAGATACCATGTTCTTCACAAAATTCTTCAAATTGAGCATTTTGGAATTTTCCACCATGATCACTTCTTATAGATACAATCTTTAGTGATTTTTCATTTTGGATTTGCTTAGCATACTTCTTAAAAGCTTTAAAAGCATCACTTTTCTGCACAAGAAACAAAGTCCAAGAATATCTAGAAAAATCATCAATAATGACTAAAGCGTATACATTACCTCCGAAGCTTTTTGTTCTTGATGGACCAAAGAGATCCATGTGTAACAATTGTAGTGGTCTTGTAGTAGACACCACATTCTTAGATTTGAAAGTTGTTTTGGTCTGTTTGCCCTTTTGGCATGCATTACATAATTTGTCTTTGATGGACTTCATCTTTGGTAGACCAATAACTAAGTCATGCTTAACCAATTTGTTCAAGTGCTCCATGTGAATGTGAGCGATCCTCTTGTGCCATAACCAAGCGTCATTGTTGTTTACCATAAGACATCACTACGCCATATAAGGGCTTTAAAAGCGCTTATTTTGGCCTTTAAAAGCGCTTAAAAGCGCTTTAAAAGCTTGCGCTGGCGTAGGTAACAAAAGCGCTTCTAAAAGCGCTCTGGTAGACCCCCCCTTTAAGAGCGCTTCCTGGAAAAAGCGCTCTGGTAGGACCCCCTATAAGAGCGCTTTCCTGGAAAAAGCGCTCTGGTAGACCCCCCTTTAAGAGCGCTTTTTAAAAGCGCTGCCAAAGACCAGTAAAAAAGCATAAAAAATTAAAAAAAAACGCAGCATACAAAAGCGCTTTTGGAAAAGCGCTCTTATAGGGGGGCCTATCAGAGCGCTTTTTCCAGAAAAAGCGCTCTCATAGGGGGGCCTACCAGAGCGCTTTTACAAAAGCGCTTTTGTATGCTGCGTTTTTTTTTAATTTTTTATGCTTTTTTACTGGTCTTTGGCAGCGCTTTTAAAAAGCGCTCTTAAAGGGGGGTCTACCAGAGCGCTTTTACTAAGAAGCGCTTTAGTAGGTGGACCTTTAAGAGCGCTTTTTAAAAGCGCTGTCGTTTCTAAATGAGGTATTTTTATGTGCAGCCTATAATTTAATCCTCCCAGTCGACCTGTAATGTTTTCGACCTGTAATATTTTCGACCTGTAATATATTTTTGACCTGTAATATATTTTCGACGCTATTATTTCAGCCATCAGTAAGACAATATATATACTAATATAATACCATTATAATATCCAAAATTATATATATACATCATTAAATCAATAATATTATAGTTCAAATCGACACAAATCCTACATGAAAAATTGCTTAATATAATATTGACACAAATCTTCTTTAATTTCTTCCAACTTAAGCTTCGGGTACGCAGCAGCACGGAATTCGTCAAGGTACTACAAAACAAAAACATAATATAAATGATATATTTAGTTAAATGTAATAAATTATATGAAATTATCTTAAGTTATAAATTCATACCGTGAGCGGAATCTCTAATTGATTCGCCTGAAGGATTTCTTTCATGAACCTCAAAACAAAGTATCCGCAATCATGACTGTTTCGCTGTTGCGGACACTACATAATAAAACAAATAAGATTCTATAGTTGTCTTGTTTTACCAAGTAGCATAAATATTATAAGCAAAATTGTGAAAAGTAATGTACCTGCACTTGGATCCAAGTGATGTTGTTCGATTTAGTTCGGGATACCTGTGCGTCCCGTTGACTACGGAACACTTGTATTGATCTAATTATTAAATATATAAAAGCATATGTTTAAATCAATCCCACAAATAAGAAAATATATAAATATACACGAATATATATTTAGAACGATCCCACTTACAAATCAACGATTTCCTTCATAGCCGGATAATTGCTCCATTCACCATTTACCGAATTCAGATAATACACGACTTCTCTTATCGGGTTGATAGCAAGCAGCAACCAGTGTGCTCTATAAATTAAAACAATAGGTTATATGAAAATTTTGCTATACACAAAAGAAACAGAGATTAGATGAACCAAGAATGAGAAACTAACCCTACTGGTCGGGTATTATACGCCCAAAGATGCAGACTTTCTGTATTGCCGGTGGACATGAATCTATCTACTAAGCGCTGTCTAACTGATTCCGGTTCCGAAGCAATTGTCATTCCGCTGCAATGGGCGGAAGACACGAAACGGAATCTGTTAGACAATGCAGTCCCGCGCAACACTCTGTCATACAACAACCTTAAATAAAAACATAATAAACATTAGATTATTTTCATTGAAATGTGTAAATAAATTATATTGTGGGACTAATTAAATAATATATCGGATGAGTGAATATTACCGGATGTATGAGTGCATATTACTGACGCCTAGTTGATCATGGGTAAAAATCTCTTCCAAGTCATCAAATGTAATATGTGACTGGAATTCAATACCGAAGACACTTTCATCCATGTTGATTTCACGTAAACCACCATCCTTCAAATCGGACATATCAACCATTGTTGCGAGTGTCGAACGGTATCGAGGCACAAAAGCACCGCCTTTTTTTGCCGCTTGCTTCGGAGGACCAGTGGGTGGTAAGCTACGAACCTGCTGCGTCACTTGTTGTGACTCCCGAGCGGATGCCTAAAAATCATATAAGTTAGGTAAAATATAAAATCATGCAGATTTAGATTCAGACTATATATTAACACTTTAAATGTACCTCTTTTAGTGATGCAACAGACTCCTCCTCCTGTAAAATCCCTTTACCCTTAATTGCGGGTTTTATAGGAGCAGTCTAAAATTAAAATGTAAAAAATAATTAATAAACGGTTTAGAATTGACATTCGAAAACTAAATGATTCATAATCGTTTTCAGTATACCTCATCACTAATGGTAATGAGCTCCGAGGGCCATGCAACAAATGATCCTATTGCATCTCGCAGCAATGTCGTCTCGGAGACCATGTCAGGTACCGGTAGAATCGCATCACGATCTAATACAACATCCACCGATACTTTCAGGTGTCCATCAGGGAGGGGTCTGTGGTGAAGTAAATCTCCCGAAGTGTTGTGCACTTTTCCCTTGCCAACTAGTCGATAATTCGGTGACGATAAGTATAGTTGGCAAGATGAAATGCCCTAAACAAATAGAAAATATAAAGTCATTATCATTAATAAAATAGAACAGTTTGTAAGGAAAAAAACTTATAATTACCTCGGGAAATTTCTTTTGATAGTTGATACTAGCCTTATCACTAGTTTCTCTCACCGATGAAGTGTTGCATTTTTCTCTCATATACATATCTTTATCTCTTTGCAATTCAGAGACCTGTGCTTGCAATTCCTGCAACTTTTGCAACACTTCTTCATTGGTAAGATTTGATCTTCTCCTAGAACTCTTATAAAAAGAGGTTGGAGTCACACCATGACCCTTACCCCTCACCCGACCGGGATACTCGGGAGCATCTAGTACTCTACTAAGTACGCTCTCCTCACCGGTGGATGCCGATTGCGACAAGGTCTCCTGTAATTCATTTACATTTAAATAATTATTAGTGGAGATAAAAAATCATTTATATATTAAAAAACATTTGATTTAATTAAAGACACAGTATTATACTTACACATTCAGTATAAACTCTCTGAACATCGGGATCGACAGCTTGATTCTTGCCCACACGAGCTTCCTTCCACAACACATGTACAGGAAGTGAAGCTTCCTCACTTTTAGTCTCCTCTAACTATGCATTGACACAAACGATAAAATCGTCAATTAAAACATGCACATGTAGACAATTAATTAAAACGCATTTCTATTTACTTACAATTTTATCCTCTAAGCGTGCATATCCCAAACGCCCTTTCTTGTATGGATACGCGGGTTTGGATGCTCTCTTACTATTCGTGGCACTCTTTTTCTGAAATGCTTCATCTCTTTGCTTTAAAAACTCAGCCCAATCTGCTTCATCAATGAATGTCGCATACTTTGTTGGCCGTCCCGGTGCCTCTTCAAGAAATTTTCCATCTTTATCCTTAAGATAGGTGTTTGTCAAAAAACTTTTCCACCCTCTATATCTTTTGCCGGCCAAACTAAGTATGTAGCTTTTACGTTCATCTGGTATCTCAAAAGTCCTCTGCAAAAATAACAACAATTAACCATATATGATATATACCTGAAGTGTTAGTATTAGTAATTTAAACAATTTATCGTCAAGATAATAACAACAATTAACCATATATGATATATACCTGAAGCTCTTCCCAAATCGCTTGTTTTTTCTCCTCCAATTCTGAATTTTTCGTTTTCGATTTCCAGGTAGCTACGGAGACCGGAATATGCATACGGACAAGTGTACCAATATAACTTGTCAACTTTGCAGAATTAGGACCAATTGGTTGTTTATCAGAATTCCATTCCAATCGGTATACTAATCCTTGGTCTCTATGTCGAATGATTCCCTTCATAATAGTGATGCCTCGTGCAACCTCTTTTGCTTCAGTATCAGGTGGAGCATTTGTATCCGAAGCAACTCTTTCTTGTGAGTTTTCTTGTGCGTTTTCAGGTGGGTTTGCAGGTGGAGCATCTCTATCTGGAGCCATTGAACCTGTATCAAACAAACTAAAGCACATTAGTACACTATTAACACTAACTTTATATGAGAAACATTTCAAAAAATTACATAAAAATAATAAAGATGTCCTCAAAACTCAACCCCTTTTACTAAAAATAATAAAGTATTTAACAACAAAAGAAACTAAACCCATAGATAATAAATAAGCAGTCCAGTAATATTTTTCTTGCTTTGAAGAGATACCTAAAACATAAAAAAAATGTTAGAAAAAACATCTTAATATTAAAATAAAAACAAAACACTGTTGGAGGATATACTAAAAACAAAAATGAAAACTTTAAAACAAAATAAAAAGATAATACCTTTAATTCGAATTACCCCTTAACTCTTGAACAACTAGATAATATATAGATGGTATATGAACCAGTAAGACAAAAATGAAGGAAAATGAAGGAGACAAAAATGACAAAAATAATATTAGATGATACTCATATTAAGATTGAAATAGAGAGAACATGTATATATTTGAACATGTACACCATTAAACTAACATTACAAAACCAACAATCAAGATTGAAATAGAGAGAACATGTATATATTTGAACATGTACAACAATCAAGTTTCATCATTGCAACAAGTCATCATAGCATACAAAAATGCTTCAAATTTTGAACCTGTATCAAACAAACTAAAACATTGACACTATTAACACTAACTTTATCACTAACGTCTCTTTCTTTTCTTGGTAGGATTGTGTACTACGCGTCTCTTAACAATGCGGACGGTTGGATTGATCCAAATACCCTCATTATGATCATTTCTAATACAAGATTCATTCTCATTTTGATCGTTTCTTGTACAAGATTCAATGCCAACACCAATATCACCTTGATCTTCAATTTTTTCATCAACTATTTTGTTAGATAAAAGCACTATAGACCATTTCGTACTTGTCGGATCATTGACATAGAACACTTGTTTAGCTTGAGAGGCTAGAATGAAAGGCTCATCTTTGTACCCTACCCTATTGAGATCCACTTGCAAAAATCCTGACTTATCCATTCGTACGCCACTATTATTTTCAACCCACTTGCAACCAAATACAGGAATCTGAAACTTCGCGTAATCAAACACCAAAATGCGCTCGATAACCCCAAAATATGACAAATTTGCAAATTTCGGATTTAAGTCATTCGCACTTGATATGTGCATAGCTTCAGCTACCAAGGTAACACCACTATTTTGCATAGTACTTTTATCATCCTGTTCTTTGGTATAAAATGTGTATCCATTAATTGCGTATGCGCTATAAGAAAGCACAATTACAGATGGACCATAGGCTAAACATCTCAACCTTTCTGTTACTGAAGCAGGATCTGAACGATACTTTGAATAAATATGATCTCTAAACCACGGTATGAAACTTCGATTGTGCTCTCGTACTATCCAGTTCTCATTTCTATTTGGATTTAAATCTCGGAGAACAACTTTGTGCATTTCAACAAACGGCTCAACCTCAATCTCATTGTGCAGAACATACAAGTGCACTTGATCCCGTTCGACCATTGATACTGTCACAACTTTATTTCCAATTAGCCTTTTTCCTTCTTTTTTTTCGACAATATGAGATTTGGGGAGTCCAATTGATTGAACATTTGACAGATATTCAGTACAAAACTCAACCGCTTCTTCAGCAACGTATCGCTCGGCAATACAACCCTCTGGTCGACTTCTGTTTTTCACGTACCCTTTTAATATTTTCATATAACGTTCAGCAGGGTACATCCATCTCATATAAGCTGGTCCGCACAGTTGTGTCTCTTTCACAAGATGAACGACTAGATGAACCATTATGTCAAAAAACGAGGGAGGAAAATACATTTCAAGATCACATAAAGTAACAACTATCTCATTTTGCAATGTTGGTAAGATCGCGGGATCGACCACCTTACTGCAAATAGACCTGAAGAAGAAACACAGCTTAGTTATTGCGCTTCTTACTTTTTCTGGCAGAATAGAACGTATACCTATTGGTAAAAAATGTTCCATTATAACATGGCAATCATGCGTCTTCAAACTCTTTAACTTGAGGTCTTTCATGGACACAAGTCTTCTAATATCTGAAGAGTAGCCTTCTGGAACTTTTACTTCACTGAGGAACTTACACAATGTTTTCTTCTCCTTTCTAGATAGAGTGTAAACAGCAGGTGGCAGATATGTTCGTCTTCCTTTCGTCACGGGCCCCAATTCAGTTCTCATCCCCATGTTTACCATGTCATTCCTTATGTTAACGCCATCCTTAGACTTTCCTTGTATATTGAGTAGCGTACCTATAACGCTGTCAAATACATTTTTTTCAATATGCATAACATCCAGGAAATGTCTTACGTACAACGACTTCCAATATGGAAGTTCAAAGAAAATTGACTTCTTCTTCCACCCACCCTTGACAATTGAATGTGCAAAAGGCTTGCCAAACTGAGTGCTCACATCTTTCACCTTTTCAAAAATTTGATCACCTGACAAAAAAGGCGGGGCTGTACGATGTTCGGCCTCTCCATTGAATGCTTTTCTCCACCCACGGTAGTGATGATTAGAATTTAAGAATCTACGATGGCCGAGAAAGACATTCTTCTGACAAAGCGCCAATCGTGTCGTATCGGTTTCATCTTCACAAACAGGACACGCCTTTTGACCCTTGTTGCTGTACCCGGATAGATTTCCGTATGCTGGAAAATCATTAATTGTTCCAAACAACATCGCCCTCAAGTTGAAACTTTCTTTCCTATACCCATCGTAAACCTCCACACCTCTCTCCCACAAAAACTTTAAATCTTCGATTAAGGGTGCCAAGTATACGTCTATGTCATTCCCTGGTTGTTTAGGCCCAGAAATTAGCATAGATAACATCATGTACTTACGCTTCATACATAGCCACGGAGGTAAGTTATAAATCATAAGAATCACAGGCCATGTGCTATGCGAGATACTTTGAATACCATGCGGGTTCATTCCATCAGTAGACAATGACAACCGAAGGTTTCTTGCTTCTTTTCCAAATTCAGGATATTCAGTATCAACTTTACTCCATTGTGGTGAGTCTGCCGGATGTCGCAACTTTCCATCAATAATTCTTTCATCTGCATGCCAAGTCAAGTGTCTTGAATCGGTCTCACTACGATACATGCGTCTAAATCTCGGAATTATAGGAAAATACCATAAGACTTTAGCAGGAGACAACTTTTTCTTATATCGAGGGGCACCACATTTAGGACACTCATTCAACGCTGCATACTCGTTTCGAAACAAAACGCAATCGTTTGGACATGCATGTATCTTATCATAGCTCATTCCAATAGAAGACAACATCTTTTTGGCTTCATACGTTCGATTGGGAAGAACATTATCCTCTGGTAGCATATCTTTCATAAGGGCTAATAACTCTGTGAAACTTTTATCCGACCATCCATTCTCCGCCTTTAAGTTGTACAACTTTAACACCGCAGACAATCTTGTGAATTTTGAACAACCAACATACAACGGTTTCTCTGCATCGCTTACCAACCTCTCAAACATTTTGGGACAATCCGCAAGATCTTCTTCAAGCGCTTCTGCAATCTCTTCGACTCGATCACAATCGTATGTGTCTGTGCAATCGTCGTTTGAAGCATACTTCCTATTACAACTCGACTCAGCATTCCCGGTACTTTTCTCACCATGCATTGTCCAACATGTATAACTTCTATCAATTCCAAACCGTAGTAAATGAGATCCCAACTGATTCCCGTCAACCTTACCCCCGGCATAACAGCAACCCAAGCAAGGACACGGCATTCGAAGCGGGTCTTTGGAGTGCGCAACCGCAAACTCAACAAATTCCCATACCCCTTTCTCGTACTCTTTCGACAATCGGTTTGAATTCATCCATGTCTTATCCATGTCTTAATTAAGCTAAACAAAAACGGTCAAACTTTCACTCTTCACAAGTAACCCCTATGGCGAATTCAATTCACAAAGTTAGTAAGTACCTCACTTAACGATAAACGAAATTAAAGAGTTACTGAGAGGAAATTAATTTTAATAAATAACTAATAAAATAAAATAAAATAAATATATAAAATTACTAAAAAAAAACCTTAATTTTAACTCCAAAATAATTTAATAGACTTCACAACTTTAATATATAAGATATATGATTCACTCTAACCTAACTTTCACTTCAAATTTAGTATTTATTTCACCTATTTGTCATCATAATCTAACAATATGTTTCACACTAACCTAACTTTCCCTCCCCATTCTTGATGTTGTTTTGGAAGGCATGTCCATGACTTTCATAACTGGAATTACTAAATTGCACAGATTCAAGGCCATCCTATTACTTCCACTACTAATAGGGGTTAAGTTCTCTTCATCTATTTCTTTCCTATTGAAAAAAGAATCATTTTTTCTACTCTTCATTATCACTTTTGTGATGCATAATCAATTAAATAAATTAACACAACACAACAAAATCTCAAAATTATCTAAGTTCCAATCTTACACATATTAGTAAGTACCAATTCTCTAAATTCCAATTCCACTACATTATAGCGCATTAAAAATATAACCACCTCTAATATAAACAAATTCCTTCTACTCCTAACAAATTAAAAAATAAACACTACCATTTTTCTATTAATGTCTTATGTAACTAATAATTAAAGTTTACAAAATTTCAACTTCTAAGGCACCAAACTAAAAAAAATTATCACATTATCACAATACAAACACAATACTTCAAACCAGAACATCAACTTAATAAAACAAACCAAAAACACATTATCACATTATCACAATATTATACTTCAAACTAAAACACCAACCTACAACAACACAAGATTACTTCAAGATTAATTTTTAAAAACAATGTTAAATCTTACTTAAGATTTAAGAGGAAGGAAGCAAGTTAGATGAAGAAGATGGACTTCTAAAAACCAGTTCGTGAAGGCCTCTGGAGGATTGAGATTACTTGAATGAGAGAGATTACTTAAGCAATTGAACGAGAGAAAGAAATTGTTCTCCTGGAATGCGAAAATATCAATTGGTTAGGGTAAACAAGAACAATGACATTAGTTTCTTTGACATTAGTTTCCTTGACATCCATCACAAATGACTTACTTAGTGAAGCATCAAAAGATAGTGATACCTTAAATCTTGAGCGCTTTAGCTTGTTTGTTGTTGAAAACAATTGAAATGGATAGTGAAGAACACTGTAAAGATCATTTTCATTAAAGAAACATTTGCACAGAATAAACATGTCATGATTAGGAATATTCAGCATTCAACAAGTAAAGAGGAATTATTTATGGTTAGGAAATTAGTTCAAAAATTAAATTACGTCAACGGTTAGAAGAAATTCAAGAATTATGACATTTTCCACTTGCCTCAAGTTTTTATGTATCAAAAGAGGTTGGTAAAGTGTGTTGAGCCAAATGGAAGATGTTACACCTCATGGATAAACAAATGTTAGTATGAGTGTATGCACGTTCACACAATTACAATATTACATGTTATGGAAATATTAAAGTAAGTGATCAAAACTAGAATTTAACACTAAGTATTAGTAACTAAGACTTGAATATTATTACTAGAAATTAGTAAACATGATTGTGCACATTGAGGTGAATAGCATAGAACAAACACAACAGTAGTTAGTAATCACGATTCTGGAAAATTAGCATTTAGGCACAACACAATTAAGCTCAAGATTCATCCAATTCCGAATCTATCTATATTTATTCACAATATCAAGAATCTAACATCAACACAAAGAATTGCAATTGATTCTATGTCAATAGATTAGCACAATATCAAGAATTAGTTCTTATGTCAAGAATTAGCAATTCAATTCTATGAGGAATTTCTACGTACACCTAATGTGCAAATGTTATGTCTACAAATCTATGTTAAAATCTACATCACAAATTCACATAAACATTATCACAAACACATAATATGTACTAGAATATTACAAATTCTATGTCAAGAATTCTAGATCTAAACTAATTTACTTCATCAATTCATGCATGCACAATTCACATAAACAAAATCAAATTACTCAAGTATTCAACAAAACTATGAAAATCAAGTAATGTTACCTAAGATAATTTGTAGAAAATTGGAAGTTGGATGTTGTTGATGATGATAACTGAGATTGACGCAAAGCTTTTCACTTCTAAGATACCGGAAATGGTGGCATAGCTAGAGGAAGATAACAGGGAACCACGTTTGGACTTGACAAAGAGCTTTGAAGTAGGAGCGACGGAGATGGCTGAGGAAGATAAGAAAGGGATGTTGGAGGTTGAGATTGAAGTACGGCAAGGGTGTTAGCAGTGAGAGTTTGTTGAGTTATTGACAGCAAGTGACGGTGAGGAACAAATGGAAATAGAAGAAGAATGGCGGCAGCAGTGAAGTAACGGTTGGATGAATCTGAGATTACTGGAGGTCGCGGATGGGGTTTTACGGATGGAGATGAGGCAGAAGTGAAGGTTATGGAAGTTCGTAACAGTGAGGTTTGGACTTTGGAGTGTGAAGGTTGATGTGAGAAGACGGTGATGTATGGGTTATGGGTGGATTATGAAACGCATATAATTTTGTTTTTAAAAATTTTAATTTTAAAAAGGCTATGAAAGCGCTTTTGAAAAGCGCCTTAGTAGATGTAGCTATACCAGCGCTTTTAAGGGTAAAGCGCTCTTGTACCCCACCCCCTACCAGAGCGCTTTTGAAAAGCGCTCTCATACCCCCCCTTACCAAAGCGCTTTTCAAAAGCGCTCTCATACCCCCCCTTACCACAGCGCTTTTCAAAAGCGCTCTCATACCCCCCCTTACCAGAGCGCTTTTTAAAAGCGCTTTCATACCCCCCCCACTATAAGAGCGCTTTTTTAGCGTGTTTTTTAATTTTGTCTTTAGCGAAGCCTATGCCAGCGCTTTTCCTAAAAGCGCTTTCGTAGGGGTGCTGCTAAAAGCCAAATTTGGTATAGTGCATTGTACCTTCAGAGACAAATCATCTAAAGTAATCATAAAAATATTGTTAGTTCTTATACCTTTGAGTTTTACCTCATTGGTTGCCTCATCCATAATGAGACATTCATCTTTGTTGAATTTGATCTTGAACCCTCTATCGCAAAGTTGACTTATGCTAAGAAGATTGTGCTTTAATCCTTCAACATAGAGAACATCCTCAATTTGAATGGATGGAGGTGTGCCAACTATTCCAACGCCAAGAATCTTTCCTTTGGTGTTGTCTCCATAGGTGACATACCCTTTGGCTTTATGTACTAGATATGAAAATTGGTGTACATCTCCTGTCATATGCTTTGAACATCCACTATCAAGATACCAAACATTTGATGTGGATTTCAAGCATACCTACACAAACAAATTATTCTTTATTAGGTACCCAAGTTGCCTTGGGTCCTTCATAGTTAGTTCCCTTTTTCACCCACACATAATGCCCACTTGCTATACTAAAGTTTCTAACATAGCAAGCATTAGGTGTATGGTCTTTAATACCACAATAAAAACAAGTAGGTTCAAAGTTACTTCTATATCTAGAAGGATAAGATTTCTTCTTAGGAAATGTTTTCTTTTTCGATACATTAGCCTTTTTCTTTTGATGATTATGAATAACTTGCTTCTTTTGTACTTTCTTGGGTTTGGAACTATTACTAGCCTTTACAAAAATAGTGGGATTGTTACTTGGTTTCTTAGAATTCACATAACCAAGACCCCTTTTATCATTAGGATAACGTTGTTGGCTTAGTAATCCTTCCAATCCTATTTGTCCTTTTTCATAGCGTTCAATGACTCTTTTCAATTGAACAATTTGAAAGACATTTGATTCACACTTGGAGCATGCAAAGTTTTCTTTTTCTTTAATAAAATTCTGTTTTTGAAGTTCAAAATCTTTAGTCATGGTGTCAATTTTTTCTAAACAACTTAGTAGTTCTTTTTCTTGATTTGACACCTTTTTGTATAAACTTTTGCATTCTTTCAAGAGTTCATCAATAACATCTTGAACATCATCATCAAAAATATTAAATTCATTACTAACCTCTTCTTCATTGTCGGAGTGATGTGAAGCCATTAATGCTAGATTTGCACATTCCTCGCTTTCCGAATCGGATGAAGAACTTATCTCATTATCTTCCCATGCAACATAAGCCTTTTTGTTCTTGAACTCCTTTTTGCCTTTGAATCCATTTTTCTTGGAGAGTTTTGGACAATCCGGCTTTATGTGACCTTGCTTTCCACATTCATAACATGTGACATCTTGTGTTGATGTGGAGGCTTCTTTATCTTTATGATTATAAAATTTCTTCCTCTTGACAAAGTTAGCATTATGAAGATTATTTTTATGACCAAAATATTTTCCTAACCTTTTTACAAGAAGCAAGAAGTTTTCATCTTCCTCCGATGCATCTTTATCTTGACTTTCTTTTGAATCAACTTTCAAAGCAATGCCTTTGGATTTCTTCTCTAAATTTTCATGTTTTTCAAGTCTACCGAGTTCCGTTTCGTATTCTTGAAGCTTGCCAAATAATATAGCGGAAGTCATTGCGGAGAGACTCTTTTTTTCCGAGATTGCCGTTACCTTTGGTTGCCATTCCCTAGTCAATGATCTAAGGATTTTCAAGTTGAGTTCATCATTTGTCAAGGTTTTACCAAGAGCATTTAAGTGATTTGTCAAATGCACAAATCTCTTTTGTAAGTCAAGAATGGATTCTCCGGGCTGCATTCGAAATAGTTCATATTCTTGACTCAAGGTATTTAGCCTTGATCTTTTTTACTTCAGCCGTTCCTTCATGAGTTTGAACCAGGGTATCCCATATTTCTTTTGCTGTCTTGCAGTTTGAGACACGGAAAAATTCGTCCATACTGAGTGCACCTTGAAGAAGGTTTATTGCCTTTTTGTCATAGAGAACTTTCTTTTTATCATCGTCGTCCCATGCAGTTTTGGGCTTTGCAGAACCAATGCCATTGATTACTGAGATCGGGATAAATGGACCATTTTCAACAGCATCCCATACTTCCTCTCCTTGTGCTTCTAAATGCGCCTTCATGCGTATTTTCCAGAAGTCAAAATATTCACCACAGAATAGAGGAGGCTTGTTGTTACTACCACCATCTCTGAAAACTGGTTGATGATTTGCGGAAGCCATTCTGGATCTTTAGGAACAAGTTACCTATAACTTGCTCTGATGCCAATTGTAAGTCTCAGAGTGCCTAAGAGGGGGGGGGGGTGAATTAGGTCTTATAAAAATTTATTCGGTTTTATGAGAATGCTTGGTAGTAATTTTGGTTAAGTGTTTGAAGGTTTTGTTTATATCTTTATCTTTTCTTGATTATGGTGATGAAAGCGATAAATGCGGAAAAGTAAAGAACACGGTGATATATCCTGGTTCCCCTCACAATCCGAGAGTACTCCAGTCCCCTTTCCAACACGAAAGAGATTTCACTATAGTTAGAATGATTGTACAGCCTATGCTTACTATCTAACCTATAGGGTGATCAAAGGTTCTTAACACCTTTAAGACCAAACAAACACTAATGTGAATGAAGAACAATCCTCTTCAAACACAACACTTACTTCCAACAATCCTGGATAGTAAGGGAAAATCTTTAAGTAATACAATGATTTAGTTTGAAGTATATGGAGAGCTTTATCAATCTTCAATTGATCTTCTTCTTCAAGATAAAAACAATTCTCAATAATGTATATAAATGTTCACAATGTATGTATGAAACTTGTAATGATAATGAAAGTGTATATGGCAAGTTTCACAAAATTATGAACACATGAAAGTATGAATTCAAATGTGAATGAATGATAAAATTGTTTATTGAAGAAGTTTTTGTTAATTTGAAAATTGAAGCATTCTTATATTTTTTTGAAATAAGAAAATCTGCATTTTATAAAGTCATAAGAACCTCTTCATTCATGCCAATTCACATGAAAAGTTGCAATGCATTCATGAAAAGATACCACTTGAAAAATGTTCAAAAAACAAAATAAAAGCTGCACTGGTTCGCTAGGAACCGGTTCCGACACTGACAGAACCCGGTTCTTAGTGAACTTTATAAGTTGGAATTCAAAAATATCACGCAGGAACCGGTTCCCCTATTGGTACAACCCGGTTCCTGGTACAAAAACCAGGGACATGTTTTTTGAGAAATGCTGGAACCCGGTTCCCTGTTAGGGAGGAACCGGTTCCTAAAGGGTTATTTTCAAAAATACTTTTTGAAAGATATTTCAAACAAATTTTTCTTGATCTTAAAGTTATGGAATATGTATATGTTGATGAATGCATATTGTGAACATCTATATTCAAGATTTTAAGAATTATTTATACCATATTGACATTTGATGATTCTTCAAAAATTCTTCAATAATCTTCAAGACTTTTATTTGATGTTGATAAGCTTTTTGCACATCCTTTAAATGTTGATGTCCATGTTGTCTTCATCAAAACACATGCTTTAAATATGACTTGAGAAGCTTGCAATTACACATTCCATGTTTATATGTGCATGTTATTTCAAAAGAAATCTTGTATTATACGGGACAACATGTCGATTGTCCAATGTAATTCCATTTTTTTCCGATAACATGTGATTGCAATCTTCTTCTGTATAAGGGATAGCCATCAACCTCAACAACAATATGTTAAATGAACTTTTTGGGGAAGTATTTAGTGCATTTTTCATTTTTCATGCACGGTGAATTCATCTGCGATAACCCACAAGGACCATGCATCATATTTGCCTTAACTAAATTATATAATTTAGGATGAACAGTGGGGCCAGGAATTTCAGCACAAATGATGTTATCAATATCTGAAGGTGCTGGATATTTGCTCTGAGGGTAGAGGAAAATCAAAATGTGTGCACGGGGAAATCCACGCTTATGGAATTCAATGGTGTACATAACTAAAAAAGGTAATAGTTAGTTAACATATAGAGTTGTTGGAACAAAACTTACTGCATAATTGAGATTTAATATGAATAAGGGTACTTACATGCTGTGATACGGTGGGAGAATTGACTTGGGTTTTACGTTTGATCGCAAATGTTGCAGTTAGCAAGAGTCGCCACCGACTTTTCTTTTATCCAAAAGGAAAGGTGAAAAAGCACAGGAAAGACCTTTGAGATTTTTTCTTGAGTTTGGGGGGTAGATTATGAAAAGGGAAGGTATTAGCACCCTCTTCATCTATGTTTTTCCATGGACTCTTAGTTAATTGCTAGATCACTTACTTTTTGTTTGAAATTGTGCTTGATGTAGTTTTTGAAAGTATTTTGTAAAGAGGCCATTGTTTAGGCAATCTTTGTAATGATTCTTATTTGTAAGAATGTATACAAAGATGTTAGATCTTTTGAAAATGCTTTCAATCTTGTAATATGTTTGAAAGTGTAGGTGTTTGTTTTGAAAATAGCAAGGATGCTTGTTTTGAAATGGAGCAAGTAATTAGGAGCAATCTACCTACTCAAATGTCTTTCTTTTTCATTTTCTTTTCCTTTGACATTGTTTTCTTACCATTGATTTGGTAAGCAACCCTATCTTTGGATGTAAACGGGACGGGCGTGGGTCATTGTATAACCATGATTATAAATGTTGCAAGGTATCTCAGCATTCTTTTTGAGGGACTAAGATCATTTATAAGGCAACTTAGATAGCGTCATCGAGGGACTATGATCTTGTATTTGCTTATTTTTTGCTAAAATACCTTACATGCGTAATATGGCTATTTTGTATAAGGCAACCAAGTGCAATAACCCTAGGGGTGTTTGTGTGCAAGTGTATCATTTTAATGCTTGTTTTTGTCTTGAATTAGGGTTTTCTAATAATTGGTTTTAGTCTTTCCATACAAACCCTAATTACTAGCATGTTATATAAAAGCGATAAATTGCGAAATTTAAAGTTACTACGCTATTACAACATTTATGGGGAGGGGTGTACAAGTTGAATGGGGATTGCAAGAATTTAAACCTTAATTAATCTATTACAACCATATTGAATTGGTATAAATATACAAGGAAATAAATAAATACAAAGTATAAAAATGAATAAATGTACAAGGATGCAAAATGTAAAGAAAAGGAATTTTGTTTGGTTTTCATGAAAAAGATTTTGTCTTAACCTAATTTAAATAAAGAAAATAATTAATTAAGTTTGAATTTATTAAGGAAAAAGTTTTAAAAGAAAACCCTAATTCTATTAATTAATCAAAATAAAATAAGTTTAAGAAAAGTATATATTCTTTGGTATATTTTTATCTTGAAAATATTTGTAGCATTATAAAATATTTTTTAGTCTTTTTTATATTAAAATAATGTATTTTAAATGGTGTGAAGAAAACTAAATAACTAAAGTAATATTAATTAAGTTTATAAGATTTACTTAATAAAATAAATAAGGTATAGTAAATAAAATATTTTTATTTATGGAAAAATAAAATAAAATAAGTCAAAATATAAGCATATATCATTTTCTTATATATTTATGATTTTTAGTATTTAGAAAATATTTTTAAGAAAAGAAAAATAAAAAATAGAAATAAATGAATAAATAAAATAATTTGGGCCAGGGGTGTCAAAAGTCAGTATGGGAGTCAGCTAGCAAAGAAACAAAAATGAACCAGGCCCAAAGGGCCCAGCGCCTGCCAAACAAAAAAAAAGGTCAGAATTGCAAAAAACATGAAAAAATGCAAAAGGATACCACTAGGGCTCGAACCCAGGTCCCATAGGTTACAGACGCGCGCTTCTACCACTAGGGTGGCTACACATCCGTTAATACAAATGAAACAATAAATATGTAAGGCAAAACGCCCCTTGAAGACTTCATCTTCAACCTCCAGCCAGACCTACTGTAAATTGTTCATTTCTCATTAAAAATGAATACTGCAAACATGAAACTTGTAGCAAATTTTCTCACGATTCCAGAAATGTAAAGTATTAAAACTATGGATCAAAGATAAGCAAGAATTTTAATGGCCCTAATCTGAACCCTAAAAATTTAAGAAATTTCAGTTTCAAAATTCTCTAAGCTCAAGCAAAATTAATGGAAACTAAGGACATGGTTAGCTTCAGGGCAATGATATCTACATGTTTTATTCACAAATAAACTATTGATGATGCCTGTATGAAGAGTTCCAAGTTGAGAAAACTTACCTCAAAACTGGAAATCATGTTTTGAGTTTGAGCTTGTTTCAATTGATGGTGATGATCATGTTAGCTTCCTTGAGGTTTTAGGAAGCTAATGCAATGGTTAGCTTGAACAATGGATGGTTGAAATGGCCTAAAGAAGTCAAGTTGCAGACTCTGTTTTTTGGTTATGAAAGTTATGGTAAATGGTGTCACAGTTCTGGAATAAGGATGGGGATGAGTTGTATTTGATGTAAGGAAGCTTTAGAAACTAAAAGGCCAAGAAACGCACGAGGGAAATGGGAGTTTGATGTTCAAGGTCAGAAACTGTGCAACAATGGAGTTTTTTTGTGCAATTTCTGATTTGAGAGGGTTTTGGTGTATTTCAGGGTGTTCAAGCTCGTCTTCTAGCTCACAAATAGTGACTCTATTTATAAGCAACAATTTTGGAATGCTCTAGTTGATCAGAATTCAAAATCACAAGTTTATGCATAACATGTGATTTTTTGAGAAACCAAGTTCCAATGCTTTGTACTTGGTTAATAGAGTTGTTAACTACTTTAAACACAATCCTTCTTACTTTGTGGATGTAGTGTAATCAAGTAAAACAAATTGGGAGCTCAAGAAGCTGACTTTGCGCATAAAGCTGGCTTTATAAGAATGGATATTTTACTTTCTCCCTAAAATGGAAAATTGATTTGGACAAACTTGAAACACTTGGATAAGGGTATAATCAGTTTTGTAAACCATTAATTATGGAGTTACAAACAAGTTTGAGGTCTGTAAAGCAAGGATTATGCAGCCTAGCATGGATTTGGTTCATGTGTTCATAAAAAATGACTTGTAATTCAAGTGACAAAATCCTAACTTCATCTCTCTGATTCTCCCTCCTCAAGAATGATCTCAAGGAGTTCTTGGACATTTTGAAAATATTGCAATGTTCTCTATAACCCATATTTGAATTTATTTTGAAGATTCCCTTTGGAACTATGTGAAAAAGTGTCATGAAGTTAGGTCAAAATCCTGGCTAAATTAGGGCAAAATTTCACTGAGTGTTTAGTTTCATGACCCTATATTCATAAAATCATAACTTGAGATCCAAGAATTTTTGGAAGGAGTTGTGTGAAGAAAAGTCATATATTTCATGGAGATATACAACTTTCATGTTGGAAGTTTCTCTCGAATCATCTTGCATCATGGTGAAAATTTGGCTCAAAGTTATGAAAAAACATGAAATTTCCAACACAAAAATTTCTAAGTTTAGAAATTTTGACTTTTCAAAATGAAATCTTGACTTTTTGATTTCTTGATGAATAAGTTTCATATTTTGACATGTTTTGATGAATTATGGTCTTTGGCACTTGAGTTTGACCAAAAAGTCAAAGTTTGACTTTTCAGTATACAGTTGACTTTTGATCAGTTGACTACAAAATTCATTTGTCAATCCAATGGACTTGCAATGTTTTTAACCATCTCATTAGGTCAAAATGATGAAATTGGACTCTTGAGATCATTCCTTAAATAAATTGACCATTTTCTAGGTCAAAAATCAGAAATTGCCCCTTCTCAGTCAAAACCCTAATTTTGACCATTTTGCCCTTTTGGAGATTTGATCAAATTTCTTGAGGAGTTGTGGTCCAAACTTGATCAAATGATACATATAAGTTTAAAATGTTTATATGGATCAAAAATTAAGAAGTTTGACTATAAATTGGCCATAGTTGACTTTTTCCCCAATACAACTGATTTTTAGGTCAACTGCTCAATTGACTGAGCAAAAATGTGATCCAAGGCTTGAAACTTGACATGAGTAATCTTAGGGGTCCATAATGATCCATGAAAATCATATAGGGCATTGGAAGCTAAAATATTCTTGTGCAAACTCAAACCCTAATTTTGGTCATCAGTGCCTAAAGAGGTGTCTTGAGCTGATCAAACCCTAGTGCAGTCTTGAGTCAAGGGAGATCTTGTGAGAAAATTCTTGATAAATGAGAGGGAAAATTTTGGGGTACAACAACTGCCCCTGTTCAATCTTCTTAAGCCTGAAGAGTTAGTATTGCATGTTTTTCCATTCGTGACTCGAAGGTGGAAAATGATTGGACACTAGAGTGCCCAGAAATTTGCACTCAGCGATGTGATGGTAGAGGGAATGGGATTAAAGATGCCATTTGGAGGAGTGATAGAAAGATGTTGGAGATGAGCTTGTAAATGCCATCCAAGAGTGATTGTTGAATTGTAATTTGTAACCTGAAAGAATGAGTATCAGGATGGCATCCGTGTCTGGAGCGTATCTGAACTGTATCTGGAAGTTGATTTTGAATGAATATCAGAATGGCATCCGTGTTTGGAGCGTATCTGAACTGTATCTAAGAGTTAAATCTGAATGAGTATCAGAATGGCATCCGTGTCTGGAGCTTATCTGAACTGTATCTGGAAGCTGATTATCAGAATGACATCTGTGTTTGGAGCGTATCTGAACTGTATCTGAGAATTGAATCTGAATGAGTATCAGAATGGCATCCGTGTCTGGAGCGTATCTGGAATGTATCTAAAATCTTTGAACATTGTTAATGGTAGCTGTTTGAATAATCTTATCCTAAAAAAAGATAAAATGTTAGCTAACATGCAATGTTTATGTTGTATGAAATGCATAGTATAATGCGTTCTTGTTATCAATGTTTATGATATATGGATGCGATGTATGCGCATGTGAGCTAATCTGCTGCACTGCTGTTGGATTGGGGAAAATAAATCCCTGACTGCTGCTGAGGAATATGGAGTATAAGTCTTCATGTTATGAAGTCTAAGTGTTAATGAATTTCTTCTTGTGGAAATAAACTCTGTTGTAAGAGAAATGTCGTGTACTGCTTGAAAAATCCTATATGGGGAATTCAGAGAAATTTGACGAACTTTACTGGGGATTGATAACTGGAAGCTCTGTTCTGTTGGGGATTAAACTGCTCACTGTGGGGAACTTTATAGAGATAAACTTAGAGAGATTTCCCTATCCCTTAAAGCCATCAGTGTTTGTCTTTTATTTTGTTTATTTGTAAACAATAATTATGTTCAAATGCATATGTTCAACAATGAATCATTGGACGTTTTTGTAAGCAAAACACAAGCGAAAAGAAAAAAACAGATAGTTTTTGCACTTTCAAAGGGATATCTTCGTATTGACTTTCAGTGAGTATTTTTGTACAGTGAGACAAACATTCTAGTAAGAGAATGTCGTTGTAAAAAATGAAAATTTTAATACAAATAAAAGATAGCTATGTGCAATAATACCATGGGGTTCTCATTCTGCTATAGCCTTTGTATATCTGAGCATCTTGTCCATTTATTGCCTTGTCCGAAGATGATTGAATTGGTCAGAAATGTCGAGTTTGCAAGTTGTCCGTAAGGTGATCCAATGGGACATAGTCATACGCTTTAATTCCCTAACTTTTGCCTGGACCGCCCTTTCGGGTTTTTAGTCCACCGGGATATCCTTTTTTGCCCAAGTTTCCTTTCAGGTTTTCAACTTGCCGGGTGTTTAGATTTTTTTTTATCCCTAATTTTTGCCCGAACCTTTTTGGTTCGTCGGGATGCCCTTGCTTTGCCTAGGTGCGTCAAATTAGCGGGTCTCTTATGCGTAGTATCTTTTGACTATGTCTGCGTTCGCAGGGTGTGGCAAGTCGTCACCATCCATAGTGGTTAAGATCATTGCTCCACCAGAGAATATGTTTTTTATTACAAATGGTCCTTCGTATGTAGGAGTCCATTTTCCCCTGGGATCACCTTGCGGAAGTATGATAAGTTTGATCACCAGATCTCCAACTTGATACACTTGGCATCTGACCTTTTTGTTGAAAGCCTTGATCATTCGTTTTTGATACATTTGACCATGGCAAACAGAAGTAAGCCTTTTCTCATCAATCAAGTTTAGTTGATCAAGTCGAGTCTGGTTCCAATCTTCTTCATTCAGCCCTACATCCTTCATAATTCTTAGAGAGGGGATTTGGACCTCAATAGGCAAGACAACCTCCATGCCGTATATCAGTGAGTAGGGCGTTTCCCCAGTTGATGTGCGTGCCGTGGTACGATACCCGTGGAGAGAGAATGGTAGCATCTCATGCCAGTCTTTGTATGTGACTGTCATTTTCTGTATGATCTTTTTAATGTTCTTATTCGCGGCTTCGACAACACCATTCATCTTTAGCCGGTAAGGGGAAGAATTATGATGCTGAATCTTGAATTGCTCGTACAAGGCGGTGATCATAGTATTGTTCAGGTTTGTACCATTATCAGTAATGATCCTCTCCGGGATACCGTAACGACAAATGAGATTCTGCTTGATGAACTGGGCGACAACATTCTTGGTAACGGAAGCGAAGGAAGCTGCCTCCACCCACTTTGTAAAATAATCAATGGCCACTAAGATGAAGTGGTGTCCATTAGAGGTTGTCGACTTGATTTCCCCAATCATATCTATTCCCCACATAGCAAAGGGCCAAGGAGCTGTCAAGATATTCAGAGGAACCGGAGGTACGTGCACCTTGTCAGCATAAATATGACACTTATGGCAAGTTCAAGAGTGTTGATAGCAATCTGCTTCCATGGTAGACCAGCAATAGCCTGCCCGTAGGATTTTCTTTGCCATCGTATGCCCACTGGATGGGTGCCAAAAGTGCCTTCATGTAACTCAGCCATGATCCTTTCAGCTTCAGCCTTGTCTACGCACCGAAGTAACACTAAGTCATGGTTGCGTTTGTAAAGAATGCCATTAATAAGGAAGAATTTAGCAGAGAATCCCCTTAAGAACTTCTTATCATTGGCTGAAGCTTCTTCTGGGTATTCTTGAGCCTCGAGATACCTCTTGACTTCGTGAAACCAAGGCTGGTCCACTACTTCTTCGGTATTAATGTCATGACAGTATGCTGGTTTATCCTTTCGTTCAATGGTGATCTGGGGAGCGTCATTATCCCATTTAAGTTTAAACATAGATGACATTGTGGCTAGTGCGTCTGCTAGCTGATTTTCTTCTCGCGGGAAATGCTCGAAGGTAATCTTCTAAAAATGTAGGAGCAATGTCAAAACATGTTCTTTGTAAGGGATAATGTTAGGGTGTTTGGTGTCCCATTCCCCTTATATCTGGCTAATAACCAAAGCTGAATCCCCGAATACATTCAAAGATTTGATCCCCAAGTCTATGGCAGCTTTGAGACCAAAGATGCATGCTTCGTATTCCGCCATGTTATTTGTACAATTGAAGCAGAGTCTTACCGTAAAAGGAGTATGACATCCTTCAGGAGATATGAGTACAACACCAATACCATTGCCAAGTGCGTTAGACGCCCCATCAAAAACCAGGGTCCAACGGGAACCTTGTTCAGGTCTGTCATATGGCCCGAATTCTTCATAGTTGTTTACCATCATGATGTCTTCATCTGGAAATTCGAACTTCATGGACTGGTAGTCTTCTACAGCTTGGAGAGCAAGGTGATCAACTAGTACATTGCCCTTTATTACTTTCTGGGTAGTATATTGTATGTCATATTCTGTCAGGATCATCCGCCATCTTGCTATTCTTCTAGAGAGAGCTGGTTTCTCGAAGATGTATTTTATTGGATCCATTTTAGATATCAATAGGGTAGTATGAGTCAACATATACTGTCTTAGCCGGCGAGCAGCCCATGCCAGAGCGCAATAATTTTTCTCGAGTAGTGAATATCTTGTTTCACAATCGGTAAACCTTTTGCTCAGGTAATAAATGGCATGCTTTTTTCGTCCAGACTCGTCATGCTGCCCCAGTACACACCCCCATTGAATTTTATAAAACAGTCAAATACATGATCAATGGTCTTCCCTCGACTGGTGGCATCAACACAAGAGGCTCTTGCAGGTGCTCTTTAATCTTGTCGAAAGTAGTTTGGTGTTCATCATTCCATTTGACTACTTGATCTTTCTTCAGTAGTTTGAAGATTGGTTCACAAGTAGCTGTCAGGTGAGAAATGAATCTGGCAATGTAGTTCAAACGTCCCAAGAACCCTCTGACTTCCTTCTCAGTACGAGGAGCAGGCATTTCTTGTATCGCTTTCACCTTAGCAGGATCTACTTCAATACCCTTATTGCTGACGACAAAGCCTAGGAGCTTTCCAGACCTTACCCCAAATGTGCATTTATTTGGGCTCAACCTCAGCTTGTACTTCTTTAGTCTCTCAAAGAGTTTTTGTAGATGGTCAAGATTCTCTTATTCTGTTTGAGATCTAGCTATCATGTCATCCACATAGACCTCTATTTCGTGATGTATCATGTCGTGAAATAGAGCCACCATGGCACGCTAATAGGTTTCCCCAGCATTCTTTAGTCTGAATGGCATAACCTTGTAGCAGAATATGCCCCATTGTGTGACAAAGGTTATCTTCTCCATGTCCTCAGATGCCATTTTGATTTGGTTATAGCCCGAGAAACCGTCCATGAAGGAAAACACTTTGTGCTGTTCCGTATTATCAACTAGAATATCAATGTGGGGAAGTGGGAAACCATCCTTAGGGCTTTCCCTATTTAAATCTCTGTAGTCCATGCACATTCGTACCTTGCCGTCCTTCTTGGGCACGGGAACAACATTGGCAACCCATTGCGGATAGAAGGTGACGACCAAGAATCTAGCATTGAATTGTTTCATGACTTATGCTTTTATCTTCTTTGACATATCTGGTCGCATTCGACAGACCTTTTGTTTTACCGGTGGGCAATCCTCTTTTGTAGGTAGACGATATACCATAATATCTGCATCAAGTCCTGGCATGTCTTCATACGACCAGGAAAAGACCTCAACATACCCGTGTAGAAACTGAATCAGACGTTCCTTGACACTTCGTTCCAGATTGGCACCCACCTTGACTTCTCTTTTGTCTTCTTCGGTACCCAGGTTGATTGTGTCCATGGGTTCCTCATGAGGCTGAATGGTTCTCTCTTCTTGTAGTAGTAATTTGGAAAGTTCCCCTGGTACTTCACAATCTTCCTCACCTCCGTCTTCGGCTTGGTAGATTAGATTTTCAGAGTCACAAAAAGCCATAGCAGAACCGTTATCCATGGGATCCCGAATGGATGTAGACCTGCATTGTGAGTGTGAATGTGTGTAAGGGTATGGTTATCTTTGAAAGAAAAATGTAAAAAAAAAAACAATGAGCGTAAAGTTTGTATGCAAAACGTCCATGATTCATTAATGTCATATGTAAATGAGATAATAACCCTTACAAGTGGACCATTGTGCCTCAGGTAAGACACAAGGTTTTAAGAGTTTGAATTGTCTTAATATTACAGATCCAACAAAATGTAAAGATAAATTACTGTGGGATAAAAGTGATTGGGACGAAATATTTAGCCTCCAAATTGTTGAGCCCTCCATTGACAGTTGGGAAGATCCAATCTTCCAGATTGAAAACATCTTCATCATCATCTACCGCGTTGACTTCACGGTTGCTGATCTTTAGGGATGGTCCTCCAGCACGAGCGCGACATACAACCTTCTGAGCATTTAAAGTGAAACCCAAGCCAAATTTGTTAGACTTGTATGGGATAGTTGGGAGTTGTCCCCAAATAGTGCACCCACCTTCTTCTATCACTGCCTTTGCATCCTTCAACGATGACATTCTGAGTGGAGGCCTTGTGATTTTGGGAATAACCCTGGTTAAAGCCACATCTTGCGGGACTTCCTCAAAGTGTTGGAATGGAGTTTCAATAAATTCTCCATCTAACTCCACATATCTGAAGGAATTGAGATGGTTGATCATATACTCTTCTTCTCCATGAACGGTGATAACCTTCCCTTGGATTGGATACTTCAACATTTGGTGCAACATAGAAGTGACAGCGCCAACATTGTGAATCCATGGTCTGCCTAGCAAGCAGGAATATAAGGGACGGATATCCATTACATAAAAAGTTAAATCAAATGATTGGGTTCCAACTTTTATGGGGATATCCACTTCCCCATGCACCATCCTTTTTGAGCCATCAAAGGCCATCATTAATATGTTACTCGACTTTAATGTAAATCCCTCACAATCAAGCCTATCAAGAGCTTTCTTAGGCAATACATTTAGAGATGAGCCAATGTCCACCAAAACATGAGCCAAGGTTGTGCCCCTACATTCAACTGAGATGTACAATGCCTCATTATGCTTCCTTCCTCTTGGCATTAAATCAGCATCCGAAAAACCTAGACCATTATCTGCAGTCAAGCTGGCTACACAGTCTTGGAACTGATCGACAGATGTTTCTTGGGGTACATGGGCAGTTTTCAGGAATTTTACCAAGGCCTTTGCATGCGCCTCAGAGCATAGTAGTAAAGCCAACATGGAAATTTTAGATGGAGTTTTCCCTAGTTGTTCAACTACATCGTAGTCGCTTCTTTTTATGATCTTTAGAATTTCCTCCATCTCTTTCCGGGAGGTTTCAGGGATAGTCAATGATTGTGCCTTCATCCGAACAGGCTCAATCAGAATACTTTTACCTCGAGTCTCGGTTAAATTGGCAGCAGGAATGTCAGTAGGAGTATTAGCAGGGATTGTAATAGCTTTGTCAGGGTGAGTATTGGTGGAGATGATTGTAGGACTGGGAATAGCCTTCGGGGGAGCAACAACAACATGAATGATTACGGGTCCAGAAACTGCTTTTGGGGGAGCAATTTCTGGAGAGAATATCCTTCCGCTTCGGGTAATCTTGCTAGTCCCTGCAATATTATTGATATCGGAGTTAACTTTCTCAGAACTTGAATCTTCGGCAGCTGGCCAGTTTTGTTTGATACCGTGGTAGTAGACATCCCCTCTATAATTCCATGGTACGGTTTTGTCTGACGAATACGGGACTGGTCCAAGCATTGTAATTATCAAAGGAGCTGCTTTTGGAACTGATGTAATTCTAACGGGTCTTTTGGTGGAGACCCTGGAAGAATTGGCAGAAATGGTAATGATAGACACATCATTAAGAGGAACATAAGTCTTTTCAGACAAGATTTCCTTGTTATCTATTAGGCACTGAACACCTGCTTTCAACAAAGGACAGTTTGTTGGTGAGGAAAAACAGAAATGACAACCTTTATCGCAACCTGGGAATACACCGGCAATCAACTAATTATTTTTGATAATCAGGAGTGGGGTCATAAGTTCATCAACTGAAGTAACAAACATATCTTCTTCAATGGCATTGGTATTATGGTTGTGTTTGGGCATAGGGGCAGAAATGACATTTAGCTTTTCGGGCGCATCGAATTCAATCTCTTTGGATTTAATGAGGTCTTGTACCTTGTTCTTTAGAGCCCAACAGTTGTTAGTGTCATGGTCGGGACTCTCAGAGTGGTATGCACAGCGGGCATTAGGATGGTAGTGAGGAGATGTCGTGTTAGGGTTCTTTGGAGCTTCTTTCAAGGTCACTAAGTTGGATCTTAACAGATGTGGAAATACTTGAGATAAGGTCATGTTAATTCTGGTGAATTGTCTGACTGGTCTTTCCATCCTTGGTTGGTTGTTTCTTTGCTGATCAGGCGCATTTTTAGGAATCATAATAGCCCCCACCATTGGACGACGTTCGGCCCTATCTTGATTTCTCTAAGGATAAACAGCAACCACTTCTTTCTTTCCGATAAATGGCTTCCTTATAGCAGCAGAGGATGTATCTTTTTGAATCTTTCCACTCTTTATCCCGACTTCTATCCTCTCTCCGGTCAATATCAGTTCAGTAAAACCTGCCGATGAACTCCCAATTAGGTGATTGAAGAAAGGACCAGACAAGGTGCCCAAAAACATGTATACTAATTCTCTTTTAGATAGAGGAGGTTGAACTCTTCCAGCCAAGTCTCTCCATTTTTGCGCATAGTCTTTGAAACCTTCATTGGAAATCATGGCCATACTATGGAGTTGAGTACGGGTAGGCGCAAGATCAGTATTGTATTGGTATTGTTTGTAAAAGGCTGCAACAAGATCTTCCCAGTTATGAACATTGGCTCTTTCTAACTGATAAAACCAATCAAGTTGAGTTCCAGACAGACTGTCTTGGAAGAACTGTACCCATAAGTCTTTGTCAGCGGTATGGGGCTGGATTTTCCTCACATAGGACCAGAGATGAATTTTAGGGTATGAAACTCCATCATATTTGGCGAACACAAGTGCTTTGAATTTTGGAGGAATGACAATCCCCGATACTATACCCAATTCCTCAAAGTCCAATCCAGGCACTTTTTGGATTTCCATTGCGCTCAATTGCTCTTCGAGATGTTTATACTTGTCATCAGCTGGAGGGTATTGTTCTTCATAATAGTCTTCTTCTTCCTCTTCCTCTTTTGATTCTGACTGGACAACTGTTTCCTTGCCCTTCCCATCTTGGTTGTATTTCTCACCAGATGTTGTTGCAAAGTCTAGGACTCTTCTTGTCTATCCTTGGAACCTTCTTCCCATGTTTAGAACTCCGGCTATCTTCTTTGTCTTCTTTTTCTTCTCCTCAGCCAACAAAGTCCTCAACTCTTCTTGTCCTTTGGCTAGGGTCAAGAACAACTGTTGAAACTGTGTATTCTGAGCTTGAAGGTCCTTCACCATTTGCTCGAGATCCATCTTACTGAAATAAACAGTAGAGAGATGAGGATACTTGTTGCAAGAAACCTGCTTATGTTATGATGAATGATAAATGCATATGCAAATGTTTTCAAGGATTTTAAGATTCAAATTTGTTTTAGACAAAAAGGAAACACACTTCATATTAATAGATTAAAGCTTGAGTACATCAATGACTTCTTGGGAAAAATAATACAAAAACTCTAAGATAAAAAGGTAGTACGCATCCTCTTTGGTGCAATGTAGGCATTCAAAGTCTATTCCTCATGAAGTAGCCTAGTGAGTTCCAAAACCTTCTTCTCGCTTGCGTAGGATTGGGTTTCGAAGGTATCTCGCTCCCCCTTGAGTTATATCTAATCCCTTTGTAGGTCTTCAAGAGAGGTAGGCATGTCAGGATGTAGGATAGTATATGGAACATCTCCCTCCATAACAGGCTCAATGATTACCGGGAGAATGGAGGGGTAAGGCATTATAAGACTCTGAGCACGAGCTCGTACCCATTTGAGGTAAGGCTCAAGAGGGATGGAATTCTTATGCCCCAAAGTCTTGCTATCTACCTTGTTTAACATCCTCCAAGCTCGGATAAATCTCTGGCGAAGACCTTGACCGTCGTTGTCGTAGTCAAATACCAAACCTTGAATCAGCATCTCGTGCGGGCCATCCCTTCGGGTGTAACCAAACTGTCTTAAGGCTAAGCAAGGGTTGTAGGTGATACCTCCCCTAATTCCAAGTAAAGGGACATTAGGAAATTCTCCATAACGATCGACAATAGTAACGTTCTCTATGGATCGGGAGCACCAATGAATGTCTGAATGTTTGAGCGTCATCAACCTTTGTGACCACCTTGAACCTTGCTCGTTCCTTATTACAGATTGGGGAAGATGCGAAATAAACCATCTTTCCAAGAGAGGAGTGCAACACATAAGGACACCTCTTTTCCTCATTGTGCGAGTGTGAAAAGAGTGTAGGATATCTCCTAGCAATGTAGGCATCAGGTTGCGGGATATGAAGATTTTGACGGTGTTCACATCTATGAGTTGATCAGGATTTGGAAACAAAACCATCCCATAGATGAGGAGAGCCACAATTTCCTCAAAAGCTTGCAGGTCCAAAGAATTCCAATAGTTTTGGGCTTTCTCAAACAAGAACTTTTCTAGGAAACCCTTGACACCGCTCCTTGTTTCCCAATTAGTTATGACATCAGGTGATTGCAAGTGTAGAGCTTGAGCAATCCCTTCTGGCCTTGGATCTCTTTCTGTACTGTTGAAAGGTAGTTGATTGAGAATGGGAATCCTCAAGAGTCGGGAGAATTCTTCCAAAGTAGGCACAAGTTGATAGTCGGGAAATGTGAAGCAATGGTCTAAAGGATCAAAGAACTGAAAGAGCACCTTCACCATGTCCTCATCCGTGTTGGAGGTGACCAAGTTGAGTAGGCGACCATGTCTCTCGGTGAATGGAGAGTTTTCAGGAATCCTTGAAGCTAGCTCGTTAAGTTGTGGAGGGATCCTCACAAGGTTGACTTGAATAGTTTTCCTGAGAAGTGAATCCATATCCTACAAAACAAGAACAAAGATGAATCCCAAAATCCTTGAAATGGTTAGTGAATGTGTATGATGTTATGATGTTCATGATGTTATGTACAATTATGTATATACGAATAAAACAAACAAGTCCTTAGGTTTAGGCTTGCATGGAGCTTTATAGGTAAGTAACCTCTTGAAATTTAGTTGGCTCAACCGGTCCTAGCAATAGTAACCGGGTTCTAAGGAGCTCAATATCACTGGTTTGTTTCCTTGGTCATTGTTTCAGCACAAGCCTCTTTAATGGCGACCGAAATGTCCCAAGAAACCAAACCTCAATGAGTATAGTATCGAGTATCTACCAACTTCGGATTGTACCAAAGCCGGTCATCTCACTACATCCTAAAAGCCAAGTTGGTCAAGTAAAGGTTCTAAAAGTTCATTAGTGCTTCATGACATCACTCAGCAGCCCTGTATTCTCTTTGATTAACTCAAAGGCTATCGGTACCCACAAATATGTCGCACTAACGTAGCTATTGCTTAGACCATGTCGGTATACCCCGCACAGTTTCCACAATGTATTGCTACTTACCTATAATATATCTAAAATCCGGGTAGAGGATTCAAACCCAAACAAAGAACCATAATGTAAAGCATACAAGTCAAACAATGAAAGCAAGTAAATATGATCTAAACCCTAAGGTAACCCCACTTTTAGAATATTCCCCAGCAGAGTCACCAGTTCTGTGATACGGTGGGAGAACTGAATTGGGTTTTGCGTTTGATTTCAAATGTTGCGGTTAGCAAGAGTCGCCATCGACTTTTCTTTTATACTAAAGGAAAGGTGAAAAAGCACAGGAAAGACCTTTGAGATTATTTCTTGAGTTCGAGGGGTAGATTATGAAAAGGGAAGGTATTAGCACCCTCTTCATCCATGGTTTTCCATGGGCTCTTAGTTACTTGCTAGATCACTTACTTTTTGTTTGAAATTGTGCTTGATGTGGTTTTTGAAATTATTTTGTAAAGAGGCCATTGTTTAGGCAATCTTTGTAATGATTCTTATTTGTAAGAATGTATACAAAGATGTTTGATCTATTGAAAATGTTTTCAATCTTGTAAGATGTTTGAAAGTGTAGGTGTTTGTTATGAAAATAGCAAGGATGTTTGTTTTGAAATGGAGCAAGTAATTAGGAGAAATCTACCTACTCAAATGTATTTCTTGTTCATTTTCTTTTCCTTTGACATTGTTGTCTTACCATTGATTTGGTAAGCAACCCTATCTTTGGATGTAAATGGGACGGGCGTGGGTCATCGTATAACCATGATTAGAAATGTTGAAAGGTACTATGATCTTGTATTTGCTTGATTTTTTTGCTAAGATACCTTACATGTGTAATATGGCTATTTTGTATAAGGCAACCAACTGCAATAACCCTATGGGTGTTTGTGTGCAAGTGTATCATTTTCATGCTTGTTTTTGTCTTGAATTAAGGTTTTCTAATCATTGGTTTTAGTCTTTTAATACAAACCCTAATTACTAGCATGTTATATAAAAGCGATAAATTGCGAAATTTAAAGTTACTACGCTATTACAACATTTGTGGGGAGGGGTGTACAAGTTGAATGGGGATTGCAAAAATTTAAACTCTAATTAATCTATTACAACCATATTGAATTGGTATGAATATACAAGGAAATAAATAAATACAAAGTATAAAAATGAATAAATGTACAAGGATGCAAAATGTAAAGAAAAAGAATTTTGTTTGGTTTTCATGAAAAAGATTTTGTCTTAACCTAATTTAAATAAAGAAAATAGTTAATTAAGTTTGAATTTATTACGGAAAAAGTTTTAAAAGAAAACCCTAATTCTATTAATTAATCAAAAGAAAATTAGTTTAAGAAAAATATATATTCTTTGGTATTTTTTTATCTTGAAAATATTTGTAGCATTATAAAATATTTTTTAGTCTTTTTTATATTAAAATAATGTATTTTAAATGGTGTGAAGAAAAATAAATAACTAAAGTAATATTAATTAAGTTTATAAGATTTACTTAATAAAATAAATAAGGTATAGTAAATAAAAATGTTTTTATTTTTGGAGAAATAAAATAAAATAAGTCAAAATATAAACATATATCATTTTCTTATATTTTTATGATTTTAGTATTTAGGAAATATTTTTAAGAAAAGAAAAATAAAAAATAGAAATAAATGAATAAATAAAATAATTTGGGCCAGGGGTGCCAAAAGTAAGTATGGGAGTCAGCTAGCAAAGAAACAAAAATGAACCAGGCCCAAAGGGCCCAGCGCCTGCCAAAGAAAAAAAAGGGCCAGGATTTCAAAAAACATGAAAAAATGCAAAAGGGTACCACTGGGGCTCGAACCCAGGTCCCATAGGTTACAGACGCGCGAGTCTACCACTGGGGTGGCTATACATCCGTTAATACAAATAAACTAATAAATATGTAAGGCAAAACACCCCCTGAAGACTTCATCTTAAACCTCCAGCCAGACCTACTGTAACTTGTTCATTTCTCATTAAAAATGAAAACTGCAAACATGAAACTTGTAGCAAATTTTCTCACGATTCCAGAAATGTAAAGTATTAAAACTATGGATCAAAGATAAGCAAGAATTTTAATGGCCCTAATCTGAACCCTAAAAATTTCAGAAATTTCAGTTTCAAAATTCTCTAAGCTCAAGCAAAATTAATGGAAACTAAGGACATGGTTAGCTTCAGGGCAATGATATCTACATGTTTTATTCACAAATAAACTATTGATGATGCTTGTATGAAGAGTTCCAAGTTGTGAAAACTTACCTCAAAACTGGAAATCGTGTTTTGAGTTTGAGATTGTTTCAATTGATGGTGATGACCAGGTTAGCTTCCTTTAGGTCCTAGGAAGCTAATGCAATGGTTAACTTGAACAATGGATGGTTGAAATGGCCTGGAGAAGTCAAGTTGCAGACTCTGTTTTTTGGTTATGAAAGTTATGGTAGATGGTGTTACAGTTCTGGAATAAGGATGGGGATGTGTTGTATTTGATGTAAGGAAGCTTTAGAAACTAAAAGGCCAAGAAACGCACGAGGGAAATGAGAGTTTGATGTTCAAGGTTAGAAACTGTGCAACAATGAATTTTTTTGTGCAATTTATGATTTGAGAGAGTTTTGGTGTATTTAAAGGTGTTCAAGCTCGTCCTCTATCTCACAAATAATGACTCTATTTATAAGCAACAAGTTTGGAATGCTCTAGTTGATCAGAATTCAAAATCACAAGTTTATGCATAACATGTGATTTTTTGAGAAACCAAGTTTTAATGCTTTGTACTTGGTTCATAGAGTTGTTAACTACTTTAAACACAATCCTTATGACTTTGTTGATAGAGTGTAATCAAGGAAAACAAGTTGAGAGCTCAAGAAGCTGACTTTGCGCATAAAGCTTGCTTTACAAGAATGGATATGTTACTTTCTCCCTAAAATGGCAAATTGATTTGGACAAAGCTTGAAACACTTGGATAAGGGCATAATCAGTTGTGTAAACCATTAATTATGGAGTGACAAACAAGTTTGAGGCCTGCAAAGCAAGGATTATGCAGCCTAGCATGGATTTGGTTCATGTGTTCATAAAAAATGACTTGTAATTCAAGTGACAAAACCCTAACTTCATGTCTTCGATTCTCCCTCCTCAAGAATGATCTCAAGGAGTTCTTGGACATTTTGGAAAGCTTGAAATGTTCTTTACAACCCATATTTGAATTTATTTTGAAGATTCCCTTTGGAACTATGTGAAAAAGTGTCATGAAGTTAGGTCAAAATCCTGGCTAAATTAGGGCAAAATTTCACTAAGTGTTTAGTTTCATGACCCTATATTCATAAAATCATAACTTGAGATCCAAGTATTTTTGGAAGGAGTTGTGTGAAGCAAAGTTTTATATTTCATGTAGATATACAACTTTCATGTTGGAAGTTTCTCTTAAATCATCTTGCATCATGGTGAAAATTTGGCTCAAAGTTATGAAAAAACATGAAATTTCCGACACTTAGAAAAATTTCTAAGTTTAAAAATTTTGACTTTTCAAAATGAAATCTTGACTTTTTGATCTCTTGATGAATAAGTTTCATATTTTGACATGTTTTGATGAATTATGATCTTTGGCACTTGAGTTTGACCAAAAAGTCAAAGTTTGACTTTTCAGTATACAATTGACTTTTGATCAGTTGACTACAAAATTCGACTGTCAATCCAATGGACTTGCAATATTTTGAACCATGTAATTAGGTAAAAATGATGCAATTGGACTCTTGATATCATTCCTTAAATCAATTGACCATTTTCTAGGTCAAAAATCAGAAATTGCCCCTTCTTAGTCAAAACCCTAATTTTGACCATTTTGCCCTTTTGGAGATTTGATCAAATTTCTTGAGGAGTTATGGTCCAAACAGTTTTCAAATGATACATATAAGTTTAAAATATTGATATGGATCAAAAATTAAGAAGTTTGAATGTAAATTGGCTATAGTTGACTTTTTCCCCAATACAACTGATTTTTAGGTCAACTGCTCAATTGACTGAGCAAAAATGTGATCCAAGGCTTGAAACTTGACATGAGTAATCTTGGGGTCCATAATGATCCATAAAAATCATATGGGGCATTTGAAGCTCAAATATCCTTGTGCAAACTCAAACCCTAATTTTGGTCATCAGTGCCTAAAGAGGTGTCTTGAGCTGATAAAACCCTAGTGCAGTCTTGGGTTAAGGGAGATCTTGTGAGCAAATTCTTGATAAATGAGAGGGAAAATTTTGGGGTACAACACATGCCAACACTTTGCCTAAAACACAGATGTTGTACCCCAAAATTCGTCCTCTCATTTCTCAAGGAATCACCTTGGATTCTCAAGTTTGCTTCCAAGCCTTGAATTGCAAATTTTTCCAAGAAAATCACCCATAAGGGCAAAATGGTCATTTGCATACTGAAAAGTCAAACTTTGACTTTTGGATCAAAAATCAAGCTTCAAGAATCATATTTCATCAAGACACGTTGAAATATGAAGTTTTGTTTCATCAAAATCCAAGAGGTCAAAATTCTAAATACTTAGAATTTTTTCTAAGTGTTTAAGAAAATATGACAAATTCAAAACTTCTGACTAGGTTATCACCATAAGCACTCAGCAGATTCTGGATATTCTCAAGACAGTTTGGTCAGAACTTCTGGGTAAGCCATTCACAAAAGCTCAGTCAGAGTTTGCCAAGGTAATTCAAAGAAGGTTAAGCAGCGTGCTGCAAGCTTCCCAGAAAGTCTGAAAGCTCCTTCAGAACATGCTGGAGCCAGAAGATAAGAGGATCTGAAGATTGGACGCTATGCAAGAGCAGAACTTCTGGTCCAGAACTAAGCCATGGTATAGAGTTTCACGTTGCGGGATTTCTGGTTATGATAAGTCTCATCATCATTTAATGCTCACAACCACCTTTTGAGTCTTTATCCAAAGGATCCTTACCACGTGTACCTCTATTGTCTTGGGATAGCAACTTTGCTTTTGCTTTTCCTTAATTCCTGCTGACAGCCACCATGCTTGCTTCAAAGACAAGGCAACGCTTCAGCACATGAAGGATATTTTCAAAGCTTTGGTCAGAACTTGACCAAATCCCAAAACCTTGCTTATACAACTTGCTGCAGACCTATGACTAACAGTTGGTTCAACCTACGCCTGCATCTCATGATTACACAAAACTAGCATACGAAAACTGTGATGAAAAAGCAAATGAACCGGATGCCAAAACAGGTTAAAATCCTATTTGTTTTTTTCCCCAAAGTCACAGCAAAATTCATCTATAAATACTTGGCTCCATCACACGTTCAAGGGGCTGGCTTTGGAAGAGAGAGATTGGCCAAAAGAGAGAAAATGAAGTTGTGAAACCTTCATAAAAATCCAGATTTCTCATACATAAAAACAAACCTTTGTTCTTCCTTTTGAACAAAAGGATACAACCACTCTTCCATCTCTCTTGCTGACCCAGAACATCCAAAGGCAGCCACTCAAAGCTCCAAGCACGCTCCAGGTAAGTCTTTCTGACTTTACTTGCTTTAAATTCTGAACATCATTAACATATAAATATCATAGTATTAATGTTGTACATTTCATTATATGAATAGAAAAACTATGGATCAGAACTTCTAGAATAATGCTAGGCTCAGACTTAGGATTGGAACTTCTATGATTTGTTGTGCTATGATCATTCTGATTTGCTGAACTGAATAAAATATTGTTGTGCTGATCAAGAGCTGAAATGTAACATAGAACTTCTATTTTTCACTCATCATTTTAACACACAGAACTTCTAGGATTTTCTCACTGTTTAAGCACACAGAACTTCTGAGTTCTCTTTACTGTTTTAACACACATAACTTCCATGATTTTTATCACTGTTAACACACACTTAACTTCTGATGTTCACCCACTGGCTCAGCACAACACTGAACTTCTGATGTTCACTCACAATCTTAACACAACACAAAACTTCTGAGTTCTCCTTACATGTCAAATACACTGAACTGCTGACGTTTGCTCACTGTTTCAATGTAATACAGAACTTCTGACTTTTGGTTCACTGGTTGGACACCACCCAGAACCTCTGTGTTTTCCCTCTAACTTTTTTATAGGACTTCAGAGTGTATCCATCCAGAACCTCTGTTCCCTTTCCCTCTAACGTTTTTGCAGGACCTCAGAGTGTACGAATCCAGAACTTCTGATCCCACTGACTTTTCCTGCTGAGTCACGCGCATGGCTTCAGAACTTCTGATCCTTGTTTCTTTGTTTGAAATAACACGCTTTTTTATATTTTGCATTTATTTTACTTTTCATCTTTTTTTATTAACATAAAAAACATAAAAATATTTTCTTTTATTTTATTTCCTTAAGACAAAAACATTTTCTAAAACTAGTCCATTTCCTTGTACATTCTTATACATTTCAATATGGTTGTAATAATAACTTAGGATTTATTTTTACTTGCAATCCCCATTCATAAATTTGTACCCCCATCCCCTAAATATTGTAATAGCGTAGGACTTTACATTTCTGCAATTTATCGCTTTCAAATGTAAATGCTAGTAATTAGGCGTGTATGGCAAGATAAAAACAACAAAATAGACAACCCTAATAGTTGTACCCCAAAATTTGTCCTCTCACTTTTTCAAGAATCTCCTCACAAGATTTCTACTGGGCCAAAACTGCACAAGGTTTGATCAGCTCAACTCGCCATGGATCATATTGGATTTTCAAGCATTAGGTCAAGGAGGAAGCTATTGAAAGAGAAAAGCAGATAAATTTTACTGCTTTTGACAAAATCAAAGAAAATAAGTTTACTTCGACTGGTGCTTAACTTTAACAGAAGTTGCTCCTCCATTTTAGCTTCGACTGAGTTTGGTTTCCCTTTGGAACATTCTCCTTCGACTCAAAGAGGAAGAGTCTCTGGTAGCCTCCTTCGACTCAAAGAGGAAGGGCCTCTTGTATCCTTTTTCGACTCCAAGAGGAAGAGTCTCTTGTAGCCTTTTTCGACTCAAAGAAAGAAAATCCCCCTGTTGATGTCCTTCGACTCAGAACTTGGTGGATTCCTACTGGCCTTATGCAGCTTCCCTTCGACACATGCATAGCCTCTATACCATGACATGTCTGGATGTTCCAATCGAAGGTTATACCTTGGTGGCCCATCTGAAAAAATTGAAAGATGCATATGTGGTCCATTCGAAGGACATTTTGAAAGAAACATTGTTATCTGAAAATAAGTCTAGTCGAAAGCTAGAGCCAGTTGGTCAAAACAAAGGATAAGTAGTCCAGATGCTAGTAGTATCAGGTACAAATCTGTTGCACTGGCCACAACGTTCCAAAACTGCTACAAACCAGTCCTGCCACGCTGCCTCCATATTTGCACCAAATTGGTATATACAAAATTGTACCTCGAAGGCTACAAGGACAACATACCCAATTTGTTCAAATTTCTTTTGTTTTCCCTCCCAAACCTCAGCCAAACTCATCTATAAATGAGAGCCTCCATCACACATTTTTGGGGGCCCGAATAGTAAAAAAAAAACTCTATTTGTGAAGAAATTACCAAATTCTCAAAAAAATCTCAAACACTATTAAAAATTCTCAAAGATTCCCAAACACTCAAACTTTAAACAACTCAGATCCCTTCATACATAAGCAAACCTTTCGACTCAATCCCCAACTGCCAGATAGTTAACCACAACTGACTGCCCAAACAAAACAGCAACGAAACTAGCTTCGGGAAGGTTCCAACAAAGCTCCATCCATCATCAAAGAAGCCACTTATAAGTCCTACGACTAAGCACTTCAAGAGGTAAGTTTTCCTCTAAACTAAAAACTTTTCTCACTTAAATATCATCTGTGAATGTAAATAAAAGGAAAATGTAGATATCATATCTAGGAAGTTGATCATGCTTTCGATCCTCACTGCTTGTATACTGAGAATCTCAACCCTGACTAGTTAGACTTTGGATCCTGGTTCCCAATAATCTTGTACTAACCCCTGATTTGTAGTTGTCAAAAGTTACACTTGTTGGTTTCATTTTCAAGTTTAGACAGGTTTCTTGTATCTTTTGACTGGCTAAACATTGGAGCCTTCTCGAAATCTAAACTCGGGAGCTTTGCATTCCTGCAATCAAAGGAGACATCAAAGAGTTTGAAACGAAAGGTGTGCGTTCCATGCTGACTCCTAAAGCCCGTCAAAAGAAATGGAAAAAAGGGTGTGTAGCCGTGAAAATCGGAGATCAAGCTATTAATTAACTTGACTCACAAAAGCAAGAGTCGCCACCGCGCTTTATTATTTCCAAGGGGAAAGGGAAAAGAGCGAAATAAAACCCTAAAACATGCAATGTAAAATAATACTTAAAAGTAATGAAAAATACAATGCGTTTTTGAAAAGAGATCGAGAGTTCGGGGGTTGGTTATGCAATGGGAAGGTATTAGCACCCAATGCATCTGCGGTACTCTGCAGGAACCTTTTGAAATATCTGTTTTTTTGGTTAAAATTGTTTGTTATATACAAGGGTATATTTATCTACAACTATGTTTGTTTAAGGGAAAAAAATGAGTTTTTATTATTGCGTTCGTGAGGGTTTCGCGACCCTTTGCCTACGTATCCAATGAAGGAATCAAAACACCATAGTTCCTCTAGAAAAAAAGTTGATTTGTTTGTGTTTTTTAGTGGGCGACATTAGCGCACGCATTCTAGTAATAGGCACGGCCGGTATCGCGGTAGAATGGAGTTAACATGCCCTTGGGGGGGGGGGGGGGGGAGTTTTGATTTGTTGAGTGTTTTTGCATGTTTTAGAGTATATTCAAGTAATGATTAAATAGTGTTTTTTTTTTGGATTTTTTTGGTTTTTTACTTGTTGATTTTATCTTGCCTAATTATTAGCATTTGTACAAAGTAAATAAAAATGCAGAAAGATAAAACCTTACGCTATTACAAACATATCAAGAGGCATAAAAAATATGAAGGAAAAGAAAAAAAGTAAGAAAACTGAGTGCCTTTCGACCCAGGCAGTAGCACACTTCGACTGGCATTTTGTTGGCCTCCTTCGATTGGGCTTTGGCAGGGGCGAGGTCCCGTCCTTCGATTGGGCTTTGGCAGCAACAAGTTGTATCCTTCGACTGGGAGTTCGCACCAGTGAGGTTCTGTCCTTCGATTGGCAAAGGCAGCAGCAAGTTGTATCCTTTGACTGGGCAAAGGCAACAGCAAATTGTATCTTTTGACTGGAGGTTGAAAGCAGGGAGGGAATGCCTTTCGACTGAGCCTGGAAGTCAGTGAAGCGTGTCTCTGGCTGGGCCTGGAAGTCAGTGTGGAAACCAAAGGCTTCGTTTCCTATTTCCTGTTTCCTGTTTCTTTCATTTAAAGCATTAAATGGAAACATGGCCTGAGGCTATGCTAATATTTGTTTGGTAAACAGTTTAACAGTTAAAACAAATTCAGGCAAACAGAAAGCAAAAACTAAAGAGCTCAGTTCTAAAAAAATATGTTGAAAAGGGTGGAATCAAAGGAACAACAGTATGTACAATGTTTCAAACGAAAAGGAATTGTATTTACATGTTATGATACGAAAAGTTCAAAGGTAGGAGTGACTTACCTTGCTGGAGGCTTTGAATGGGTGTGGGGCCTTGAGTGGTGGCCCTAGATGCTGGATTCGAAAGAGGGGTCACAGGCTGTGCTTGGAGCGCTGGATTTGAAGGAAAAGAAGAAGCAAGTGTGATGCGTCTTTGATTCGAAGGAGACTGCAGTGTGGTTGTTCTTCAGAATCGAAGGAAGTAAGTGTTTGGGGATTCTGGGTTTGTTCTCACAAGTATTGAAGGGACTTGAGATATTTTTGTGTTTGAGAAAATTTGGTGTTTTTGAGAATTTTCTGAAGATTTGTTCGCCTGGCCAAAAGGTCCTCTCCTGAACATGTTGTGAAGCCTTATATTTATAGGCGAGTTTTGATGTGGTTTTGGGGGGAAAATAAATAATATTTGAACTATTTGGGTATATTTCCCCCTTGTTTTCTTCAATGCAGCTCTTGTGCACTCCTTTTTGTGCAAGCACAGGACTGAGACAACGCAGGCCTGTCAGCATTTTGGAGCTTAGTGGCAGGTTGGTGCAGGACTGCTACATAGCAGCACAACTGGCTTGAGTTTGGCAGTATATGGGGCTTTAGTCAACAAACTCTTTGAATGCTTCCCCCTTTCGTTTTGATCACTTCGCCCAGCTTCATGATTACACAAAAATGTTCGTTTCCAAACAATGTGTGCTTTAAGTACGTTGCTTCGAAGGGTTTAGTGGTACAACTTGTGAACCGAAGGAGACTGTATTTCCAAATCGAAGCTTGTGACTGAAGGGGGACTGTATTGCCCAATCGAAACTTGTGGCTGAAGGGAGACTGTATTGCCTAATCGAAGCTTGTGACTGAAGGGAGACTGTATTGCCTAATCGAAGCATGTGGATCGAAACAAACATATTGCCCAATCGAAAGCCCGTGTTCGAAGGAAGCAATGTTGCCCAATCGAAGCATGTTTGCAGGCAGTAAACTTGTCCAAATAGAAGTAGGCTTGCAAGCAACAAACTTGTCCAAATCGAAGTAGGCTTGCAGGCAGCACGCTTGGTGAATCGAAATAGGCTTGCAGGCAGCACGCTTGGTGAATCGAAGTAGACCTGTCAGCACATGAAATCAAAGAAACAAAAAACACACATTTCGTGCTTGATTAGAAGTTAGTGATACATAGGCTAAGAATGTTCAAAACACTTGACAATTTCTGCATAATCAATGCTCGAAAGTGAGAGGTTAAAACCAACTGTATTTAGTGACCTTGACTTCTGTAAAAATAAAAATGGGATCTTAGGTCAAAAATTGGGGTATGACAGCTGCCCCTATTTAAGTTTCTTCTATCCGGAGATATGAAGATTGGAATCTTCATTTCGACGTGATTGAAGGGACTTAAATATAGAATACACAATTTTTGGCCTTAAGATACCACAATTATGTTTATGATATGATATGAATGCAATGCTCTGAATTTTATGGGGAATGATGCCATATGAGACAAACTACTGTTGGAGAAACCAAGCACATTATACAGTAATCCCACAGGAGAAGAGATTATAACTCAACTGGGGAAACAAGAGTCATAGGCTTCAAATGAGAGACTCTTGAGTGATTTACATCAGTATTGCGACTGGAAAAGAAATGCTTGACATCAGCACTAAGGCTGGCAGATGATGATTGACATCAGTACTGAGGCTGGAAAATGATTGGCATCAGTACTGAGACTGGAAAATGATTGGCATCAGTACTAAACTGGAAAATGATTGACATCAGTACTGAGACTGGAAAAGAAACATTTCTGACTTCTGAATTTTACCAAGATACGGTAACACAATTCTTCTTTAACCAAGATATCGCTTGAAAAGGATAAAATACAAATTTCCCTATGGAACTTTTCCGAAGAGGCGTCGTTTGCATTATTGTTAGGGATACATAAGCTGCTCAAATAAAGAGGCCGCCACTTGCTTCCTTTCAAAGGTGTCAATAACATACAAGTTGCTCATGAAGAGACCGCCGCTTGCTGTTTTTTTTCAAAGGTAACAATAACATACAAGTTGCTCATGAAGAGACCGCCACTTGCTGTTTTCAAAGGTGACAATAACATACAAGTTGCTCATGAAGAGACCGCCGCTTGTTGTTTTTCAAGAGAACAATAAAACACAAGTTGCTCATGAAGAGACCGCCGCTTGCTGTTTTTCAAGAGAACAATAACACACAAGTTGCTCATGAAGAGACCGCCGCTTGCTGTTTTCTCTAAGGTATCAATAACATACAAGTTTCTTATGAAGAGACCGCCGCTTGTTGTTTTTCAAGAGAACAATAACACACAAGTTGCTCATAAAGAGACTGCCGCTTGCTGTTTTCTCTAAGGTATCAATAACATACAAGTTGCTCATGAAGAGACCGCCGCTTGCTGTTTTTCAAGAGAACAATAACACACAAGTTGCTCATGAAGAGACCGCCGCTTGCTGTTTTCTCTAAGGTATCAATAACATACAAGTTTCTTATGAAGAGACCGCCGCTTGTTGTTTTTCAAGAGAACAATAACACACAAGTTGCTCATAAAGAGACCGCCGCTTGCTGTTTTCTCTAAGGTATCAATAACATACAAGTTGCTCATGAAGAGACCGCCGCTTGCTGTTTTTCAAGAGAACAATAACACACAAGTTGCTCATGAAGAGACTGCCGCTTGCTGTTTTCTCTAAGGTATCAATAACATACAAGTTGCTCATGAAGAGACCGCCGCTTGCTGTTTTTCAAGAGAACAATAACACACAAGTTGCTCATGAAGAGACCGCCGCTTGCTGTTTTCTCTAAGGTATCAATAACATACAAGTTGCTCATGAAGAGACCTCCGCTTGCTGTTTTTCAAGAGAACAATAACACACAAGTTGCTCATAAAGAGACCGCCACTTGCTGTCTTCAAAGAATATTAAAGCACACAAGCTGCTCATGAAGAGTCCGCCACTTGTTGCTTTCAAAGATACCAATAACCCACAAGATGCTCATAAAGAGACCGCCACTTGCCGTCTTTAAAGAATATTAAAGCACACAAGCTGCTCATGAAGAGTCCACCACTTGTTGCTTTCAAAGATACCAATAACCTACAAGCTGGTCATAAAGAGACCGCCACTTGCTGTCTTCAAGGAATATTAAAGCACACAAGCTACTCATGAAGAGTCCGCCACTTGTTGCTTTCAAAGATACCAATAACCCACAAGCTGCTCATAAAGAGACCGCCACTTGCTGTCTTCAAAGAATATTAAAGCACACAAGCTGCTCATGAAGAGTCTGCCACTTGTTGCTTTCAAAGATACCAATAACCCACAAGCTGCTCATAAAGAGACCGCCACTTGCTGTCTTCAAAGAATATTAAAGCACACAAGTTGCTCATGAAGAGTCCGCCACTTGTTGCTTTCAAAGATACCAATAACCCACAAGCTTCTCATAAAGAGACCGCCACTTGCTGTCTTCAAAGAATATTAAAGCACACAAGCTGCTCATGAAGAGTCCGCCACTTGTTGCTTTCAAAGATACCAATAACCCACAAGCTGCTCATAAAGAGACCGCCACTTGCTGTCTTCAAAGAATATTAAAGCACACAAGCTGCTCATGAAGAGTCTGCCACTTGTTGCTTTCAAAGATACCAATAACCCACAAGCTGCTCATAAAGAGACCGCCACTTGCTGTCTTCAAAGAATATTAAAGCACACAAGTTGCTCATGAAGAGTCCGCCACTTGTTGCTTTCAAAGATACCAATAACCCACAAGCTTCTCATAAAGAGACCGCCACTTGCTGTCTTCAAAGAATATTAAAGCACACAAGCTGCTCATGAAGAGTCCGCCACTTGTTGCTTTCAAAGATACCAATAACCCACAAGCTGCTCATAAAGAGACCGCCACTTGCTGTCTTCAAAGAATATTAAAGCACACAAGCTGCTCATGAAGAGTCCTCCACTTGTTATAAAAAAATTCAATAATAATCAAACTGCTCAAATAAAGAGTCAGTCGCTTGTTGTCACGTCGATATTCCAGAAGAAGGTTATGATAACACTACTAGGGAATAAAGTTCATCTTCAATGGGGAACCATGAATAAATCCTTCCTGAGGAGACCAAGTATTTACATTGCCAAATAAATGCACTCTCCATCTAGGTTTCGTAGTCTAGAGAGATCCACATGGTATCATTCACAAGGGACAAAGCTCAATCCAGGAATAAACTGGAGAGAAAATAGTCAAACAAGACTCCACCCAATGAGGAAACAACTCAAATGGGGGATTTATCCTATCCAGAGATGGAAAAGGAAAGCTAAAGAAAGATTCTTCCACGAGAGTTAACTCAGTGGGGAATTAGAAAGGAGGCGCACTTTATGCTTAAGTTGACACTCTATTTGAGAAGAGGAAATACGATAACCAAAGTATACATATCAAGAACATCAACAAATATCAATGTGTGTGCATGATGCAAGTATGAACAAATGAATGAATGTCATGTATATGCTGACAAAACAGACAGAGGATATAGACAGGAGATGATAAAACATCACAACACAACCCGACACTCAGCTAATCTCATTACTGGAGATAAAAAACAAAAGCCATCATTGGAGCAAAGTCCTTTTACAAGGCTTAAATATCTATGGAGGGGAAGATATTTTCAGGTAGAAAACCCAAAGTCTAGTCTTCTATCATCAACAATCCATTGAAAGGATAACAACACAAACAAGGTTTCAGCTGGAAAAAGTCATGCTTAGCTGGAGATACTGGGAACACCACCCTCTGATAATGTGTGCAAAACATATCTTGACAAATCTGGATTGCCCCTGGGACTAATTTTGGATGCCCCAAGTTTACTGCTGATAAGCTGCATGTTGCACGACAATTCTTGCGAATAACTTCACTTCTAAAATGCCCCAAGCTATATGGTTGATGAGGAGAAATCGTCTCAAGAGGATTTTACAAAAGACCTGGCGTTCACCATGCTCTGGTGTCTTCAAACTCTTAGGGAGATTCATCAAATCTCGACGTGATTGCCCCAGATTGACTGTAGTTGGCACAACAAAGTCTTCAAATTTTTCCCCAAAAGAGTAAACAAGTTGGGAAAGCATTAACTGGGAAAAGCAACATGTTCGTGCTTAAGGTCTTCAGGTGACATGCCCCTGGATATGATTTTTCTTGAAATGATTCGCCAATTACTCAACATAGTTTCAGGCCTTAAAAGAATAAACTCATCACTGGTGCTTATGTGAGCTTCCTTGATATCAAACAAATGTTTTGCAGTTAGAAGAAGTTTATTACGAGAATGAAAATTCTAATGCAACAGTTATGTAAGTCTTGAAGATTTTGAAAAGATATCGCACAAATTTTGCGAGTTAGAGAACCGTTTATTTTTGTATAGGAAAAACATATGATACCAACGTAACTATTTAGCAAACATTCATGGGAGTCAGGAACACTATCTCATTGAAGTATGCCTTCAAAATAACCTTGCTTCAATTAGGACTTTTGAAGGTTGTAACGTGGTCTGGTTCATGGTTTTAGAAAAAAAGATTTAAGGCTCAAAATTATTTGGTGCCCACCCATTCTTCGTGATGTTCTCCAACCCTATGTTCAGTTAATTCAATATGAGTGTTCATCTCTCAAAAGGATTTTATGACGGTTAAGGAAACGACGAGGCTTTTGGAGTAGAAACCACCCTTATGTCTTCGTGTTTGTAGTCACCAATTTGTTCTTTGTTGAGGACTTTTCTTTGTAGTCCTTTCTTTGTAATTTTTATTTTCCCTAACTTTTGCCTGAACTAATTCTTTTGAATTGATAGTCCAACGGGATGCCCTAATTTTTGCCTAAGTCACTTGTTTTCAAGTTTTCGACTTAGCAGGCTTTTTTTCTTGATTTTTGACTTTTGAACAAAATGTGTGACATTAACTTGTCTTTACTTGTTGAGAGGATTGTGACTTCCTCGTTTCTTGATGAATGAGGGATAACACTGTGGTTCCACATCTTCTGGATTCATTATACATGAAGGATAGCCCTCGTAGTTTCTCTTCAGAAATATCTTTCTTATGAATTTTGAACACTCAATCAGATTAACTGAAAACTACCCTGCCCGAGGTTAAAATTTGAGGGTTTTTTCGTATAGAAAAAGAAACTCCTACTTCAAGGCTCAAAAGGGGTTAGAAAGGGATTATCTTCCTTATATCTCCGGTGTTTAGGCATTTGAAACAATGCCTGTACATCGTCAGCAAGATTTTATCCAAAAGCATGTAACCAGAGATTTCGTGTTATTTAGATCATCATCCTCCCTTCAATCTCTGCCTAGGAAAGAGAATGGGCAACAAGTTGGTATCATAGTGCAAAAGCAATTTAAAATTTTAAAATAACTATGAGTGAAACAAATGAATTTCTTCAAGACAAACATACTCATTGTATTAAGATAATCATTCAGATGCAAACAAGTTCTTACATGCAAACAATGTTTTGATAAACAAGAAAATTTACAAAAGCAGAAATAAGTTAGTAATCTGGGAAGGCTTTCCATCTGGATTTGTGCTGAAGGAAACCTCTCCTTAACTTCAAGGCCAAAATCAACAGAGATTCACTTATGCTTTAGCAAAGGGGTTGACTTGGGCGGCAACCAAAATTCAGACCAAACCAGTTAAGGGCTCCACACTAGCTTCCAAATTAGTCATCTCTCTACGGAGTTCAGAAACCTCTTGCTTGATATTCTCCATTGTTCTCTTAGCGTCAGTGTTGTACTGGTGAGACCAAAGGAAAAATAAGACTTGGAAAAAGACCTTTGAAAGTGAAATAAAAAATGTAGAATGATGCATGATATGCAAAAAAAGTGTTTATTTGACTTTCAAGGAACTCAAGATATTAAGTTGTAAACATCAGAGTATGAAGATAGAAGATGAATTTTAAATTGGCTCCAAACCTTGATCAAGTTATCATCAAGATCAATCATCCATTTTGGTGGATTAGGGTTTCCACCCCATCAACACCCAAGATCCATTGAGCTTGACGAAACTTGTGATGTTTACAAAGAAAGACCTCCAAATTCCTTGAAAATCAAGTGAAAAGGGTTTCATGGATGCATGAAGGCATGGCTATGCAACAACCACAAGCAAGGTCACAAATAAAGTCGAAAGGTTCAACATCACGAGCATGGAGTCAAAGGTAAAAACATCCCCAAGGTATGTACTAACGGTTTAATCACACCTGTAAGACAAGGTTCTAAGAGTTCCCGGAGTCTACATTCCTCCTTCGGATATTACCAACGTCTTGATTACTCAATAATTAGCAATATTCTCAAGAGAAACTCATCCGAGCGTAGCATCGCGTAACAATTACTTCCGAATTACTCCTTATAATCTCCGCGCTACACCTAAAAGGCCAGGATGGGTTAGGGTTCTACGGTTCTCAGCTTCTCTGGCTCCTAGGTCGAAAATAATAATGTCTTCTCGATTACTCGGTAAACAAATATTACGTTCAAAAGGGCCTTCCACTGAGTGGGGGATCTCATGCCTTCTTCTTCGGGATTACTCCCTCAAAGTTAACATGACTATACCGCCCGTCCTATTCCTAAGTGTAACTTAGTCCGGGTATAGGACTTGTCCTTTGTAATCAACACCCCAAATAACCACAATATATACATATAATCAAACAATCAAATAATGATAACAAAAAACAAATATGACAAATTAGGCTTAACCCACTTAGGAATGGACCAGCAAGAGGTCAATCATTCCCCAGCAGAGTCGCCAATTCTGTAGCGGTGAAAATAGGAGATCAAGCTATTAATTAACTTGACTCACAAAAGCAAGAGTCGCCACCGCGCTTTATTATTTCCAAGGGGAAAGGGAAAAGAGCGAAATAAAACCCTAAAACATGCAATGTAAAATAATACTTAAAAGTAATGAAAAATACAATGCGTTTTTTAAAAGAGATCGAGAGTTCGGGGGTTGGTTATGCAATGGGAAGGTATTAGAACCCAATGCATTTGCGGTACTCTGCAGGAACCTTTTGAAATATCTGTTTTTTTGGTTAAAATTGTTTGTTATATACAAGGGTATATTTATCTACAGCTATGTTTGCTTAAGGGAAAAAAATGAGTTTTTATTATTGCGTTCGTGAGGGTTTCGCGACCCTTTGCCTACGTATCCAATGAAGGAATCAAAACACCATAGTTCCTCTAGAAAAAAGTTGATTTGTTTGTGTTTTTTAGTGGGTGACATTAGCGCACGCATTCTAGCAATAGGCACGGCCGGTATCGCGGTAGAATGGAGTTAACATGCCCTTGGGGGGGATTTTTGATTTGTTGAGTGTTTTTGCATGTTTTAAAGTATATTCAAGTAATGATTAAATAGTGTTTTTTTTTGGATTTTTTTGGTTTTTTACTTGTTGATTTTATCTTGCCTAATTATTAGCATTTGTACAAAGTAAATAAAAATGCAGAAAGATAAAACCTTACGCTATTACAAACATATCAAGAGGCATAAAAAATATGAAGGAAAAGAAAAAAAGTAAGAAAACTGTGTGCCTTTCGACCCAGGCAGTAGCACACTTCGACTGGCATTTTGTTGGCCTCCTTCGATTGGGCTTTGGCAGGGGCGAGGTCCCGTCCTTCAATTGGGCTTTGGCAGCAACAAGTTGTATCCTTCGACTGGGAGTTCGCACCAGTGAGGTTCTGTCCTTCGATTGGCAAAGGCAGCAGCAAGTTGTATCCTTTGACTGGGCAAAGGCAGCAACAAATTGTATCTTTCGACTGGAGGTTGAAAGCAGGGAGGGAATGCCTTTCGACTGAGCCTGGAAGTCAGTGAAGCGTGTCTCTGGCTGGGCCTGGAAGTCAGTGTGGAAACCAAAGGCTTCGTTTCCTATTTCATGTTTCCTGTTTCTTTCATTTAAAGCATTAAATGGAAACATGGCCTGAGGCCATGCTAATATTTGTTTGGTAAACAGTTTAACAGTTAAAACAAATTCAGGCAAACAAAAAGCAAAAACTAAAGAGCTCAGTTCTAAAAAAATATGTTGAAAAGGGTGGAATCAAAGGAACAGCAGTATGTACAATGTTTCAAACGAAAAGGAATTGTATTTACATGTTATGATACGAAAAGTTCAAAGGTAGGAGTGACTTACCTTGCTGGAGGCTTTGAATGGGTGTGGGGCCTTGAGTGGTGGCCCTGGATGCTGGATTCGAAAGAGGGGTCACAGGCTGTGCTTGGAGCGCTGGATTTGAAGGAAAAGAAGAAGCAAGTGTGATGCTTCTTTGATTCGAAGGAGACTGCAGTGTGGTTGTTCTTCAGAATTGAAGGAAGTAAGTGTTTAGGGATTCTGGGTTTGTTCTCACAAGTATTGAAGGGACTTGAGAGATTTTTGTGTTTGAGAAAATTTGGTGTTTTTGAGAATTTTCTGAAGATTTGTTCGCCTGGCCAAAAGGTCCTCTCCTGAACATGTTGTGAAGCCTTGTATTTATAGGCGAGTTTTGATGTGGTTTTGGGGGGAAAACAAATAATATTTGAACTATTTGGGTATATTTCCCCATTGTTTTCTTTAATGCAGCTCTTGTGCACTCCTTTTTTGTGCAAGCACAGGACTGAGACAACGCAGGTCTGTCAGCATTTTGGAGCTTAGTGGCAGGTTGGTGCAGGACTGCTGCATAGCAGCACAGCTGGCTTGAGTTTGGCAGTATATGGGGCTTTAGTCAACAAACTCTTTGAATGCTTCCCCCTTTCGTTTTGATCACTTCGCCCAGCTTCATGATTACACAAAAATGTTCGTTTCCAAACAATGTGTGCTCTAAGTACGTTGCTTCGAAGGGTTTAGTGGTCCAACTTGTGAACCGAAGGAGACTGTATTTCCAAATTGAAGCTTGTGACTGAAGGGGGACTGTATTGCCCAATCAAAACTTGTGACTGAAGGGAGACTGTATTGCCTAATCGAAGCTTGTGACTGAAGGGAGACTGTATTGCCTAATCAAAGCATGTGGATCGAAACAAACATATTGCCCAATCGAAAGCCCGTGTTCGAAGGAAGCAATGTTGCCTAATCGAAGCATGTTTGCAGGCAGTAAACTTGTCCAAATCGAAGTAGGCTTGCAGGCAAAAAACTTGTCCAAATCGAAGTAGGCTTGCAGGCAGCACGCTTGGTGAATCGAAATAGGCTTGCAGGAAGCACGCTTGGTGAATCGAAGTAGACCTGTCAGCACATGAAATCAAAGAAACAAAAAACACACATTTCGTGCTTGATTAGAAGTTAGTGATACATAGGCTAAGAATGTTCAAAACACTTGACAATTTCTGCATAATCAATGCTCGAAGGTGAGAGGTTAAAACCAACTGTATTTAGTGACCTTGACTTCTGTAAAAATAAAAATGGGATCTTAGGTCAAAAATTGGGGTATGACGGGTGGTTCGAAGGTTACCGGCTAACACTCCTGCAGTCGAAGGAAACAAAAAAAAGGCAGATTCGAAAGGGGCCATGAAGATTTGAGTCGAAGGGTGCTACTGCCTGGGTCGAAGAGCTCATTTTATTTTCTTTCATTTTGTTTTTGCCTTTACATTTTCTTGCCTTTCAATATGGTTGTAATAGTGTAGGATATTTATTTCCTGTATTTTTATTGTTTTATACTAATGTTAGTAACTAGGATGTATGGTAAGATAAAACCAACAAATAGGCCACCCTAATCAAAGACTAAATGCATGCAAATCAAACACATTATTCACACATGCACCTCTAGGGTAATCTCACTTGTTGTCTCGAAAACAGTAATGTCCCTCGAATATGGGGCGCTTTAGCAATGACCCTTCAATAAAAGATCGTAGTCCCTCGATGACCCTCGATGTTGCCTTTAATAAAATGATCTCGTCCCTTATGAAAATTGCTAAAGCGTCTCATAAGTTGCTTTCGATGACTGTAAAATTGACCCGCACCTGTCCCTTCATATCCAACGATGGGGCTTCTTACCAAATCAATGGTAAGATAGCAACGTCTAAAGGAGAAAGAAAAGAACATTTAAGACCTTTAGAGTGGGTAGATTCGCTCCTAGTTACTCGCTTGCTCGCGACAAAAACATTCTTGCACCTACACTTTCATCTCAAAACACTTTCAAAAGACAAAATGTTTTGTATACGTTCTTATAGAGACGAGAACCATTGCAAAACATCTTTTTAAAACACTTTCCGAAACACAATCCACAAACACATTTTTGAACCACTTTTCGAAATAAACACTTTATACGCGTTCTTATAGAAATGAGAACCATTACAAAGTATTTTCCAAAATACTTTCAAAGCCCACACCACAAGCACATTGTCAAATAAGAGCAAGTGATCTAAACGAGTAACTAAGAGCCCATGGAAAACCATGGATGAAAAGGGTGCTAATACCTTCCCTTTTCATAATCTACCCCCCGAACCCGAGAAATAATCTCGAAATGTCTTTCCTGTGCTTTTTTACCTTTCCTTTTGGATAAAAGAAAAGTCGGTGGCGACTCTTGCTATCCGCACAAATGCGATCAAAATGCAAAACACCAAGTCAGTTCTCCCACCGTATCACAGAATTGGCGACTTTGCTGGGGAATTAACTATTTTAAAGTAGGGTTACCTTAGGATTAGATCACATTTACCTACCTTCTTTGTTTGATTTGTATGATTTACATTTGGTTCTTTTGTTTGGGCTTACTTTAGATCCTAACCCGGATCTGGGAAATACCTTTTAGGTAAGTAGCAATAAACTGTGAGGGAACTGTACGGCGTAGACCAATATGGTTGAAGCAGTAGCTACATTGGTGTGGCACTTTGGTTGGTACCAGTATCCCTTGTGGTGAATCTAGGAGAATACGGGTCCGCTGCGTGGTGCCAAGAAGCATCAACTGACCTTAGAACCCTAATTGAACAAACTTGGCCATTAGGATGTAGTGAGATAGCCGGTTTCGATGTAGAGCTGAAAATTGGTTGATACTTTATACTACACTCATTGAGGCTAGACTTTTGGGATATCTAGGCCGCAAGAAAAGATTGTTGTGTTGAGACAATGCCTAAGAGAAAGGTCGGTGATATTGAGATCCTTTAGAACCCAATCATTATTTCTAGGACATGTTGAGCCAACTAGACTTCAAGAGGGTACTTACCTACAAAACTCATGCAAGCCTAAAACATAGGGACTTGTTTGTTATGTGTGTATATATATATATATACTTATACATAAACATCATTAACATCATCAACATCATATGCATGCTCACTAACCATTTCAAGGATTTAGAAATTTATTTTTGTTTTTGTTTTGTAGGACATGAATTCTCTCTGAAGAAACACCATCTGAATCAGCTTTGTAAAAGCACATCCTCAACTTCAAGAGCTAGCCTCAAGAGTGCTCGGGGATTCTCCTTTTACCAAGAAATATGGTCGACTCCTCAGTTTGGCTACATCCAACTTCCAAGAAGAGATGATGTGTGTACTATTCCAATTCTTTGATCCCGTACATCATTGTTTCACGTTCCCGGACTATCAGTTGGTACCTACACTAGAAGAGTTCTCTCTACTCTTAGGGGTGCCCGTGCTTAATCAGATACCGTTCACCGGTCTAGAAGGGATTCCCAAAACCTGAAGTCATCACCGAAGCTTTACATGTGAAGAGGGACGACGTCATAGCCAATTGGGAGACAAGAAGTGGGGTTAAGGGCTTTCTAGCTAAGTTTCTATTGGAAAAAGCTCGTTCATTCTGGGATGACATGGATTTCCAAGCTTTCGAAGACGTACTAGCTCTCCTCATTTATGGTTTGGTTCTGTTTCCCAATTCGGACCAATTCATAGACGTTAATGCCATCAAAGTATTTCTCTCTCGCAATCCTATACCTACCTTACTAGGAGACATCTTGCATTGCCTTCATACCCGCACCATGAAGAAAAGAGGTACCCTTTTGTGTTGTATTCCCTTACTCGCCCAGTGGTTCACTTCACACCTGCCTCAGTCAACATTGAAGAATGAGCAAAGACTGACTTGGTCTCAAAGGTTGATGTCTCTCACCCACTGTGATATCCATTGGTGCTCGAGATCCTTGAAAGACATCTCTATCATTGACCGCTATGGGGAGTTCCATAACGTACCTCTGCTTGGTATTAGGGGGGTATCACCTACAAACCATGCTTAGCTCTTCGACAGTTTGGGTATGCCCGAAGAGACGGACCTCACGAGATTCTCATCCAAGGTCTGGTGTTCGACTACGATAAAGAAGACCAAGGTTACCGCCAGAGGTTCACACGTGCTTGGGGAATGGTGAACAAGGTGGACAGTAGGACTTTGGGACATAAAAACTCTATTCCTCTCGAGCCTTACCTTAGGTGGATACGGGCTCGTGCCCAGAGTCTCTTGATGCCTTACCCTTCCATCCTTCCTGTCATCGTTGAGCCTGTTATTGAAGGAGACGTCCCATACACCGTTCTTCATCCTGACATGCCTACCTCTCTCAAAGACCTGTAGAAAGCTTGGGTTCAATTGAAGGAAGAGCGAGACACCTTTGAAGCCCAGTATTACGCCAGTGAGAAGAAGGTTCTGGAGCTCACCAAACTGCTTCATGAAGAGAAAAACCTGAATGCCTACATTGCTCCAAAGAGGATGCGTTCAGTCTTTTTGTCTTAGGAATTTTGCTGTATTTTGTTTCTTTCTTTATAAGCCCAAGGAGGCATGATGTATTCAAACTTGGTTTTATTTAATATGACGTGTGTTCCTTTTTTGGTTTGAACAAGTTTAAATCTCTAAATTTCCTTGAAATCATTTGCATATTGCATCTTCATTCATCATAACATCATATAGGTTTCTCATAACAGGTCACCTTATCCTTCTACTGTTTATTTTAGTGAGATGAATGTTGAGCAGACTGAAAGATCTTCAGGCGCAGAACGCCCAATTTCAACAAATGCTCATGGCTCTGACAAAAGGACAAGAAGAGTTGAAGACTCTGCTGGCTAAAGAGAAGAAGAAGAAAACGAAGAAATCAACCAGTGTTGTGATCATGGGAAGGAGGTTTAAAGGACAGGCCAGACGTACTTTGGACTTTACAACATCATCAGGCGAAGGAGATAATCAAGCCCAGGAAGTGAATAACGTCCCAACATCTGAAGAAGAGGAAGAGCCTGATTACTCTGAGGAATAATATCCTCCTGATGATAAATACAAACAGCTAGAGGATCGTTTGAATGCTATGCAGATTCAGAGGGTACCCGGTTAAGACTTTGAAGAATTAGGACTCATCTCGGGGGTTGTCATCCCACAAAAATTCAAGGTCCCAACTTTCGCCAAGTACGATGGTGTCTCTTTCCCGAAGCTACATCTAAGGTCATATGTCAGAAAGATTCAACCACACACGGCTGACAAGAATATGTGGGTGCATTTCTTCCAGGAGAGTTTATCTGGGACTCAGTTGGATTGGTTCTACCAATTGGAAGGGACGAATGTTCGCAACTGGGAAGAGTTGGCCACCGCTTTCTACAAACAATATCAGTATAATGCTGATTTGGCTCCAACTAGGACGCAGTTATAAAACATGTCTATGGGAACGGGTGAAGGTTTCAAAACCTATGCTCAGAAATGGAGGGATCTCGCAGGAAGGGTCCGACCCCCTTTATCCGACAGAGAATTAGTGGATATGTTCCTAGGCACCTTGTCAAGACCATTTTTCAATCACCTGATTGGGAGTTCCTCAGTTGGGTTTACTGAATTAATTATGACTGGTGAGCGGGTTGAGGCCGGTATAAAAAGCGGCAAAATTCAAAGAGATGCATCCTCGAGTATGGTGAAGAAGCCCTTTGTTGGAAAGAAGGAGGTCAGTGCTGCATATGATTATAGAAGTCAAAATAAAACCGACCGTCGTCCGGCAGTAGGCGCTGTCATGATTTCTAACCCTGTGCCAAATCATCAGTGAAATTATCAGTGCAAACCAGAAGCGCCCATGAAACAATTTACCCGGATTAACATGACCATGTCTCAAGTTTTGCCGCACCTTCTAAAGACCAATCTGACAACTTTAAAGGAAGCTCCCAAGAACCCCAATACTGCTTCTCCTCGCTATAACCCGAATGCTCAATGTGCCTACCATTCTGAAAGCCCGGGGCACGATACAAACGACTGTTGGGCCTTAAAGAATAAGGTGCAAGACCTTATCAATGCGAAAGAGATTGAGTTTGATCTACCAGAAACGCCTAATGTAATAACGGCGCCAATGCCCAGACATGGCCAAGGTATCAATGCCATTGATGATGATCGTTTTGTCTCCTCTGTGAATGACTTAATCACCCCTTTGTTGACCATTAAACAGAATCTACTGCAGGCCAGTCTGTTTCCGGGTTGTGATGAAAATTGCCGCTTATGCAAGTCTCTACCGAACGACTGTTTGTTACTAAAGATAGGTGTCCAACGCCTGATGACTAGCAAAGAAATCCTATTTGAAAAGCTACCTCTTATCAAAAGTTATTATCAAGATGTTTCGATAATCACCATTTCCGACAATCCTCCCAGGGTCTCCACCAAAAGACCCGTCAGGATTACATCTGTTCCCAAATCTGCACCCTTAATCATCACTATGCCAAGACTAATATCATACTCCTCGAATAAAGATGTTCCCTGGAGTTATGAGGCTGACGTTTATTACTACAGTGTCAAGCAAGATCAATTGGCTGTCAAGGAGGAAGTTGCGAGAGATATTGATCCCGATATCGATAACATCACTGGAACCAGCAAAATAACAAGAAGTGGAAGAGTCTTCTCACCTGAGATTTCTCCAAAGACCGTTGCTACTCCTGTGATCATTCCTACTGCCACACCTACCGACACTTCCAATGATACTCCTACTGATATCCCGACTGCCAATACAAGGGGAAAAGAGGCTCAGAATGAGTTTGTCCAAGCAAGAGAGTGTCCCGAGATCATCCTTGAAGCTTCTAGAAAAGAAATAGAAGAAATCCTGAAGATAATCAAGAAAAGTGACTACAACATTGTTGAACAGTTGGGGCAAACCCCCTCGAAGATATCATTGTTTTCTTTACTTTTGTGTTCTGAGACCAACGCCAAAGCCTTGGTAAAGTTCCTTAAGACCGCTCACGTGCCCCAAGAAACCTCCATCGACCAATTTGAAAATTGTGTGGCCAGTCTAACTATTGATAACAGATTAGGCTTTTCCGATGCTGATTTAACCTCTAAGGGAAGGAAACAAAATGATGCCTTACATATTTCCAGTGAATGCAGGGGCACCACACTTGCCCATGTTTTGGTGGATACCGGCTCATCATTGAATGTTTTGCCCAAAAATGCTCTCGACCGACTGGATTGCGAGGGTCTTATCTTGAAACCAAGCAACATCATAGTAAGGGCCTTTGATGGTTCCAAGAGGACAGTGCACGGAGAAGTTAGTATCCCCATAAGAATTGGGACTCAGACTTTTGACTCAATTTTCTATGTGATGGATATCCACCCTTTGTACTCTTGTCTGTTGGGTCGACCCTGGATCCATGGCGCTGGTGCCGTCACTTCTACCCTACACCAAATGCTAAAATACCCGATCAGAGGGAAGATTGTCACAGTTCACGGAGAGGAGGAGTACATGGTTAGCCATCTGAACTCTTTCAGGTATGTTGAAATGGATGGTGAATTCATAGAGACTCCCTGTCAGAACTTTGAAGAGGTTCTAGCAACGGTCGCAGCAACCAAATCTACTCTAAAGGTCCCGAAGATTACCAGACCTCCATTAAAGATGGCCTTGTTGAAAGATGCTCGAGCAGTGGTTGAAGAGGGAGGATGTACTATCTGGGGTCAGCTTCCGGATATTCCCTACAAGTCCGACAAATTTGGGTTGGGATTCACTTCAGAGGCCCAAAGAGCTGTTAGACGTTCTCGCGCTGGGGGACCACCTCTGCGTATCAGCAATCAAGGAATCAATGCAATAGGAGACAGTGATGGACGAGTGGATTTTTCCAACCATCGGCGGTGGGCTCAACAACTGGGAGGCCAAAGATTTCATTCCTATTACTTTTATTCAAGAGTAATTGTCTTTTAAATATTTTCAGGCTTGAAATATTTAAACAATTCAGACTTTTAAAACCTTGTGTCTTACCCGAGGCACAACGATCCCTTTGTGAGGGTTGTCACTTCATTCTCATATGTCATTAATGAATCATAGACATTTTTGCATCAAATTTTGTGTTCTTTGTCTTTTCTTTCTTACATTTTATTTCTTTCAAAGGTAGCTATGCTCTTACACACACTCACATATTAAAAATGCAGATCAACATCCACTAAGGATCCCATGGGTAACAGTTCTATTATGGCCAATTGTGACTTTGAAAATACGATATACTAAGTCGACGACGAAGGTGAGGAAGATTATGAGGTGCCAGGGGAGTTGGCCAGGTTGTTGCAACAGAAAGAAAGGACCATTCAGCCGCACGAAGAGTCGGTCGAAATAGTTAACTTGGGAACTGAAGAAGACATAAAGGAGGTCAAGGTGGGTGCCAACTTTGAACCTAATGTCAAGAAACGTCTGATTCAGTTATTGCACGATTATGTTGAGATCTTTTCCTGGTTGTACAAAGACATGCCGGGACTTGATGCAGACATTGTGGTACATCGTCTTCCTATAAAAGAAGATTGTCCCCCAGTAAAGAAAAAGGTTCGTTGCATGAGGCCCGATATGTCTGAAAAAATCAAAGCAGAAGTCATGAAGCAATTCAATGCCGGATTTTTGGCTGTCACCTCTTATCCCCAATGGGTGGCCAATGTTGTTCCTGTACCCAAGAAAGACGGTAAAATGCAGATATGTGTGGACTACAGATACTTAAACAGGGCAAGCCCCAAAGATGATTTCCCACTCCCCCACATCGACATCCTAGTTGATAATACGGTGCAGCACAAAGTGTTTTCCTTCATGGACGGTTTCTCGGGCTACAACCAAATCAAATGGCGCATGAGGATATGGAGAAAATGACCTTTGTTACACAGTGGGGCACTTTCTGCTATAAGGTCATGCCATTCGGACTGAAGAATGCTGGGGCAACTTATCAACGCGCCATGGTGGCTTTATTTCATGACATGATACATCATGAGATAGAGGTCTACATAGAAGATATGATAGCCAGATCGCAGACGGAAGAAGAGCACCTTGATCACTTACATAATGTTGTACCCCAAAATCTGCCCTCCCTTTTTCACAAGAAATCACAACCCCATGGTTTTTCTCTGATTTTTAAGATCGGCTCGAGAATCGGTCAAACAGACTCTTCTTTATCAGTTAATCCAGAATTAGGGTTTTCACTGATTTTGTTGAGATTGGCTCAAGAATCGATCAGACAGATCTTTCTTTGGCAGTAATCCAGGATTAGGGTTTGCGCTCGCATTTCATAGAAGAAACTGAATCCTCAGAAATTCAGTTGACTGTTACATTATTTTTACGCTTGTTCAAGATTACTGGTTATTTCTCAAAACCTAATTATCTGGGATAAGAGCTGAGACTTTTGTTTGGAACATTAAGGCATTTGATTGATCAGTGGAGTGAAAGGTTTATGGAATGCTTGTTTGTTTAACTGTACAACGCATATGTTAATTGGAATACCAGGCGTATTGTGATTAATGCAAGGTTGCGAGACGACAAAGTTTGTTGATTATTTATTTCATCTGGATTAAAGTTATTGGGATACATTTCCATTTATTTTAATTTAAGGGTCTTAAATAATTAAATAGACAATACAAGGAAAGATTGGAATATTTGACAGTAGAAATTTCTTTTTGGATAAAGACTTTTATTTATTTCAACTGTTGTTACAAATTTTATTCGAATATTGTAAGATTACAACTTATAATATTTACAATGATATTTGTTTACAATAAATGAAAAAATAAATCTAAGCCTAAATCTCTTGAAATCTTTGACTTTCTACTGCGTCCTCCATCATCTAATTGGTATTCACCTGCAGAAGACAGAAGAAAAAGAAATCAGTGCAATTAACTGAAAAGAATTTTCAAGCAGATAAATAGAAAAATCATAATTAAAGCTTGTTGGCCGGAATCAGAATGCCATTGGATTCATCATGTTTTTACTTTTTCTCTTTGCAAATCACAAGAAGATTTCTCTTCTTGGTTCACAAAGAGAAAAGTAAAAATAATTTGCAAGCATACAATTAATTCAAAATGCAAAGATATAAGGCAACAAGGCAAAGCAAACTGCAAACTGAATTCCAAACTGCATTAGTCAACCAAGTCAGCATGAGCAAGCATGGCAAGCTAACTACAAAAGCAAACTGAATGTCAAACTAAGTTGCAAAGCTGTCAAGGCAAAGTACAAAGCAGAAGCATACAAGCAACCAAGTACACAAAGCAGAAAGTTGCAAAGCTGTCAAAGAAAGTATACAATGCAGAAAATATGGAAAGAAAGTACAACAATGCAGCAAGATAAACCAAAGTTACAAGCCAAAGGGACTTGTCAATTTCATCATCATTTTCTGGCCCAACAAGCTTTTCAAAAATATATTATAATAAGCAATTAAAAATGCTTATGGAGAGAGAGAAAGAGAGAACTAGAAAAAGTTTGTAGTTTTGGCAAAAGCAGGCTATTGTTCAAGACAGTAAGAGAACACAAAAGATATAAAAGAGCAAGACTGCATAGCAGTCAAAGAGAGGAGAGAGAGCCCACAAAATTTGCATTGCATAACCTGTATTACAAAACGCAACAACCTGCAAAAATGCAAGCAAAAACTAACAGCAAGCCTGCCTTCCAAAACTCAACAGCAAGCCTGCCTTCCCAAAACTCAACAACCTGCAAAACTGCAAGCTAAAATCCAAACAAATTCAAAGCCTGCCTTACAAACACAACAAACCTGTAAGCTCAAACCTGCATAAACTGTAAGCTAAAACTAAAACACTCATTTCAAGCCTGCTTCCAAAACTCAAACTCTCAAAACCAAAACACAAGCATGCCTCCAAAATCATAAACCTGTGTTACAAACTTGAAAACCTGCACAAAAGCTCAGAACCAATAGAAAACCAATAACAAACCTGCATAACAGGCCTGCAGAACTACAACTCACCACAAGCCTGTTTCCAAACTTATTCAAAGCTCTACAAACCTGTAAAAACTGCATCTCAACATCACCAACAAAAATCTCAGAGGTATTGTTCATCATTGACAAAACCAGAAAGAGGAAGAGTTTAGAAGCAACAACAATAGCTAATCTCAGAACATCATCATCATTGACATCAAATAACTCACAAAGAGGGAGGAAGGGTGTAGAGACAAAAACAAACAAAGGAGCAAAAGTTTCAGATTATTGTTCATCATCAACTAAAACAAAGAACAAGTAGGTTTTCAGAAGCGAAAGCTCATCATCATTAAACAACATAAAATAACAAATACAAGAAATGCCATCATCTTCATCCTCCCTCCGCCTAGCCTCCTGAGAAACGCCACCGGCCGACCTCACCATCTTCTCCTTCCGTTTACAGAACCAAACGCTCAAGGTACGTCCCTCAAGCTCATACTACATGTAAATATCAAAGAAACCATGGATTAAAACGTGCATGTAATAATCAAGCTAAATGAAAATGTAACGGTGAAACCCTAAAACAAAGGTTAGCAATTTGTACCGTTACAAGCAAGAATCCTAGACCGCTGCAAAGAGAAGGTAGAAAGCGGATGAAGGCGGCGCTCCGGTGGCTAAGGCAGAAAAGGAGGATTCATCGTTTTGGTTTGAGAAAGGCGAAGAGAAACGGAGAAGAGATGAGAAGAGGCGCCGCTGTAAAACGAAAACTGCAAACCCTAACCAAATGACAAAACCCTAAATTGTTACAACATTCCTAATGGGCCTTCGCCCCAACAACCATAAAGCCCAGCGTTCTTACTAACGCACCCCCCCTGATTTTCGTTCTCCTTCTTTTTTATATTTTTGGGCCATAACCCTAGGCCCATCATCCTTCTCTTGTCAATTTTGAAAATAATACCTGTGATCGGTGGATCTGGAACTGACTGTTTAACGCTGGTTCGCGAAATGTCGCGGAAGCAAGAGTCGCCACCGTCTTTTATTTTCTCCAAATGGAAAGGACAAAAGCACAGAAAAATTCCTTAAAGAGATTGCTCTCGGTTCGGGAGGTAGGTTATAGAAAGGGAAGGTGTTAGCACCCTTTCTATCCATGGTTATCCATGGGCTCTTAGATACTTGCTCAATGTGTTTTCAAAAATGTTTGTTTGCTTTTCAACTGTGGGTTTAAAAAGTTTCTTTGAAAGTTTCAGATCGACTCGTACGTCAGAGTGTTTGAAAAATTTGCTTTGAAAGCTTTGGAAAATGTGTTGGTGTGAAAAGATTTCAGTTTGTTTTGAAGAGAGCAAGTATCTACGAGAACCTACCTACCCTAAGGAATTCGTCTGTGTAAATGTCCTTTAAAGTAGTGCCATCCCACCATTGAGAGGTAGGTAGCACCACCGTTGGAGGTGTTCGGGTCAATTCGAGTTTTAGGGACATGGTGATCACCAGAGCAATGGGAAGACACCTTAGAAGCTACCCTCATGCCAGGTTCCCGGATCATGAGGACTTACTAAGACATCCTCTACTCGACGATCACCTTTCGGAAGGCAACAGTGAGGCGTACCCTAGGGGTGGTGTGTGCGATTCGTGTGTTGTTTTCAGATATTTGTCTTGTCATGTTTATTTATGTTCTACGCTTGATTTTAATTAGGGCCATTCATTCTTGCATGCTTATTTAACAGTTATAAAGTTTGCGAAAAATAAATCTAAGGCTATTACAAATGGCGCGGGTCCACATCGCCAAAATTAAACCGGACCCGATTTGACTGAAAGATAAATAAAGCGGATAAAAGTGCGAGAAAATTGTTTACACGGCTTTGGGAGAGTTACATAATATTTAAGCAACAAAGTAAAATGCGCGAAACAAAATAATTAAAGCGACGGCCGTTGGACCCTTTTGCAAAATATTAATAGGAAATTAAAAATTAAATGTTCTTGGTATTTTTGTTTTTTTTAAGATTTAAGGAGAAAAAGAAAAATTAATTAAAATTAAAATGAAATGCTAAACCCTAATTCTAATGTTTTTTAAGTTTATTGTGAAAATATTGAAATTTGACCTAATTTAAATCTAATTTATTTATGTACAAATTTAATTATAAAATATAAATAAATAAATAATTATTACTGTGAAAAAAAGGGCAAAATATGAAAAAGGAATCAAAATTGCTAATTAACCTAATTCTATATTTTTTGGGATTTTTAGTTGTTAAAAAGAATGAAATTATAACCTAATTAAAACTAAGTTTATTTACATATTAATTTATTTAGCAAAATAATTAAAATAAAATAATTATTAAACTTTTGTCTTTTTCTGAATTTTTTATGATGTTTTTGTATTTTTATATTTTTTTGTAAAAAAAAAAGATAATTAATTAAATTAGAAAACAAAATAACAATTTAAAACAAATAAAATAAAAGAGGCAAACCAGGGGGGGGGGGGGGGGGTAGCCCCAAAATTGGAGGTGTGATTATGAGGAATCTGGCCCAAAATATCCTAAGTCCATTTGACTTTTTGAATGGTATGCTGAAGCGTTGACTGAGGTACACGGTACTCTTCAAATCTAAGCCTTTGGTTTGATCTCCAGGGGGACGTGTCAAGGCTTGGTCTGGGGTATATGATGCGTCTTCATACCAGTATTGCATGGGAACGTCTTTGGAAAAATGTTGTTGAGAATGATACAGACCTGGGGTTCGAACCCAGGTCTTGGACTTGGCAAAGTGACACCTGCACCACTGAAGCACTTCAACGCATTTATTATATTAGTAAGCAGTAAATATAATAAAAGAAGATAACACATGAATAAGTTGGACGCGCGAAATTCAAACCCACGTATCCCCCACTGCCACGAGTCCTTCTTCTTCGTTCTCCTTTTATTTTCTGAAACATAAAAACAGAAAGCAACGGTTTTAACCCGTTGCCATAGAGGCCATATCAAAAAATAGCGAATAGGAATCCATTGATCATAAATTCATCGCGAATACACCATTCTTATCGTCTAGACGCGTTGAACTTAGTGGTCTTAGTCTTAGCCTCTAATTTTTCTTGATCGCAAAAACCCCAATTTTAAAACCTGCAAACCCTAGAATATGGCCATGGCAAAACCTTGTATACAGCATGAAAATCCAATTAAATATAATGGTTAGTTCTAAAACTTTGTAAGGAACATGAATATACAATTAAAATGCAATGATCATGCTTCAAAACCAAAATACGATTAGGCAATTTTCTGGATGCAGTTCACGTTCGATGTACCGATTCTTTGCGTTTGAATTGAGGTTAGGGATTGGCACACGTTCAGAGTTACCCAAGGAAGCTAATGAGATCAAGATTAGGGCTTGAATCGACCTCTAGAGTTGATTTCAGTTTTGAGTTTTTCAAGCAATTTTCCAAGTTTGTATATTGCTTCTGAGCGCAGCTTAGCGTGTAAAGGCATTAGGTTTGCATTCCTGATCATATAGTGAAGGCATTAGGTCAATAAAATTGCACAAAATCCATGGCATTGATAGTTTTCAATATTTGATTTTCTTAAGATTTTTTCAAATCTTTTCCATGTGCATTTTGCTCTCAATCATGCCAATCAGCTTCAAATCTTTCCCCTTTAGTATTTACACGAAATATTGAGTCCAAACCTACATAAAAAGATTTGTTTTCATTAGGTTTGTATTTTTTGTGCATTTTATTTAATTAAATGAATTATAAATGATAAATAATCCAAATAAATAAATAAAAATGGAGAAAAACTTCCTTTTGGGCCTAATGGTCGTGCATAGGCTTGGCATGAAGAAACTTGGAAGAAAAATGGGCCCATTTGCATTTTTAGGTCATTTGGATCAAAGTTGACTTTCAAAAATTTCCAAATATTCAAGCCGGATGGCGAGATGAAAATATTCCGCTGAGGGTTCTCCACCTGAAATGACAAGTTCGAACTAAGAGACTTTTGTTTCATTTGAATTTTCAAGTTGTAATTTCTTTTGTTATTCAAACAATTAACTATTGATGTCAAACTCTGTTTCATTAATGCATTGCATATGTTTGTCTTGAATTTATCCATTCGTTTTCACTATTCTTGAACTATGTTTTCTACTTTCTTTATGATATTTAACTCTTGATAAAAGTTACGAGCCTTTAGAGGGAGGATGACGAAACAATACCATAATCTCATACAGTATGCTTTTGGACAGACCTTGCTGACGATGTACAGGCGTTTCTTTCAAACCCTAAACACTGGAGTTATAAGGAAGATAATCCCTAGTCAACCCCTTCGAGCCAAAGAAGTAGAAGTTTTCTGTTTTAAACACAAATTGAAACCTTTAATCAAACCTGGGGCAGGGTAGTCTCTCAGTTAATTCAAAGAAAATGCGCATTGAAGTCGCAAACTCTCAGTTCGTAATACAACGAACGACATCAAAAACATTCCTTTGGAACCAAAAGACAGTGATGGTTCCTTATCTCATAGGAAGTTATTATCTCTAAAAAAAAAAGCCCACTGAGCCAAAACCTACAAAGGAGGCTTAAGAAAGCTGGGGCATCCCGCTGATTGTAATCTCGAAAACAGGAACAGTCAGGCAAAAATTAACAAGTCAAAAAGAAAGAGGTCGTTATAAATCCTCAACAACATGAAAAATGTTTCAAAAATGACTGCCTTCCCAACAAATTTAACTTGTGTGGACCATCACCAAAACGTCATTCCAAATTCGAATAGAGTTCGATGCACAATTAACTGAGTTTAGGATTGAAGAACATCATGAAGAGCGGGTGGGTATAAATATACTTTGAGCCTTTATCCTTTGTTTCTTAAACCGTGAACCAAGCCACGTTACAACCTTTCAAAAGTCCTAATTGAAGCACGGGTTAGTTCGAAAGCATACTGTTACAAAAGGTATCCTGACTCCTGTAAGGCTTTGCTCTAAATCTTGTGTTGAATTTGTCTTATGAAAAGTTTTCTGCTAAAAAACACATTTTTCAAAACTTCAAGACAAGCATAAACTTTGCATTATTTGAATATCGTTGTTTGCACATGTTATTTGTTTGACAGCGAAGAAATTCACAACAGTGAATGTTCGGAGGAACGAAAGCTCTCTCAGTGAATAAAATCACTTCAAGTGGGATGACACTCCCGTGGCAAAAATCTCCTATCAGCAAAAGGGGACTCGGTATGGTATTGTCCAGTAAACCTGGGGCAGTCCAGTCAAGATTTCAAGAAATCTCTCAATTGCAGGATAACCTGGGGAAAGTCTCCCTCACCATCACTTGGGGCATTTAAACGTCAATCTCAGGGTTACGTACAATCCAAGTTTCCTGGAAGTGCCACAAGCACTTGATACTAGGGGCAGTGACGAATTTCTCCAAAATCTTTCCGAAAAGAAATTCAAGCGTCCTCGAGAAGTTCATCGCCTCTCTAGAAGACCAGCAGTCGTGGTTTATTTCCCCAACATTTGTCAAGGATTTATTCTCCGAAACAAATTACATTTCAATAACATTCATAACATACTCAGATTGATCGTCCAAGATTCCTTCATCACCTGTTGGAAGTTACGATCGTCAAAGAATTCCTTCATCACCTGTTGGAAGTTACGGTCGTCAAAAAAATGCCTTCATCACCTATTAGAAGTTACAGTCATCGAAGATTCCTTCATCACCTGTTGGAAGTTACAGCCACCAACAGAATAACAGACAACTGAAGCTCCTAAAAATCTGTTTCTCTCAAGAATGAAGATTCTCATCCTTGAAACCTCAAGAGATTGGTATACTCCCAACCTCCTGACCCTTAACAGAATGAAGATTCTCATCCTTGAAACCTCAAGATATTGGTATACTCCCAAGCTCCTGATACCGTTAACAGAATGAAGATTCTCATCCTTGAAACCTCAAGAGATTGGTATACTCCCAAGCTCCTGATACCGTTAACAGAATGAAGATTCTCATCCTTGAAACCTCAAGAGATTGGTATACTCCCAACCTCCTGACCCTTAACAGAATGAATATTCTCATCCTTAAAACCTCAAGAGATTGGTATACTCCCAACCTCCTGACCCTTAACAAAATGAAGATTCTCATCCTTGAAACCCCAGTAGATTGGTATACTCCGAACCTTCTGACCCAAAACGCCTGAATGAAGATTCTCATTTCTCGCTTCCCCAGTAGATTGGCATACACCCAACCTCCTGATATTTCCGACAAAATGAAGATTCTCATTCTCAAAGTGGTATAACATCTGGATTTCTGATATTCCCGACAGAATGAAGATTCTCATTCTTAAAGTGGCATACAACCTAAACCTGAACTTCTTCCAGACAGGAATAAGCTTTTCCCAAAGTCCTGAGTTTTTACTCTCCAACAGGATAGCCACTCCGCAACAGTATGGCTATTCCCCACAGAGTTCTAATTCCCCAAGCAAAATGAAGACTCTCATTCTCAATTCCTCACAGAGTTTTCAGATATTCTCCGGTGAAGATCTCCTCAAAACAGGAATCCCTAGTAGATTGGCATACAACCCAAACTCGTGATTTCCCCAACAGTGGTCCCAGGACTTCTCATTTTCAACGATTGAAGGATTTTCAATCCCCAACAGCAGTCAAGGATTTATTTTCCCCGACAGCGGTCAAAGATTTTATTATCTCCAGCCATCCAGGATTTATCCTCCTCAACAAGACGGCTGATCAGCTTACATGCGCATTCATTACATTCATATAACACATACATTTCATCATACAACATGACTTTGTGTTTCAGCTAATACTTTACCCTTCGCAGGATAAGTTTAGTAAGTTTAAAACTTCAAGGATTTATGAAAATAGTTTACGGATGCCTCCCAACACAGATGCTAATCTGTTGCTTATTCAGACCCCCAGCTCAGAGACGTTCCAAACATGGATACCTTTTTGATACTCACCTACTCACCCACAACATATAAATTCAACAAACATTCTTGGATGGCATCTTTAAGCCCATCTCCGACAAGATTCTGTCACATCTCCAAATGGCATCTTTAAGCCTATTCCCTCAACTATGCTTTGACGAGTGCAAATTTTTGGGCACTCTAGTGTCCAATCATCTTTTACCTTCGAGTCGCGAAAGTTAAAATTGCCAATCTAACTCTTCAGGTTCAAGAAGATGGAACAGGGGAAACTGTTGTACCCCAAAATTTGCCCTCCCTTTTTCACAAGAAATCACAACCCCAGGGTTTTTCTCTGATTTTTAAGATCGGCTCGAGAATCGGTCAAACAGACTCTTCTTTATCAGTTAATCCAGAATTAGGATTTTCACTGATTTTGTTGAGATTGGCTCAAGAATCAATCAGACAAATCTTTCTTTGGCAGTAATCCCGGATTAGGGTTTGCGCTCGCATTTCTCAGAAGAAACTGAATCCTCAGAAATTCAGTTGACTGTTACATTATTTTTACGCTTGTGCAAGATTACTGGTTATTTCTCAAAACCTAATTATCTGGGATAAGAGCTGAGACTTTTGTTTGGAACATTAAGGCATTTGATTGATCAGTGGAGTGAAAGGTTTATGGAATGCTTGTTTGTTTAACTGTACAACGCATATGTTAATTGGAATACCAGGCGTATTGTGATTAATGCAAGGTTGCGAGACGACAAAGTTTGTTGATTATTTATTTCATCTGGATTAAAGTTATTGGGATACATTTCCATTTATTTTAATTTAAGGGTCTTAAATAATTAAATAGACAATACAAGGAAAGATTGGAATATTTGACAGTAGAAATTTCTTTTTGGATAAAGACTTTTATTTATTTCAAGTGTTGTTACAAATTTTATTCGAATATTGTAAGATTACAACTTATAATATTTACAATGATATTTGTTTACAATAAATGAAAAAATAAATCTAAGCCTAAATCTCTTGAAATCTTTGACTTTCTACTGCGTCCTCCATCATCCAACTGGTATTCACCTGCAAAAGACAGAAGAAAAAGAAATCAGTGCAATTAACTGAAAAGAATTTTCAAGCAGATAAATAGAAAAATCATCATTAAAGCTTGTTGGCCGGAATTAGAATGCCATTGGATTCATCATGTTTTTACTTTTTCTCTTTGCAAATCACAAGAAGATTTCTCTTCTTGGTTCACAAAGAGAAAAGTAAAAATAATTTGCAAGCATACAATTAATTCAAAATGCAAAGATATAAGGCAGCAAGGCAAAGCAAACTGCAAATTGAATTCCAAACTGCATTAGTCAACCAAGTCAGCATGAGCAAGCATGGCAAGCTAACTACAAATGCAAACTGAATGTCAAACTAAGTTGCAAAGCTGTCAAGGCAAAGTACAAAGTAGAAGCATACAAGCAACCAAGTACACAAAGCAGAAAGTTGCAAAGCTGTCAAAGAAAGTATACAATGCAGAAAATATGGAAAGAAAGTACAACAATGCAGCAAGATAAACCAAAGTTACAAGCCAAAGGGACTTGTCAGTTTCATCATCATTTTCTGGACCAACAAGCTTTTCAGAAATATATTATAATAAGCAATTAAAAATGCTTATGGAGAGAGAGAAAGAGAGAACTAGAAAAAGTTTGTAGTTTTGGCAAAAGCAGGCTATTGTTCAAGACAGTAAGAGAACACAAAAGATATAAAAGAGCAAGACTGCATAGCAGTCCAAGAGAGGAGAGAGGGCCCACAAAATTTGCATTGCATAACCTGTATTACAAAACGCAACAACCTGCAAAACTGCAAGTAAAAACTAAAAGCAAGCCTGCCTTCCAAAACTCAACAGCAAGTCTGCCTTCCCAAAACTCAACAACCTGCAAAACTGCAAGCTAAAATCCAAATAAATTCAAAGCCTTCCTTACAAACACAACAAACCTGTAATCTCAAACCTGCATAAACTGCAAGCTAAAACTAAAACACTCAGTTCAAGCCTGCTTCCAAAACTCAAACTCTCAAAACCAAAACACAAGCCTGCCTCAAAAATCACAAACCTGTGTTACAAACTTGAAAACTTGCACAAAAGCTCAGAACCAATAGCAAACCAGTAGCAAACCTGCATAACAGGCCTGCAGAACTACAACTCACCACAAGCCTGTTTCCAAACTTATTCAAAGCTCTACAAACCTGTAAAAACTGCATCTCAACATCACCAACAAAAATCTCAGAGGTATTGTTCATCATTGACAAAACCAGAAAGAGGAAGAGTTTAGAAGCAACAACAATAGCTAATCTCAGAACATCATCATCATTGACATAAAATAACTCACAAAGAGGGAGGAAGGGTGTAGAGACAAAAACAAACAATGGAGCAAAAGTTTCAGATTATTGTTCATCATCAACTAAAACAAAGAACAAGTAGGTTTTCAGAAGCGAAAGCTCATCATCATTAAACAACATAAAACAACAAATACCAGAAACACCGTCATCTTCATCCTCCCTCCGCCTAGCCTCCTGAGAAACGCCACCGGCCGACCTCACCATCTTCTCCTTCCGTTTACAGAACAAAACGCTCAAGGTACGTCCCTCAAGCTCATACTACATGTAAATATCAAAGAAACCATGGATTAAAACGTGCATGTAATAATCAAGCTAAATGAAAATGTAACGGTTAAACCCTAAAACAAAGGTTAGCAATTTGTACCGTTACAAGCAAGAATCCTAGATCGCTGCAAAGAGAAGGTAGGAAGAGGATGAAGGCGGCGCTCCGGTGGCTAAGGCAGGAAAGGAGGATTCATCGTTTTGGTTTGAGAAAGGCGAAGAGAAACGGAGAAGAGATGAGAGGAGGCGCCGCTGTAAAACGAAAACTGCAAACCCTAACCAAATGACAAAACCCTAAATTGTTACAACATTCCTAATGGGCCTTCGGCCCAACAACCATAAAGCCCAACGTTCTTACTAACGCACCCCCCCTGATTTTCGTTCTCCTTCTTTTTTATATTTTTAGGCCATAACCCTAGGCCCATCATCCTTCTCTTGTCAATTTTGAAAATAATACCCTTTCTTTTCTTTACTAATTAATTTATTTTCTTTAAAACCAATACTTTTCTTTTTTATTTCTACTCTAATTTTTTTTTGTTTTGTTAATAATAAAGAGAACCAATAATAGATTAAAGTTTGTTTTGATATAATTTTCTTTAATATTTGCTATAATACAAAAAATAATTTTTGTTTAACTAATCTTTTTACATAAGTTCCTAAAAAACATAAAACACAATAAAAAAATAATGATACTTAAGTCTTTATTAGGTTAAATTTTATTTGTTCATTTTTAATAAATACATGTGTTGTACCCCAAAATTTGCCCTCCCATATTCTTCAAGAAATTGCCAAGCCAAGTCACAAAATTCCCCAGGGGTTGTGCAGTCCAACTGTCTCCTATACCGTCAAAACTAGGGTTTGTGTTCTGGTCAAGAAAAAGAAGTTTTCAAAGGCCCAATCAAGTCTCATATGCCTACAAATATGGTCAAGTATCCTCATATCAAGTTTCAAGGCATTCAGCTCAAAATTGCACAGTCAAAACCCTAAATTGCACTACAGTCAACTGTAGGGGCAAAATGGTCATTTGGCAGTCAAAAGTTCAAATTTTTGGTCAACATATCATTTTGAAGCCACAAACATCATTTGATCAATGCTTGATCATGATTCTCAAAATTTGGCTCAGAAAATCATCAAGATGCAAAAGTTACTATATTTGGACAGCTGAAAAAGTCAACTGAAATTGACCAGGGCATAACTTTCACATGGATTATCAGAAAAATTCCATCCAAAGCTCATTTTGAAGAGAAAGACATTTCCTACAACTCATCTTCATACTTCAAGTCCAAGAAATGCTCTCACAAAAAGTTATCAATTTCAACATTATAGGTCATTTTCAAAAGTCAACAAAAAGGGACTTTAAGTCAAAGGCCATAACTTGAGGTTGGTAAATCAAAATGACATGGGACCAAAGGCATTGGTTATAGGACTCAAAGACCTTTCCAAAATGTCCAAGAACATGAGAAAAGCTTAAAAATTGAGCCAGTTATGCCTTGTGGAAGTTGGGAAATTTTTGGATATTTTGAAAAGTCAACATTGATTCAAATGACCTAAAAATGCTAATGGGCCCATTTTTCTTCCATGATTCATCATTCCAAGCATGTGCACGACCACTTGGACCAAAGGGAAGTATTTTCTCATTTTTTATTTATTTATTTGAATTATTATTTGTATTAATTCATTTAAATTATTTAAATACATGAAAAATATCAAACTTGCCTTAACAAATCTTTTTGTACACATTTCAGCCTCAATATTTCGTGCACATCCCAACATGGAAAGATTTGGTTTGATTTAGGCTAATTGACACAAAAACACTTGAAAAAAAAGATTGAAAAAGATCCTTAACAAATCAAATCTTCAATCAAAGATTACAAGGGATTTTTATCAATTTTCTTAACCTAATAGCCTCATTACATAAGCACAAAGAGAACCCTAATGCAGATAGACTGAAAGCTGCGCAAGAAATACATTTGCAAACTTGAAATTTTCTCCATAAAACACAAAACTGAAATCAACTTTAGAGAACGATTCAAGCCCTAATATTCATTCCCTTGGCTTCCTGAAGCTTCACTGACCACGTTCCATTCAAGAACCTCCACTCAAACGCCAAGAATCGGTACCTAGGACTCAAACTGTGTCAAGAAATTTCCAGAATCGTGCATCATAGTTCACGCATCTTTTGCATTTTTTATTTATGGATTCTTGTTCCTTGTGATTTTTTAAAGCTAACCATTATCTTTAATTTGATTATTATGCTTTGTATGAGATTTTACCATGTTTATTTCCTAGGGTTTTCAGAGCTTGAATTTAGGGCTTTTACAAGGAGTAAAAATTAAGCCTCAAAACCATGACCATTAGACTCAGCACATGGAGACGAAGAAGAATCAACCCTCGCGCTCAATTTATGAGCGCTTGAGAGCTATTCGCTATTTTCCAATAGCCCACCTAATGAAACGCTATGAAAACCGTTGCCTTCGTGTTTTGTTTTACAGGGTGAGGAAGAAGATGATGTGCTGTCAACCCATGATACGCTGTTTTTAAATTTCGCGCGCTTCAGTCACTAATGCGTTGTTTCTTTTTTTATTATTTGTTTGTCTAACATATATAACACGCGTTCAGTGGCTCAGCTGGCAAATGCTTGTGGCTTCAACATCCAAGACCTGGGTTCGAACCCCAGGTCTGTACAATTTCAATATTATTTTTCCCTAATAATTCCTATGCAGCGTTTGTGGTGGAGCGCATGATACACCACCATAATCCAGACGTCCACGCGTCCTGGGAGATCAAAGCAAGGGCATGGATTCAAGGAACATGCTACGCCCTAGTCAACCATCCCACACGCTACTCACAAAAGTCAAATGGACTCAGGGTTTTGGGCCAGCATTCTAAGGCCTACACCTCACAATTGGGGCCTGAACCCCCCTGGTTTGCAATTCCTTTTATCTTTTATTTTATTTTTAATTGCTATTTTATTTTCCTGATTGTTTTAATTTAATTAATTATTTTTTCACAAAATATAAAAACTTCATAAAAATCAGAAAAAAAAAAGATAAAAACATAATAAAATATTTAATTTTCATATTTTCTTGTAAATAATTGCATGTAAATAAATTTAGTATTAAATAGGTTTTAATTTTAATTCTTTTTAATAACTAAAAATCCAAAAATATAGAATTAGGTTTAATAACTTTTTATTCCTTTTTAATTTTCCCTTTTTTTTCATAATAATAATATTACTTATTTTATTTTCATAATTAAATTGTACATAAATTAATTTAGGTTTAATTTAGGTTATATTTTAATATTTTCATAACAAACTTAAAAACCATTAGAATTAGGGTTAGTTAATGTTAATTAATTCTTTTTTCTGTTAAATCTTAAAAAACACAAAAATACATAAAACATTTTCCTTTAATTTTAATTTTAATTCTTTATTAATAATATTTTGCAAAAGGGTCCAACGCCCTCGTTCGTAATTTATTTAATTTCGCATATTTATTTTTATTTCATTCAAATAATCATGTACCTCTCCCAAAGCCATGTAACTCGGACAATTTTACTTCTCGCATTTTTATTTCCTTTGCTTTATTTATTTTCTGTCAAATCGGGTCCGGTTTAATTTTGGCGATGTGGGCCCGCGCCATTTGTAATAGTTTAAAATTTACTTTTCCCGCAAATATTAATTGTTAACAAAAGCATGCAAGAATGAATGACTTAAATAAAATCAAGCGTAGAACACCTTAACATGAAAAAGACAAATACCAATGAAAACAATACACGAATCGCACACACCACCCCTAGGGTACGCTTCATTGTTGCCTTTCGAAAGGTGATCGTCGAGTAGAGGACGTCTTAGTAAGTCCTCATGATCCGGGAACCTGGCATGAGGGTAGCTTCTAAGGTGTCTTCCTATTGCTCCGGTGATCACCATGTCCCTACAAACTCGAATTGACCCGAACACCTCCAACGGTGGTGCTACCTACCTCTCAATGGTGGGATGGCATTACTTTAAAGGACATTTACACAGACGAATTCCTTAGGGTAGGTAGACGACTCATGGATACTTGCTCTCTTCAAAACAAACTGAAATCTTTTCACACCAACACTTTTCAAAAGCTTTCAAAGCAAATTTTTCAAACACTCTGACGTACGAGTCGAACTGAAATTTTTCAAAGAAACTTTTTAAAACCCACAGTTGAAAAGCAAACAAAACATTTTTGAAAACACAAATGAGCAAGTATCTAAGAGCCCATGGATAACCATGGATAGAAAGGGTGCTAACACCTTCCCTTTCTATAACCTACCTCCCGAACCGAGAGCAATCTCTATAAGGAATTTTTCTGTGCTTTTGTCCTTTCCATTTGGAGAAAATAAAAGACGGTGGCGACTCTTGCTTCCGCGACATTTCGCGAACCAGCATTAAACAGTCAGTTCCAGATCCACCGATCACAGAACTGGCGACTCTGCTGGGGACCCTTTATAAAGTGAGGTGTACCTTAGGGCTAGTTCATAACTGTGTTTTCAATTGTATTGATTTACTTGCTTTACTATTGTGGGCTGCATCGGAGTTACATAGATCCTAACCCGGATCTGGGGATACCCTGTTTAGGTAGCATAAGTTGTGAGGGACCTGTCCGGCGTAGACCGACACGGGTGAAGCAGTGGCTACGTTGGTGTGCCACCTTGGTCTGTACCGATATCCCTTGTGTCGCAACGAGGAGAATATGGGTCTTCTGAGGAGTCATTAAGCACCAACAACCTTAGAACCTTAAATGACACAACTTGGCCATTAGAACGGTAGCAGTATGCTACGCCCATTGAGGCTAAACTCTCGTGATGGTTCTGGCCGCAAGAAAAGATTGCGATGCTGGAGTTATGACCGATTGAGGGTAGTCAATGATATTGGGATCCTCTAAGAACCCGGTTACTTTGATAGGACAGGTATGAACCAACAAACTGAAAGAGGGTAATACCTAGACCTCATGCTGGCCTAAACTCTAAGGGCACTTTTGTGTGACTTGTGTGCCTTTGTACTTGCCTACTTGCATGCTTGTTATCTGACGCTTGAGTTTCTCGCAGGTTTTGTTTGTAGTCCTTAATTAGGACTCATAACAAGGTTTACCAGGTTTTCTCGCAGGTTTTGTTTGTAGTCCTTAATTAGGACTCATAACAAGGTTTACCAGGTTTTCTCGCAGGTTTTGTTTGTAGTCCTTAATTGGGACTCATAACAAAGTATACTGAATTTCTTGCAGGGTTTGTCTATAGTCCTTAATAAGGACTCATAACAGGGTTGCTAGCATTACCCCATGCATACCATAACATCATACCATTGCATACATCTTAACCCATTTGAAGGATCTCAAGGGCTTGTGATGCAGGTCACGGTGAATCAACTATCCCAGCAAGGGGCAAAGAGGATTTATTTTCCTCTAGCCAAAGTTGTCAGAGGCTATGACCCACTTGATATGGTGAGCTCTGACTCTTGAAAAAGGTTCCCCTAACCAAGGTTGCTTGGAAATCAAAACCAGACATGATGACTAAAGTCAGGGGCTATGACCCACTGGATATGGTGAGCCTTTGACCTTGAAGAAGGACTCTCTACAACATGCAGTTCCTTCAATCAAGCTACCGGATCCAGGCGCTAACAAATTTTCTTGTTTACCCCGCGAGGTCCTTGAAAACATTGCATGCATATCATACATATCATTGCATGACAGGTACCCTTGTTGCAGGCCACTTACCTTTCCCGCTGTTTATTTCAGCAATGGCTTCCCAACAAGACAACCAGGACCTTCTTGCTCAAGAGACCCGGTTCGGGAAAATCCTCCTGAATCTATCCAAGGGGCAGGAAGAGCTAAGGACACTTCTCATGGAGACCTTTGTCAGGAACAGTGCTGAGGATGAAAGGCTGAAACACCTACAAGCTGAGGTGGATGCATTGAAAGCCCAGATGCTGGGGCAGGCGACTGCTATTCAAGGGTTAGCTCAAAGACAAGACGAGCTCTGGTTTCTCGTCAACCAACTGCTTCAGGGTAACCAACTGGGGCAAAAGTCTAAGGGTAAAAAGCCAGTCATCGGTCGACCACCTTTGAGACAAAGAGGCAAGGAGAGAGCTCCCCAAACGGCTCCAGTGTCACAAATTCAACATCGCAACCAACAAAAGAGCGAGAGGAGGCAGTTCACTCGGCTCAGCATGACCTTATCCCAGATATTGCCACAGTTGCTGGAGACCAAGCAGGTAACTCTAAAAGAGGCTCCGAAGTTTCAAAATACAACGTCACCAAAGTATAATCCCAGCGCTTGCTGCGCTTACCATTCTGGTAGCCCGGGGCACGATACTGAGGACTGTTGGGCACTGAAGTACAAGATTCAGAATATGATCGATGCTAAAGAGATCGAGTTCGAGCCCGCCGAGACTCCCAATGTGATCATTGCTCCCTTGTCAAAACATGGCTAGGATCGAGAAATTTTTGTTCATTAGAATCTTTCAAGTTGTAATCTTCTTTTGATTGTTCAAGCATTCCATTCATATCAAACGTTGTTATTTCATTAATGCATCGCATATGTATTTTCTGAAACAATATATTCGTATTCACTAAATGCAAATTATTTCCATATTTTTTCTGATGTCAACTCTTGATCTAAAATTCTAAGCCTCTTGAGGGAGGATGACGAAAACGATACCACAATCTACAGTATGCTTTTGAACAGACCCCGCTGATGAGGTACAGGCATTGTTTCAATCCCTAAACACTGGAGTAATAAGGAAGATAATCCCTCGTCAACCCATCTAAGCCAAAGAAGTAGGAGTTTTTCTTTTCGAAATTTAAAAACCCTTAATCATAACCTGGGGCAGGGTAGTCTCTCAGTTGATCCAAGTGCATAACGAATGGCACCAAAGAGGTCCTTAAATAAACAAAAGACAGCGATGGTTCCGAATAATCAAGAAGGACAGGCAGTCATTATATCTCTCAAAATAAAAAAGCCCATTAAGTCAAAACCCATGAAGGAGACTTACAAAACTGGGGCATCCCGCTGACTGCAATTCCAAAAAAGGAAACAGTTCAGGCAAAAAAAAAAAAAGAAAGGGATAACAAAAATCAAGAAAGAGGTCTTACAAACCCTCAACAAAAAAGGGAATGACTGCCTATTCAAAATAAATTGTCAACACCCGAACTATCACTGGAATATCAGAGCAAAGACTCAAACAAGGTCTAACGTATGATCAACTGAGTGTAGGTTTGGAGAACATCATGAAGAGCGGGTGGGTACAAATAAAATTTGAGCCTTTATCCTTTGTTTCTTAAACCGTGAACTAGGCCACGTTATCACCCTTAAAAGTCCTAGCTGAAGCATGGGTTAGTTCGAAAGCATACTGTACGAAAGGTATCCTGACTCCTGAAGGCTTACGGTAAATACGGAGTTGACATCACGTTTTACAAACATCCATTTGTTTTATGAAAAAAGAATGCATTTCCAAAATCTTCAAGACAGACATAGGCTTTTGCATTCTTAAAATAACCTTGTTTGCATATGACTATTTGTTTGAACATCAGGGAAATTCGCACGATGAATACCTAGTGAACAAAAGCACGTCCAATCAAGGGGCATGGCATGACTATTGTCCATCATCTGGGGCAGTTAAGTCAAGATTCGGAGAATCTCTCAAAAGGCCAACCAGCCTGGGGCAAATCTCCGCCTGAGTCGCTTGGGGCATTTCAAACAACGAGTCTTTCCTGATCAAACATCTTCTGGTGGCATGGCAAAACACTTCTAACAGGGTCAATTCCCTACATTCTGAGAACGTGGACATAATCGAAAAAATACTACGCAAAATCAAAGACCCGCTAGGTTGACATACCTAGGCAAAAATAAGGGCTTCCCGGCGAACCAAAAGGGTTCGGGCAAAAATAAGGGATGAAATGAAAAAATATGTACACCCGGCAAGTCGAAAACCTGAAAAGGCGGCTTGGGAAAAAATGGGTATCCCGGTGGACTGAAAACCCGAAAGGGCGGTCCATGCAAAAGTTAGGGATCAAAGCGTACGACTATGTCCCGTCATCTTGTCACCTACCAGAAGAAGCTTAGTCTATCAACAACTATCAGCACCTCACAGGTCTTTCTCTCATACCTCAGAAACAGGGGCAATAAAGAGTGGTCTAAGCAATCTAACTGTTCCATCCTCCAAGGTACCAAGGTAGGTTCAGCTAAAGAACATAACCGGCATATCTCAATTCCCCAGAGAGTAAGTCAGCAGTCAGTGCATTCCCCTCCAAGCAAAGCAGTTATCAACCTTAAGGAAGTCGGGTATCCTCCAGCAGGTCTCAACATTCCCCAGCAGCATATATACATATTCTTAACAAGCATCCCCGACAGTCTTGGTCTAAAGATTGTTCCCCGGCGGTATAGCAACATTCAAAGGAATCGCTTCCCCCTACAGTTCAAAATCTCCACAGGAGAGTCCAGCCCAGATTCCACAGGAAAGTTGGAATCCACCTCCCCAAGCAGTAAGCTTATCCCCAGTAGATTCTGGAAGCTTATCCCCTCGCAGAGCACGAACGCGTCGTCCGGCTTTATTTAAAGAGTTATTTCCTTAACAGGATATAACTGGTTTATCCTCAGCCAAAAGCCACGGAAAGAGCGTCCTCGACGAAGTCTTCTTACCCCAGCAAAGTCCATCAACACTTCCAACAACAAGGGTATCCCCAGCAAATTATTATCAACACTCAGCAAGGCATCCCTCTTCCCACAGAGTATTGCTTCCCAGCATGGTCGCTAGAGTATCTTTTCGCCCCGCAGAATCTTCCTTTGCCAAGTTTATTCCGCAACGGAGTCATCTTCTCCTACCAGTATTCTTGCAGTTATCATCCCCAGCGGAAGCAAAATCTATTCTTCAACATCAGCCCAGGATATGACTTCCCGGCACCCGTCAAGGATTTACTTTCCTAGACGAAAACATACATTCATAAAACATCACATACATCATTATAGCATGCATAGACACATTATATCATACAAATCTCATTTAGGTTGAGAACATCGTTGCTTGATCCATATCATACATTGCATATGACTGACCTTTACCTTTCAGGAAAAATGCAGTTGAAATTCTCAATCACATTTCAAGACCTAGACCGGTTCAGTTAATCGACTTCGAAGATTTCTTATCCAGTCCCAGGCCTTCTCTAGTCCAGCTAAATTGACTCCCAACAGATTTTTCTGATGAAGACTCAGTAGAAGTTATCCCAGTTGGTTCCCTCTCCGACGGTGAGTGAGGCGATCATTCCTTTTCAAGATGTTTCCCTCTCTGACGGTGAGTGAGGTGATAGTCTCCTATGGTTCCCTCTCCGACGGTGAGTGAGGTGGTAAGTCCTTTTCAGATGTTTCCCTCTCCGACGGTGAGTGAGGTGATAATCTCCTATGGTTCCCTCTCCGACGGTGAGTGAGGTGGTAAGTCCTTTTCAGATGTTTCCCTCTCCGACGGTGAGTGTGAGGTGATAGTCTCTTATGGTCCCCTCTCCGACGGTGAGTGAGGTGATAATTCCTTTTTCAGATGTTTCCCTCTCCGACGGTGAGTGTGAGGTGATAGTCTCTTATGGTCCCCTCTCCGACGGTGAGTGAGGTGGTAATTCCTTTTTCAGATGTTTCCCTCTCCGACGGTGAGTGTGAGGTGATAGTCTCTTATGGTCCCCTCTCCGACGGTGAGTGAGGTGGTAATTCCTTTTTCAGATGTTTCCCTCTCCGACGGTGAGTGTGAGGTGATAGTTTCTTATGGTCCCCTCTCCGACGGTGAGTGAGGTGGTAATTCCTTTTTCAGATGTTTCCCTCTCCGACGGTGAGTGTGAGGTGATAGTCTCTTATGGTCCCCTCTCCGACGGTGAGTGAGGTGGTAATTCCTTTTTCAGATGTTTCCCTCTCCGACGGTGAGTGTGAGGTGATAGTCTCTTATGGTCCCCTCTCCGACGGTGAGTGAGGTGGTAATTCCTTTTTCAGATGTTTCCCTCTCCGACGGTGAGTGTGAGGTGATAGTCTCTTATGGTCCCCTCTCCGACGGTGAGTGAGGTGGTAAGTCCCTTTCAGATGTTTCCCTCTCCGACGGTGAGTGAGGTGATAGTCTCCTATGGTTCCCTCTCCGACGGTGAGTGAGGTGATAATTTCCTAATGGTCCCCTCTCCGACGGTGATTGAGGTGATAATTCCTTTCAGATTATAATTTCCTATAGTTCCCTCTCCGACGGTGAGTGAGGTGATTCCCTTTCAGATCATAATTGCCTATGGTCCTCTTCCCGATCCTGCGAAGATGGTATTTCCCACCAAGATTTTCTCAACGAGCGTTGTTGAAGTTAAAATCACCCAAGGTTCTCTTACCATTCACGCTAAGGTAGTGAATACCCCTGGTTCATTCATCACCTTTTGAAGATCCAGACTCAGCTCCTGTAACCAGTCAGGACACATCTATACAAAGCATCTGAAGACCAGCTCCTGCAACGTGCCAGGTACTCATTTTTCTTTTGCAGGTACGCAGGTTCTCGCTAAGGAATCTCTTACGCGATCAACATCCAGATGGAATCTATAAGCCCATCATCCTATCCAGCAACCTCTAAATGGCATCCGTAAGCCCATTCCACCATACTGCTACTATGTGAGCGCAAATTTCTGGGCACTCTAGTGTTCAATCATCTTCCACCTTCGGATTACGAAAGGCACGTCAGCCAATCTGCATCCTCAGGTCTAAGAAGATTGAACAGGGTCAACTGTTGTACCCCAAAATTTGCCCTCCCATATTCTTCAAGAAATTGCCAAGGCAAGTCACAAAATTCCCCAGGGGTTGTGCAGTCCAACTGTCTCCTATACAGTCAAAACTAGGGTTTGTGTTCTGGTAAAGAAAAAGAAGTTTTCAAAGGCCCGATCAAGTCTCATATGCCTACAAATATGGTCAAGTATCCTCATATCAAGTTTCAAGGCATTCAGCTCAAAATTGCACAGTCAAAACCCTAAATTGCACTACAGTCAACTGTAGGGGCAAAATGGTCATTTGGCAGTCAAAAGTTAAAATTTTTGGTCAACATATCATTTTGAAGCCACAAACATCATTTGATCAATGCTTGATCATGATTCTCAAAATTTGGCTCAGAAAATCATCAAGATGCAAAAGTTACTATATTTGGACAGCTGAAAAAGTCAACTGAAATTGACCAGGGCATAACTTTCACATGGATTATCAGAAAAATTCCATCCAAAGCTCATTTTGAAGAGAAAGACATTTCCTACAACTCATATTCATACTTCAAGTCCAAGAAATGCTCTCACAAAAAGTTATCAATTTCAACATTATAGGTCATTTTCAAAAGTCAACAAAAAGGGACTTTAAGTCAAAGGCCATAACTTGAGGTTGGTAAATCAAAATGACATGGGACCAAAGGCATTGGTTAGAGGACTCAAAGACCTTTCCAACATGTCCAAGAACATGAGAAAAGCTTAAAAATTGAGCAAGTTATGCCTTGTGGAAGTTGGGAAATTTTTGGATATTTTGAAAAGTCAACATTGATTCAAATGACCTAAAAATGCTAATGGGCCCATTTTTCTTCCATGATTCATCATTCCAAGCATGTGCACGACCACTTGGCCCAAAGGGAAGTATTTTCTCATTTTTTATTTATTTATTTGAATTATTATTTGTATTAATTCATTTAAATTATTTAAATACATGAAAAATATCAAACTTGCCTTAACAAATCTTTTTGTACACATTTCAGCCTCAATATTTCGTGCACATCCCAACATGGAAAGATTTGGTTTGATTTAGGCTAATTGACACAAAAACACTTGAAAAAAAAGATTGAAAAAGATCCTTAACAAATCAAATCTTCAATCAAAGATTACAAGGGATTTTTATCAATTTTCTTAACCTAATAGCCTCATTACATAAGCACAAAGAGAACCCTAATGCAGATAGACTGAAAGCTGCGCAAGAAATACATTTGCAAACTTGAAATTTTCTCCATAAAACACAAAACTGAAATCAACTTTAGAGAACGATTCAAGCCCTAATATTCATTCCCTTGGCTTCCTGAAGCTTCACTGACCACGTTCCAATCAAGAACCTCCACTCAAACGCCAAGAATCGGTACCTAGGACTCAAACTGTGTCAAGAAATTTCCAGAATCGTGCATCATAATTCACGCATCTTTTGCATTTTTTATTTATGGATTCTTGTTCCTTGTGATTTTTTAAAGCTAACCATTATCTTTAATTTGATTATTATGCTGTGTATGAGATTTTACCATGTTTATTTCCTAGGGTTTTCAGAGCTTGAATTTAGGGCTTTTACAAGGAGTAAAAATTAAGCCTCAAAACCATGACCATTAGACTCAGCACATGGAGACGAAGAAGAATCAACCCTCGCGCTCAATTTATGAGTGCTTGAGAGCTATTCGCTATTTTCCAATAGCCCACCTAATGAAACGCTATGAAAACCGTTGCCTTCGTGTTTTGTTTTACAGGGTGAGGAAGAAGATAATGTGCTGTCAACCCATGATACGCTGTTTTTAAATTTCGCGCGCTTCAGTCACTAATGCGTTGTTTCTTTTTTTATTATTTGTTTGTCTAACATATATAACACGCGTTCAGTGGCTCAGCTGGCAAATGCTTGTGGCTTCAACATCCAAGACCTGGGTTCGAACCCCAGGTCTGTACAATTTCAATATTATTTTTCCCTAATAATTCCTATGCAGCGTTTGTGGTGGAGCGCATGATACACCACCATAATCCAGACGTCCACGCGTCCTGGGAGATCAAAGCAAGGGCATGGATTCAAGGAACATGCTACGCCCTAGTCAACCATCCCACACGCTACTCACAAAAGTCAAATGGACTCAGGGTTTTGGGCCAGCATTCTAAGGCCTACACCTCACAATTGGGGCCTGAACCCCCCCTGGTTTGCAATTCCTTTTATCTTTTATTTTATTTTTAATTGCTATTTTATTTTCCTGATTGTTTTAATTTAATTAATTATTTTTTCACAAAATATAAAAACTTCATAAAAATCAGAAGAAAAAAAAGATAAAAACATAATAAAATATTTAATTTTCATATTTTCTTGTAAATAATTGCATGTAAATAAATTTAGTATTAAATAGGTTTTAATTTTAATTCTTTTTAATAACTAAAAATCGAAAAATATAGAATTAGGTTTAATAACTTTTTATTCCTTTTTAATTTTCCCTTTTTTTTTCATAATAATAATATTACTTATTTTATTTTCATAATTAAATTGTACATAAATTAATTTAGGTTATATTTTAATATTTTCATAACAAACTTAAAAACCATTAGAATTAGGGTTAGTTAATGTTAATTAATTCTTTTTTCTGTTAAATCTTAAAAAACACAAAAATACATAAAACATTTTCCTTTAATTTTAATTTTAATTCTTTATTAATAATATTTTGCAAAAGGGTCCAACGCCCTCGTTCGTAATTTATTTAATTTCGCATATTTATTTTTATTTCATTCAAATAATCATGTACCTCTCCCAAAGCCATGTAACTCGGACAATTTTACTTCTCGCATTTTTATTTCCTTTGCTTTATTTATTTTCTGTCAAATCGGGTCCGGTTTAATTTTGGCGATGTGGGCCCGCGCCATTTGTAATAGTTTAGAATTTACTTTTCCCGCAAATATTAACTGTTAACAAAAGCATGCAAGAATGAATGACTTAAATAAAATCAAGCGTAGAACACCTTAACATGAAAAAGACAAATACCAATGAAAACAATACACGAATCGCACACACCACCCCTAGGGTACGCTTCATTGTTGCCTTTCGAAAGGTGATCGTCGAGTAGAGGACGTCTTAGTAAGTCCTCATGATCCGGGAACCTGGCATGAGGGTAGCTTCTAAGGTGTCTTCCTATTGCTCCGGTGATCACCATGTCCCTACAAACTCGAATTGACCCGAACACCTCCAACGGTGGTGCTACCTACCTCTCAATGGTGGGATGGCATTACTTTAAAGGACATTTACACAGACGAATTCCTTAGGGTAAGTAGACGACTCATGGATACTTGCTCTCTTCAAAACAAACTGAAATCTTTTCACACCAACACTTTTCAAAAGCTTTCAAAGCAAATTTTTCAAACACTCTGACGTACGAGTCGAACTGAAATTTTTCAAAGAAACTTTTTAAAACCCACAGTTGAAAAGCAAACAAAACATTTTTGAAAACACAAATGAGCAAGTATCTAAGAGCCCATGGATAACCATGGATAGAAAGGGTGCTAACACCTTCCCTTTCTATAACCTACCTCCCGAACCGAGAGCAATCTCTATAAGGAATTTTTCTGTGCTTTTGTCCTTTCCATTTGGAGAAAATAAAAGACGGTGGCGACTCTTGCTTCCGCGATATTTCGCGAACCAGCATTAAACAATCAGTTCCAGATCCACCGATCACAACATGCATCTCATATTTCTTTGATTTTCATTATCTTATATTTTGATTGTTTTTACATTGAAAATGCGACAGTTCAATTTGGTTATAATATATACTTGGACATTATTATTCTGATAAGAGACATTCCCATTTGTAAACAATTGTACCCCCATCCCCGGATACTCATTTGTAATAACTTAGACTTTAAATTCCCGCAATTTACCGCTTTCAATATACTGTATAGTAATTAGGGTTTGTATACGAAGATTCAAAATCAATCGCTAGATGACCTAATACAAGATAAATGCATGAAAATCAATACACAATTCACACTTGCACCTCTAGGGTAACCTCGCTTGTTGCCTCGGAAAATACAATTGTGTCCCTCGAGTATGAGACACTCTAGCAAATGCCCCTTCGATAAACAAAGATCATAGTCCCTCGATGACCCTCGATGTTGCCTTCGATAAAACGATCTCGTCCCTTACAAAATTGCTAGAGCGTCTCACAAGTTGCTTTCAATGATTGTATGCGATGACCCGTGCCTGTCCCGTCTAACATCCTAACACAAGGTTGTCCATCAAATACAATGGTGAAACAACACTGTTAAAAAGGGTTAAAAACATAAGAAAGATCTTTGAGTAAAATAGGGTAGACAACTCTTAGTTAGTTGATCAAAAATCTTGCAAAACATCCTTGCCATTTTCAAACACACTTCGCAACACAACTTCAAAACAATTTCAAAACAACTTTCAAAACATTGGAATATCTTTTCAAAAAGACACACACCTTTGTATATATTCAAACAAGAATCATTACAAAGGTTGCCTAGACAAGGAATCTTTTTCAAAACATTTTCAAAACCACACACACAAAAGCACCATTTCAAACAAGTGAAAAGAAAAGGCAAGTGATCTAAAACAAGTAACTAAGAGCCCATGGATAACCATGGATGAAAAGGGTGCTAGCACCTTCCCTTTTCATAATATACCCCCCGAACCCAAGAAAACATCTCAAAGGTATTTCCTGTTCTTTTTGACCTTTCCTTTGGATAAAATAAAAAGTCGGTGGCGACTCTTGCTAAACCGAACAAGTGCGAAAACAAACGCAAAATCCCAAGTCAGTTCTCCCACCGTATCACAGAACTGGCGACTCTGCTGGGGAAAGTTTCTAAAAGTGGGGTTACCTTAGGGTTTTAGATCACCTTTACATGCTTACCTTGATTGCTTTGATTGCTTTACTTTTTGGGTTCCTTGTTTGGGTTTGTTTTAAAATCCTACACCCGGATTTGGGGGCACCTTTTAGGTAAGTAGCAATAAACTATGAGGGAACTTTGCGGGGTATACCGACATGGTTGAAGCAGTAGCTATGTTAGTGTGACATATTTGTGGGTACCGGTAGCCTTTGAGTCAATCAAAGAGAATACGGGGCCGCTGAGTGATGTCATGAAGCACTAACGAACTCTTAGAACCTTACTTGACCATCTTGGCCTTTTTAGGGGTAGTGAGATGACCGACTTTGGTGCAGTCCGAAGTTGGTAGATACTCGATACTACACTCATTGAGGATTGTTTTATTGGAATATTTTAGTCACCAGTTAAGTGGCTAAACCAAAACAATGAACACAGAAAATAATCCAATGATATTGAGCTCCTTAGAACCCGATTACTATTTATAGGACAGGTTGAGCCAACTAACTTCAAGAGGGTAATTACCTACAAACCCCATTCAAGCCTAAACCTAAGGACTTGTCTGATTTGTGTGAATGCGATTATCTGTATATACACTTGCTTACTTTTTGCATACCTGTACATAACATCATAACATCATACCATAGCATTTTCAATAACCATTTCAAGGATCTCAAGGGTCTTTGATGCAGGGTCACGTTGAACTGGACGTCTATCAAAGGGGAAAGATGATTCATTCTCCTCTAAACAAATGCCGTCAAAGATCAATTACAACAACTTGAATCGAGGGCTATGACCTACTTGACATGGTGAGCTTGATTCTCGTGGAAAGACATCCACCAATACAAAGTTCTCCAGTCAAAGATGCTGATCAAAGCTCAACCTCTAACATTTTCTTGTGTTTACCCCGAGAGATTCTTGAAAACATGCATCCATATATCATGCATTGTATCATGACAGGTTTTCCCTTTCAGGTTTCCTTATTCTCCTACTGTTTATTTCAGTAGAGATGGCTCTAGAGAGGACTGTCGAAGATATCCAGGCTCAAAACGATCAACTTCAAGAAATGTTCTTGAACCCGCCCAGGGGCAAGAAGAAGTGAAAGCTCTCCTCACAAGGGGCATGGTCCTAGGGAATCCAGACGGCGCCAGGAATGATCAATTGGAAGAACTACAGATTGAGTTGGCAACAATGAAGATCCAGATGATGGGACAGCTGGTGGGCCAGATGGCTCTCATTCAAGACCTGGCTCAAAGACAAGAAGAGCTCAGGGTTCTCGTCAACAAACTACTTCAAGATAACCAAGTGGGGAAAACAACTAGGGTTGAAGATCAAGTCATCATTCAACCTCCTTTAAGACAAGAAGACAAGGGAAAAGCTCCTCAACTGGCTCCAAGGTCACAAGCCCAACAACAACCTCGCCAGTGTCAACGGGGTAATCGGCGTAAGCAAAATACGTCTGGAAGACAGTTCACTGAGACCGACATACCATCATCTCTAATACTGGAATGCTTGTTGGGGGTCAATCTGACTGCTTTAAAGGATCCTATTCGGAAGCCCAATACCTCTTCCCCTAGCTATCACCCCGATGCATTTTGTGTATACCACTCCTTTAGTCTTGGACATGACACCGACGACTGTTGGGCTTTGAAAAAAAATTCAAGATTTGATTGACAATGGAGTGTTGAAATTCATGCCGGATGGCGAGATGAAAATCTTCCGCTGAGGGTTCTCCACCTGAAATGACAAGTTCGAACTAAGAGACTTTTGTTTCATTTGAATTTTCAAGTTGTAATTTATTTTGTTATTCAAATAATTAACTGTTGATGTCAAACTCTGTTTCATTAATGCATTGCATATGTTTGTCTTGAATTTATCCATTCGTTTTCACTATTCTTGAACTATGTTTTCTACTTTCTTTATGATATTTAACTCTTGATAAAAGTTACGAGCCTTTAGAGGGAGGGTGACGAAACAATACCATAATCTCATACAGTATGCTTTTGGACAGACCTTGCTGACGATGTACATGCGTTTCTTTCAAACCCCAAACACTGGAGTTATAAGGAAGATAATCCCTAGTCAACCCCTTCGAGCCAAAGAAGTATAAGTTTTCTGTTTTAAACACAAATTGAAGCCTTTAATCAAACCTGGGGCAGGGTAGTCTCTCAGTTAATTCAAAGAAAATGCGCATTGAAGTCGCAAACTCTCAGTTCGTAATACAACGAACGACATCAAAAACATTCCTTTGGAACCAAAAGACAGTGATGGTTCCTTATCTCACAGGCAGTTATTATCTCTCAAAAAAAAAGAAAAGCCCACTGAGCCAAAACCTACAAAGGAGGCTTAAGAAAGTTGGGGCATCCCGCTGACTGTAATCTCGAAAACAGGAACAGTCAGGAAAAAATTAGGGATAACAAATCAAAAAGAAAGAGGTCGTTATAAATCCTCAACAACATGAAAAATGTTTCAAAAATGACTGCCTTCCCAACAAATTCAACTTGTGTGGACCATCACCAAAACGTCATTCCAAATTCGAATAGAGTTCGATGCACAATTAACTGAGTTTAGGATTGAAGAACATCATGAAGAGCGGGTGGGTACAAATATACTTTGAGCCTTTATCCTTTGTTTCTTAAACCGTGAACCAAGCCACATTCCAAACTTTCAAAAGTCATAATTGAAGCACGGGTTAGTTCGAAAGCATACTGTTACAAAAGGTATCCTGACTCCTGTAAGGCTTTGCTCTAAATCTTGTGTTGAATTTGTCTTATAAAAAGTTTTCTGCTAAAAAACGCATTTTTCAAAACTTCAAGACAAGCATAAACTTTGCATTATTTGAATATCGTTGTTTGCACATGTTATTTGTTTGACAGCAAAGAAATTCACAACAGTGAATGTTCGGAGGAACGAAAGCTCTCTCAGTGAATAAAATCACTTCAAGTGGGATGACACTCCCGTGGCAAAAATCTCCTATCAGCAAAAGGGGACTCGGTATGGTATTGTCCAGGAAACCTGGGGCAGTATGTTATACCCCAAAATTTTCCCACCCATATTCCTCAAGATTTGTCAAGAATGATCTTCATATTGCTCAAAATGGCTTAAGGGTTGTACAGTCAAATCACCTCCTAAGGCAGTCAATTCAAAATTAGGGTTTTGTGTTGCATCAAGGTCCTTACATCCAAATGGCCTCAAGTGCTTCCCAATGCCTTAGTATGTTCTTAAGTCCATCCATGTCAAATTTCAAGCCTTCCAGAGGAATTTTGGTCAGTCAATTGCTCAAGAGACCCAAAAAGCGACTGTGCTAGGGCAAAAGTCAACTGTGACCTACAAATAGTCAAACCTCCAGATTTTTTGTCAACATTCTCATTTTTAAGGATAATTAATCATTTTATCAAGGGTTGATCATGATTCATCAAGGATTTCTCAAAATTCATCAAGATTCAAAAGTTGATAAATTAGGGTTTTGTAGGAAAAGTCAACTCAACTTTGACCAAGCATAACTTTCTCATACTTTATGAGAAATGACCCATCCAAAGCTCATTTTGAATAGGATGCAATTTCCAACAATCCATATTCATACCTCAAGATCAGAAAATGCACTCACAAGAAGTTACAAATTTGGACATTATATGTCATTTTTGAAAGTCAACAAAAACACCTTTTTTGCCAAAGCATATAACTTGAGAATGGAAGATCAAATTAATATGCGACCAAAAAGGTTGATTAGAGGACATCTCAAGGTTTCTAAAAAGTCCAAGAACACCTCCAAAAGTTCAAAATTGAGGAAGTTATGCATTGTTGAAGTTGGGCATTTTTCCAAATTTGCCAAAAGTCAACTATCCTCAAAACTCCAATTTTTGACAAAAGGGCCCACCTTTTTCCACTTGACATGGTCTTGTATTGCCACACACGTGTCCCATACATAATTTCATGGCCATTCATTTATTTTTCTATTTTATTTTATTTTTATTGATTTAATTCATTTTAAATCAATATTAAATCAAATAAAATCCAAAAATTATTGAAATGGTATCTTTGTGATTTGTACAGCTTGCAAATGTCATGTGACAACCAACCAACTCGTGCCAAGGCTCATTCAAGCACAAAATCTCAGATTTGGCTTATTTTTGGAAAGCTTATCAATGGTGACAAAATCCAATCTTTAATCTTGAATGCACTTGATTTCAGATCAAAAAGCCAACCCTAATTCACTCTATAACATTCACATAAGCCTCACAAATCAAAGGGACGCACAAAGCTCTGTTAAAACGGCCAGACCAAACTTGGAAAAAAGCTTGAAAAACCTTGAAACTGAAATCATACGTAGAGGTCAATTCAATCCAAAAGCTCAACGCTATCTTCTTGCTAGCCATTCACTGAAGCTAAAGCAATCGCTCACGAGCCCTGAGTCACCTCCAAACGCACTGTAAGTCGCTTGAAACTCCGCCCTGGACATGGAATCGTGATCTTCTGTTCTTGCATCTTTTTGACAAAATGTTGGCATATTCTTGATCCTTGCATTATTTCTAACATGACTGCAATATTCAATTTCATTTTTATGCCCTATATGGTAATGCCCGCGCCTAGGGTTTGCTTGTTTTGTTTTTAGGCATTTACATTGTAGGTAAAATCAATACAAATAATGGTTATACGGACGCTCAGGAGACAGATACGATCACGTCCATGTGCTTGGATGAGGTTTTTATGGCCTAGGACGAGTTTTTGAGACATCCTACGAAATTCCCTGCGGATAAAAATCCACAGGTAAATAACCAGAGTTTTTGGAGAAGACGACCAGACGTCGCCCTCCCATTGGTCTATTTGAAAATACGCGCTTTTTATTTTTTTCTCCAGGCATAAGTGTTTATTTGATATATATTAATTATTGTGTATTATAATTACAAAAGAGGCAATTGGCTCAGTGGCTAGGGCGGTTGTTCATTGGCTAACAGGACCTGGGTTCGAATCCCAGGTCCCTCAACACCTTTGTTTAATTTTTCTCCAGATGTTCTCATGCAACGCTCACAAGATGGTCCACCATATGCTTCAAAGATCCAGGCGTCAGATGGCCTCCTGGCCAAATCTGAAGGCTAAGATTGAAGGACTACCATGTGTCCAAGTCAACAAGCGCGTGGATGATTCTGAAAGTCAAACGAGGCTGGGACGTTTTGGGCCTCTGAAATTGCAAATCACACCTCAAATTAGGCCCAACACCTCCCTTTTGGTTATTTCTTTTCTTTTAACATTCTATTTATTTACTTGTTTTATTTTGATTCTTAATTAATTACTAACCAAATAATTAATGTTTTTCCTAATAAAAATCAGAAAACATAAAAAATATATTATTTTTTTTAATTTCATTATTTTTGTAAATAAACAATTTAATTGACTTAGTTTTTTTAATTAGGCATAATTTTAACATTTTTGCAACAAAATAAAATTAATGTAGAATTAGGGTTTTTAATAACTTTTAACCATTTTTATTTTATTTCCTTAAATATAAAAAAAAACCAAAAATATTTTCATTAAATTAATTAATTCAATTATTAACTTAATTTAATTTCCATTTAATTCAAAAAATAACAAAAAAATCTCCTTCTTTCTTAAAAAGGGTCAAAACCCTAAAAATTCTCCGATTTAATTTTTCTCGCGCGTATTCTTTTTTTGATTCATATTTCAATATTGTAACTGCTTTGAGGATGTAATAATTTTGGACTTAGGACCTTTTATCGCTTTTATTTACTTTTCTGCATTTACTTTTCAAGGGTTTGTTTTTGGCGATGTAAATACCCGACGCCTTGTAATAGCTTAGTTTTATTTTCCACAACCATTAACTGCTAGATGTATGAATAATAGGCTATGCATGACAAGATCTATCTTAACTTAAAATCAACCGTAGCTCACCATAACATGTACAAAGATAACATAACTGAAAATTGACACATTTGCACATGCCACTCCTAGGGTACGCCTCACTTGGTTGCCTCGAACGTGGTCATTGAGTATAGGAAGTTTTAGAGGTCGCCCTCTTGTCCAAAGATCATAAGTTGCCTCGAAACGGTTGCCTCGGATAAAATGATCTAAGACTTTAGGGTTACCGCTAAGGCGTCCTAACATTGCTTTAGTGACCACATGTCCCTTAATCGAATTGACCCGAAAACTCCAACGACGGTGCTACCTACTCCTCAATAGTGGGATAGCACTGTCTAAAGGACATTTGCACAGTTTGATTCCCTTTTGAGTAGGTAGATGTTCTTAAGTACTTTCTCCTTTTAAAACAAAAACAAAACTTTTCGCACCTACCCTCTCTTCTAAACAAAAATTCTTTTCAAACCCACAATCACAAAGAAAAGCAAACTTTTGAAAACACAATGAGCAAGTACCTAAGAGCCCGTGGATAACCACAGATAGAAAGGGTTCTAACACTTTCCCTTTCTATAATCTACCTCCCGAACCCGAGAAACATCTCGAAAAGGAATTTTTCTGTGCTTTTGTCCTTTCCTTGTTGGATAAAATAAAAGACAGTGGCGACTCTTGCTTACCACAACATTTTGCAAAAACAAACGTAAACGCGAACCAGCATTCCAAAACAGTCAGTTCTATTTCCACCGATCACGGAACTGGCGACTCTGCTGGGGAATTTAATGAGTGAGGTGTACCTTAGGATTAGATCACTTGTGTTTTCAATTGTACGCTTTGTATGCTTTAAATTTTGTGGGCTTGTATCGGAGTTTTATAGATCCTAACCTGGATCTGGGGGTACCCTTTTTTAGGTAAGTAGCAATAAACTGTGAGGGATCTGTCCGGCGTAGACCGACACGAATGAAGCAGTAGCTACGTTGGTGTGACAACTTGGTCTGTACCGATATCCATTGTGTTGGAAGGAGGAGAATATGGGTCTTCTGAGGAGTCATTAAGCACCAACTGACCTTAGAACCTTAAATTGACCAACTTGGCCATAGAACAGTAGCAGTATGCTACACTCATTGAGACTAAACTCTCGCGATGGTTTCGGCCACAAGAAAAGGTTGCCAAACTGGAATTATGACCGATTGAGGGTAGTCAGAGATATTAGGATCCTCTAGAACCCGGTTACTATTTTTAGGACAGGTCTTAACCAACTGAAACTGAAAGAGGGTAATACCTAAAGCTTCATGCCAGCCTGAAATCTAAGGGCTCTTTTGTGTGACTTGTGTGCCTTTACCATGTTCGCCTTTTGTGAATACTTGTGGTGTGCCTTTACCATGACATCATAACATCATAACATTGCATACATCTTGCATAAGGACTAACCCATTTCAAAGACAAGAGGGTTTCATCTTTGCTCTATTTTGTAGGACCTCATGATGCCCATGCGTAGGAATACTATCCGGCTCAACTTTGTTCAAGCACCTACTTTGCTTAAAGAGTTGGTTGTCAGGATTCCAGACACTACTTCCTTCATCAGGAGGCATGGTTCTCTTCTAGGTTTAGTCACCTCAAAGTTGGACCAACAAATGATGAGAGTCTTGGTCCAGTTCTATGATCCCCTATACCATTGCTTCACCTTTCAAGACTTCCAGCTGGTTCCTGCCCTGGAAGAGTTATCTGAGTTGCTTGGTATCTCTATTTTGGAGCAGACTCCATTCACTGGTTGGGAAAAGACTCTTAGGCCTGAAGAGATTGCTGCAGCTCTTCACTTGACCAAAGAAGAAGTAATGGCTAATTGGGAGACTAGAAGTGGAGTTAAGGGTTTTTTGGCTAAGTTTCTGGTTGGCAAAGCTAACTGCTTTTGGGATGACTTAGACTTCAAAGCGTACGAGGACATTCTGGCTCTCTTAATCTATGGTCTGGTATTGTTTCCAAATCTGGACACCTTTGTTGATGTTAATGCCATAAGGATCTTCATCTCTCGGAACCCTATACCCACTCTCTTGGGTGATATCCTTCATCAGCTCTATGCTCGTACTGCCCGAAAGCGGGGAACTTTGATGTGTTGTGCTCCTTTAGTGTCGAGGTGGTTTATTTCGCACCTCCCTAAGTCCGTACTGAAGAACAAAGAAGGAATGGGCTGGGCTCATAGGATAATGTCTCTTACTAATAATGACATTATTTGGACTCTCAAAGGCTTGGATGAGGTGACTGTCATTGATCTTTGTGGAGAATATCCTAATGTTCCATTGATCGGAACCCATGGAGGAATCTCTTATAACCCATGTTTAGCTCTCCGTCAGTTTGGAAGAGCCAGAAGAGAAGGGCCTCATGAGATGTTGATACCTCATATCATCTTTGATTTTCAGGGAGATAGCGATGAGCTGCATCGTAGATTCATCAGGGCTTGGGATAAAGTTCACAAATCTGACCCACATGAGTTGGGACCAAAGACTTCTCTACCAATGGAGTCATATTTCAGATGGGTCCGCATCCGTGCCCAGAAGTTAGGTATGCCATACGAAGCTGTCAGGCCTATTGCTCTTGAAGTTGTTGATAAAGACGGGCTTCCTCCAACTATTCTCCATCCTCATACGCCCACTGATGTTGGCACACTGAAGAGGTCTTGGGCGCAACTGTAGGAAGAACGAGACTCTTATCGGGAGAGGTTCAACGAACAAGAACAGAAGATCCAGAAGCTGACTAAGAAATTGGAGAACGAGCGGATCCTGAATGATTATATCCGCACTGAGAAGACGAGGCCATGGGAACATTGATATTTTTTTTGATGATTTCTTTTACGGTTTTATTTACTTTTCCGTATTTCCATTCTTGTAACGCCTAAGGGCAATTTGTTGAACAATTTAAATTCTGAAGTTAAATCTAATAAAGTGTGTTTCCTTTCTTGTCTACAAATTTGAATCCCGATTGTCTTTGAAAACATAAATCATACGCATTTCATCTCATGCACTGCATAAACATGTACCCTTTTTACAGGTCACTTATCTTCTTCGCTATTTATTTCAGCAATCATCATGTCTACTGAACCTTCCACTGAGCAAGCTATCAAGGCCCTTCAGGCCCAGAATGCCCAGTTTCAAGAGTTGGTTATGAGCCTAGCTAAGGGTCAACAGGACTTGAAGACCCTGATTCTGAAAGAGAGGAAGAAGAAGAAGAAGAGGACCATCCTGTTCAACAATAGACGCAGGTTTGGAAATGGACTGCAGAATGAGGTTGATCTGACCACCTCATTTAGAGGGAAATACAATCCACAAGAGAGAAGGGTTCCTAGCCCTATAGTCTCCGACAACGAGACGGATTATAATGAAGAACAATATCCTCCTGCTGAGGATAGGTACAAACAGTTGGAGGACCACTTGAGCGCTATGGAGATACAGAACGTGCCCGGGCTGGACTTCGGAGACCTAGGTCTATCCTCTGGGGTGGTGATTCCCCATAAATTCAAGGCACCTGCCTTTGCCAAGTATGACAGAGCTTCCTGTCCAAAGCTGCACCTCCGGTCATATGTAAGGAAGATCCAGCCTTACACCGCTGATAAGAATTTGTGGATCCATTTCTTTCAAGACAGTCTTTCAGGGACTCAGCTTGAGTGGTTCTATCAGCTGGTTGGAGCCAGTATCCGTAACTGGGAAGATTTGGCTACTGCGTTCTATAGGCAGTACCAGTATAACTCCGACCTTGCTCCTACGCGTACCCAACTCCAGGGTATGTCAATAGGGACGGGTGAAGGATTTAAAGAGTATGCTCAGAAATGGAGAGACCTTGCCGGAAGGGTGCAACCACCTTTGGCTGATCGTGAACTTGTCGATATGTTTCTGGGGACCCTGTCTGGTCCATTCTTTAATCATCTGATTGGAAGCTCTTCAGTCGGATTTACAGACCTTATCTTGACTGGTGAGAGAATTGAAGCTGGCATCAAAAGTGGGAAGATTCAAGAAGCTACACCTTCTGATGCTCAGAAAAAGCCTTACAGTGGGAAGAAAGAGTCCAATGTTGTGTACAGTCAAAAGAGTCGTCGTGACCAACACGTAGGGGCAGTCTTGATCTCTGGTTCTGCGTCACACCTACAACAACAAAAGGGAAATCGACGAAGGTCGGACGAGCCTAAAAGACAGTTCACCAACATCAACATGCCATTGTCACAAGCATTGCAGCACATGTTGAAGATGAATCTGATTTCGGTGATAAACCCTCATCCGAACCCTAAGACTTCTTCTCCTAACTACAACCCAGATGGAAGGTGTGCTTATCACTCCGATAGCCCGGGGCACGATACTAACGATTGTTGGGCGCTGAAATACAAGATTCATAATATGATTGACGCTAAGGAGATCGAATTCGAGCCTCCTGAGACTCCCAATGTGATCACTGCTCCCTTGCCAAAACATGGCTAGGATTGAAAGCACTTTTGTTCATTTGAATTCGGAAGTTGTAATTTTCTTTGCTTATTCAAACAATTATCATATCAAACTCTTTTATTTCATTAATGCATTACACGTGTCTGTTTTGAATTAATTGTTTTCACTATGCTTAAAATTGCTTCATATTTCCTTGTTGTGATGTTCAAACTCTCGATTAAAAAATTCTAAGCCTTTTGAGGGAGGATGACGAAAACGATACCACGATCTTTACAGTATGCTTTTGAACAGACCCCGCTGATGAAGTACATGCATTGTTTCAAATCCTAAACAGTGGAGTTATAAGGAAGATAATCCCTCGTCAACCCCTTCGAGCCAAAGAAGTTGGAGTTTTTTATTTTCACAAATTAAAACCCTTAATTATAACCTGGGGCAGGGTAGTTTTCTCAGTTGATCCAGGTGCACAATGAATGGCATCAAAGAAGTCCTTCCGAGACAAAAGACCGTGATGGTTCCGTATAATCGTAAGGATATGCAGTCATTGTCTCTCAAAATAAAAGCCCAATAAGTCAAAACCTATGAAGGAGACTTACAAAAAACTGGGGCATCCCGCTGACTGTAATCACAAAAGAAACAGTTCAGGCAAAAATACAAGAATAATAAAATCGAAAAGAAAGAGATCCTACAAACCCTCAACAAAAAAGAAATGACTGTCTATTCAAATAAACTATCAGTATCCGAACCATCACCGGAATATCAGAGCAAAGACTCAAACAAGATCTAATGCACGATTAGCTGAGTTTAGGATCGAAGAACATCACGAAGAACGAGTGGGTACAAATAAAATTTGAGCTTTTATCCTTTGTTTCTTAAACCGTGAACCAGGCCACGTTATAACCCTTAAAAGTCCTATCTAAAGCATGGGTTAGTCCGAAAGCATACTGTTACAAAAGGTATCCTGACTCTTGTAGGGCTCGCTGTAAAATCCTGAGTTGACATCACATTTTACAAAAATTCGCTTGTTTTACTGAAAATGCATTTTCAAAAACTTCAAGACAGACATAAGCTTTGCATTCTTAAAATAACATTGTTTGCATATGACTATTTGTTTAACAGCAGAGAAATTCGCATGACGAATATCTAGTGAACAAAAACCTTCTCAATAAAAAGAGTCACCTCAAGTGGAAAAAACACTTCCAACCAAGGGGCAAACATGATCATTTTCCATCATCTGGGGCAGTCAAGTCAAGATTCAAGGAATCTCTCAAGATGCCAAATAGTCAGGGGCAGATCTCCATCTGAATCACTTGGGGCATTGGACATAAATTCCAGCAACGAATCTTGCATGATCAAACATCTTCTGGTAGTATGGCAACACAACACTACTGACAATGACAACTCCCTACACTCTGAGAGCGTGGACATAGTCAAAAAAGTACTGCGCATAGTCAAAGACCCGCTAGGTTGACACACCTAGGCAAAAATAAGGGCTTCCCAGCGAACCAAAAGGGTTCGGGCAAAAATAAGGGATGAAAATGAAAAATCCATACACCCGTCAAGTCGAAAACCTGAAAAGGCGGAGTGGGCAAAAAAGGGTATCCCGGTGGACTGAAAACCCGAAAGGGTGGTCCAGGCAAAAATTAGGGATCAAAGCGTACGACTACGTCCCGTCATCTTGTCACTTGCCTACCAGAAGAAGACTTGTCATTTTGGATGAAAGATACCAAACACCTCATAGGTTGGGATAATACTCGATCCACAAGGCCTCCGCAGGCACTTTCTCCCGTAGAAACAGGGGCAATAAGAAATGTCTGAACTGTGCAAATGCTCTGTCCACCAGGTACCAAGGTAGATTCAGCTAAAGAATATGGCTAAGATACTATCAATCCCGCGGAGTAAGACAGTAATGGTAGATCTCCTCACTAAGACCTGTAACCATGGACGAACCAGTAATACTCTCCCCCAAGCAGAGTTAGTATACCATCAGCCCTAAAAAGGTCGGGTATCCCTAGAAGGTCTTAATATTCCCCAACGGAGTATAAAGGTATCCTCCAGCAAGCATAAAGAGCATCCCCGACAGTCTTAATATTCCTCAACAGAGTATAAGAATGTTCCCCGGCGGAATACAAGACACCACAGTGGAACCATTTCCCCAGCACAGTCTAAAAAAGTTTCCCCAATGGAGTTGAATCATCTTCCCCAGTAGATTCTGGAAGCTTGTCCTCTACAGAATACAAATGCATCTCCTCAGCCAAATTCAGAGGTTATCCTCATAAGAGTCTAACTGGGTTATCCCCAGCGAAGTTCTTTCTTTCCCCAAGCAGGACTTCTCTCCTCAACAGACTCAACATCACCAGCAACGGTAATCCATCCCCAGCGGAGTTCATCATTGAAATCCCCAACAGAGCTTATCAATGGAATCCCCAACGGAGTTATCGTCAAAATCATCAGCAGAACATCTCTCCCCCACATAGTATTTCCCCTCGGAGTAATCTCTTTCATCAAGTTTATTCCCCAACGGAGTTCTTTTCTCCTGCAAGTTCATTCTCACAATCATCTTCGTTCATCATCCCTAGCGGAAACGAAGAATTCAACTCTTTTCTCCAGCAGCGATCTGGGATTTATTTCCCCAGCTAAAAACATCACATCTTCATGCATCATGACATGCATACGCATCATACAACACAAATCTCATTTATTTTGAGAACATCATTGCCTGATGCATATCATGCATTGCATACAACTAACATTTTACCTTTTTCAGAAAAAGGTCAATCAACAGATGGCTACCATCAACCTTTTCAAGTCCTAGTTTAATACCTGTAGCAAGCCAGGAAAAATATCTGTGGACGACTGATTGTAGGTTAATACCTGAAACCAGCCAGGAAATTATCTACATAAAGAGATTGAAGATCAATACCTGTAACAAGCTAGGAAGACTTCCTTTCTCAGGTCAGAGATCAATACCTAAAAACTAGCCAGGACAGATATCTCCTTGACCAACCTTTTCAAGTCCCAGTTTAATACCTGTAGCAAGCTAGGAAAAATATCTGTGGACGACTGATTGTAGGTTAATACCTGAAACCAGACAGGACAATTATCTACTTGACCATCATAAAGCAACCCTACACCGGTTCCTTCTCAATTTCAGATGAAGTTTTACACGGACTCATCATCAGGCAACCCTACACCGGTTCCTTCTCTTTCAGATGAAGTTTTACACGAACTTATCACAAAGTAACCTTACTCAGGTTCCTCCAGAAGTTTTACACGGACTTATCACCTTACCCAGGTTCCTCCAGAAGTTTCACACGAACTTATCACAAAGTAACCTTACTCAGGTTCCTCCAGAAGTTACACGGACTTATCACCTTACCCAGGTTCCTCCAGAAGTTTTACACGGACTTATCACAAAGTAACCTTACCCAGGTTCCTCCTTACAATTTCCCGACGTAGTTTTTACCCAAACTCCTTGCAAAGCAACCTTACCTAGGTTTCTTCCCAGTTCAGATGCAGTTTTACCTAAACTCCTTGCAAAGCAACCTTACCTAGGTTTCTTCCCAGTTCAGATGCAGTTTTACCTAGACTCATCCTGAGGCAACCCTACACAGGTTCTTTCCTTCCAAGATGCAGTTTCACACAGGCTCATCGTCAGGCAACCCTACACAGGTTCCTTCTTTCAACTTACAAAATTACAATTGAACAATCACTTTTGGATGGAATTTGTAAGCCCATTCCCAACATCACATTGCTGATACTACACCATGCGAGTGCAAATTTCTGGGCACTCTAGTGTTCAATTATCTTCCACCTTCGGATCACGAAAGGCTCGAAAGCCAATCTATATCCTCAGGTCTATGAAAATTGAACAGGGGAAACTGTTGTACCCCAAAATTTTCCCTCCCATATTCCTCAAGATTTGTCAAGAATGATCTTCATATTGCTCAAAATGGCTTAAGGGTTGTACAGTCAAATCACCTCCTAAGGCAGTCAATTCAAAATTAGGGTTTTGTGTTGCATCAAGATCCTTACATCCAAATGGCCTCAAGTGCTTCCCAATGCCTTAATATGTTCTTAAGTCCATCCATGTCAAATTTCAAGCCTTCCAGAGGAATTTTGGTCAGTCAATTGCTCAAGAGACCCAAAAAGCGACTGAGCTAGAGCAAAAGTTAACTGTGACCTACAAATAGTCAAACCTCCAGATTTTTTGTCAACATTCTCATTTTTAAGGATAATTAATCATTTTATCAAGGGTTGATCATGATTCATCAAGGATTGCTCAAAATTCATCAAGATTCAAAAGTTGCTAAATTAGGGTTTTGTAGGAAAAGTCAACTCAACTTTGAACAAGCATAACTTTCTCATACTTTTTGAGAAATGACCCATCCAAAGCTCATTTTGAAGAGGATGCAATTTCCCACAATCCATATTCATACCCCAAGATCAGAAAATGCACTCACAAGAAGTTACAAATTTGGACATTATAGGTCATTTTTGAAAGTCAACAAAAACACCTTTTTTTCCAAAGCTTATAACTTGAGAATGGAAGATCAAAATAAGACGAGACCAAAAGGGTTGATTAGAGGACATCTCAGGGATTCTAAAAAGTCCAAGAACACCTCCAAAAGTTCAAAATTGAGGAAGTTATGCATTATTGAAGTTGGGCATTTTTCCAAATTTGCCAAAAGTCAACTATCCTCAAAACTCCAATTTTTGACAAAAGGGCCCACCTTTTTCCACTTGATATGGTCTTTTCTTGCCACACACGTGTCCCATATATAATTTCATGGCCATTAATTTATTTTTCTATTTTATTTTATTTTTATTGATTTAATTCATTTTAAATCAATATTAAATCAAATAAAATCCAAAAATTATTGAAATGGTATCTTTGTGATTTGTACAGCTTGCAAATGTCATGTGACAACCAACCAACTCGTGCCAAGGCTCATTCAAGCACAAAATCTCAGATTTGGCTTATTTTTGGAAAGCTTATCAATGGTGACAAAATCCAATCTTCAATCTTGAATGCACTTGATTTCAGATAAAAAAGCCAACCCTAATTCACTCTATAACATTCACATAAGCCTCACAAATCAAAGGGACACACAAAGCACTGTTAAAACGGCCAGACCAAACTTGGAAAAAAGCTTGAAAAACCTTGAAACTGAAATCATACGTAGAGGTCAATTCAATCCAAAAGCTCAATGCTATCTTCTTGCTAGCCATTCATTGAAGCTAAAGCAATCGCTCACGAGCCCTGAGTCACCTCCAAACGCACTGTAAGTCGCTTGAAACTCCGCCCTGGACATGGAATCGTGATCTTCTGTTCTTGCATCTTTTTGACAAAACGTTGGCATATTCTTGATCCTTGCATAATTTCTAACATGACTGCAATATTCAATTTCATTTTTATGCCCTATATGGTGATGCCCGCGCCTAGGGTTTGCTTGTTTCATTTTAAGCCATTTACATTGCAGGTAAAATCAAGACAAATAATGGTTATAGGGACGCTCAGGAGACAGAGACGATCACGTCCATGTGCTTGGATGGGGTTTTTATGGCCTAGGACGAGTTTTTGAGACATCCTACGAAATTCCCTGCGGATAAAAATCCGCAGGTAAATAACCAGAGTTTTTGGAGAAGACGACCAAACGTCGCCCTCCCATTGGTCTATTTGAAAATACGCGCTTTTTATTTTTTTCTCCAGGCATAAGTGTTTGTTTGATATATATTAATTATTACGTATTATAATTACAAAAGAGGCAATTGGCTCAGTGGCTAGGGCGGTTGTTCATTGGCTAACATGACCTGGGTTCGAATCCCAGGTCCCTCAACACCTTTGTTTAATTTTTCTCCAGATGTTCTCATGCAACGCTCACAAGATGGTCCACCATATGCTTCAAAGATCCAGGCGTCAGATGGCCTCCTGGCCAAATCTGAAGGCTAGGATTGAAGGACTACCATGTGTCCAAGTCAACAAGCGCGTGGATGATTCTGAAAGTCAAACGAGGCTGGGACGTTTTGGGCCTCTGAAATTGCAAATCATACCTCAAATTAGGCCCAACACCTCCCTTTTGGTTATTTCTTTTCTTTTAACATTCTATTTATTTACTTGTTTTATTTTGATTCTTAATTAATTACTAACCAAATAATTAATGTTTTTCCTAATAAAAATCAGAAAACATAAAAAATATATAATTTTAATAATTTCATTATTTTTGTAAATAAACAATTTAATTGACTTAGTTATTTTAATTAGGCATAATTTTAACATTTTTGCAACAAAATAAAATTAATGTAGAATTAGGGTTTTTAATAACTTTTAACCATTTTTATTTTATTTCCTTAAATATAAAAAAAACCAAAAATATTTTCATTAAATTAATTAATTCAATTATTAACTTAATTTAATTTCCATTTAATTCAAAAAATAACAAAAAAATCTCCTTCTTTCTTAAAAAGGGTCAAAACCCTAAAAATTCTCCGATTTAATTTTTCTCGCGCGTATTCTTTTTTTGATTCATATTTCAATATTGTAACTGCTTCGAGGATGTAATAATTTTGGACTTAGGACCTTTTATCGCTTTTATTTACTTTTCCGCATTTACTTTTCAAGGGTTTGTTTTTGGCGATGTAAATACCCGACGCCTTTGTGATCGGTGGGAATAGAACTAACTGTTTTTTAGCTGGTTACGCGAAATGTCGCGGTAAGCAAGAGTCTCCACCGTCTTTTATGTTCTCCAACATGGAAAGGACAAAAGCACAGCAAAATTCCTTATTTGAGATTTCTCTCGGTTCGGGAGGTAGATTTATAGAAAGGGAAGGTGTTAGCACCCTTTCTATCCGTGGTTATCCACGGGCTCTTAGGTACTTGCTCTTATGTTTTCAAAAGATGTTTGCTTTTCAAATGTGAGTGGGTTTTGAAAAAGTTTCGTTTGAAAAATTTCTAAGTAACTCTTATATCAGTCCTCAAGAGTGTGTGAAAAATTTGTTTGAAATCTTTTAGAAAGTGTGAGGTGTGAAAAGTTGTTTTGTTTTGTTTGGAGAGAGCAAGTACCCATGAGTCATCTACCTACCCTAAGAAATTAAGCTGTGTTAGAGTCCTTTAGATAGTGCTATCCCACCATTGAGAGGTAGGTAGCACCATCGTTGGAGTTGTTCGGGTCAATTCGATTATCGGGACAGTATGGTCACCGAAGCAACGGTATGACACCTTAGAAGTAACCCTAGTGTCCTAGATCCTTTTTTATCCGAGGCAACCGTTTCGAGGCAACTGGATCTTTTGGACAGAGGGTGACCTCTAAGACGTCCTATACTTGATGACCACGTTTCGAGGCAACCAGTGAGGCGTATCCTAAGAGTGGCATGTGCATTGTGTGTTGTTTTTCAGTTAATTGTCTTTGTACATGTTATTTATGAGTTACAGATTAATTTTATTTACATACATTCTTTCATGCATTTAACAGTTAGGGATGCGGAAATTAAATTGCGGAAGGATAAATTCTACGCTATTACAAGGCGCGGGTCTATACATTGCCAAAAATACAAAGACCCGTTTTGGTAAATAAGTACGAGAAATTAAATAAAGCGGTAAACCTAATTACTATTACATTCTTGAAGCAGTTACATAATAATCAAAATAAAATAAATGCGCGCGAATAAAAATTAATCGGGAATGCCTTAAGGGTTTTGACCCTTTTAAGAAAAGAAATGAATTTTTTTTGTCTTTTTTGTGATTAAATGAGATTAAAACTAATGATTAAACTAATTGATTAATTAATAAAAAAGTTTTTTTTTATATGTATTTTTATGCTTTTTAATGAAATAAAATAAAAGGAAATAAAAATTAAAAGTTAATAAAAACTTAATTCTAAATTTATTTTAGTTATTTAAAAAAGAGTTAAAATTGTCTAATTAAAGCTAATTCAATTTATGAATATTTATTTACAAAAATAACATGAAATTAATAATAATAATAATGTTAGTTATTTTTTTTGATTTTTTTTATAAAAGTGTTAATTATGTTAGTAGTTAATAAAAAAGGAATGAGAAATAAAATAAAAAAAGAAAATGACAAAATAATAAAAATGGAGAGCAAACCCAAGGGGGGTATGGGCCAGAATGGGGGGGTTTTTGATTGGAATTTGAGGCCCATCAAGAAGCCAGCTTTGTTTGACTTTCTGGAATCCATTGCTTGTTAGTTGACTGGGCGCATGGTATCCAACATCTCATAGCCCCTGGATTGATCTTTGAGGCCACTTGGCGCATGATCGTTTGATGCACATGGTGGAAAGCCTTTATGAAACCTGCACAGGAACATGTTATGGAAAAATAGAAATAAGCATTTGGGGTGCCTGGGATGTTGATGGAGTGCTTGGAAGTAGTTGAATATGGCTAGATCAGGTCTTTCGAGCTTGACAACTTCAAGGAAATTTTTGCAATTTTGGGGCGTTCTCTAGGCTGTGTGTATTTTTTTTCGTAATGCTTTCTCATGGCTTGTATTTATAGAGGAGATGGAGGGGACAAATAAATAAGGCAAGAATCCAAGCCATAAAGCCATGCTTTCAAACCAAAATCCAACAAATTAAAAAGCTTCCAAAATTTGCAAAACTTTCCCTTTCCATGCTTACATGTATCTGGACATCTTGGCACAAATTCAAAATTTTGTGTACAAAAAATAGCTTGCACGAATTTGGCAGCTAGTAAATGGCATATAAAGGTCATTCAAACCACAAAGATCCCCTTTAATTATTTTTTTTGATTTTATTTGAATTTTATGGATTTAAAATGGATTAAATCAATAAAAATTAAATAAAATAGAAAAATTAATGTTTAATCTTGAAATTAATCATGGTACACGTGGGTGGCATGACAAGGCTGAATAAAGTGGAAAAAAGTGGGCCCTTTTGTCAAAAATTGAAGTTTCAAGGATAGTTGACTTTTGCCATTTCACAAAAATTTCCCAACTTCTCCAATGCATATCTTGCTCAATTTTGATCATATGAACATGTTCTTGGACATTTTGGAAAGGTCTTGAAGTCCTCTAACCAATGCCTTTGGTCCCATGTCATTTTGATTTACCAATATCAAGTTATGGTCTTTGACTTAAAATGCCTTTTTGTTGACTTTTAAAAATGACCTATAATGTTGAAATTGATAACTTTTTGTGAGAGCATTTCTTGTACTTGGAATGTGAAGATGAGTTGTAGGAAATGTCATCCCCTTCAAAATGAGCATTGGATGGGATTTTTATGATGAAACATGAAAAAGTTATGCCTTGGTCAAGTTACAGTTGACTTTTCAACTGTCCAAAAATAGAAACTTTTGCATCTTGATGATTTTTGAGCCATTCTTGTGGAATCATGGTCAAGACTTGACCAAATGATGATTGTGGCTTCAAAATAAGATGTTGACAAAAAAATTTGACTTTTGACTGCCAAATGACCATTTTGCCCCTACAGTTGATTGTGAAGCAATTAGGGTTTTTGACTGTGCAACTTGACCTTGTGAGTCTTGAAACTTGACATGGAGATGCTTGACAATGTACATGGGCATATGGGACTTGATTGAGCCCTTGAAAACCTCAACTTCTTTGCAAGAACCAAAACCCTAATTTGACTGGCTTAGGAGTGTGTTTGAACTGTGCAACCCTTGAGAAGACTTGAGCAAATTGAGATGATGCTTGTCAAAACTTTGAAGAATATGGGAGGGAAAATTTTGGGGTACAACAGTTGCCCCTGTTCAATCTTCTTAGACCTGAGGATGTAGATTGGCTTGCGTGCCTTTCGTGATCCGAAGGTGGAAGATGATTGAACACTAGAGTGCCCAAAAATTTGCACTCACATAGTAGAGTATCAGCAGTGTGGTGGCGGGAATGGGCTTACAGATGCCATTTAGAGAGATGGTGGATAGGAGGATGGGCTTATAGATTCCATCTGGAGATGTGACAGAATCTTGTCGGGAATGGGTTATAGATGCCATTTGGAGACTGTTGGTATGTGGATGGGCTTATAGATGCCATCTAGGTGTCGATCGCATAAGAGATTCCTTAGCGAGAACTTGCGTACCTGAGAAAGATAATTTCCTGAGCTGTTACATGTGTTGATCCTCACTCAGTCGCTCATAGACATGCCCTGGCTAGATACAGGTATCGAATCTGGAACTTCAAAAGGTTGATGGGTTGTCTCTACTGACAAGTTATCTCAGAAAAATCTTTAGGACTTAACTGAACCAGAGGAGGTTTTGTCTTTCTTGACGAGTTGTCTCTTTGGATGGGTTGTCTTCATGGACGGGTTGCCTTCAACGACGAGTGATCTTCAATGACGGGTTGTCTTCAATGACGAGTTGTCTTCAATGACGAGTTGTCTTCAATGACGAGTTGTCTTAAATGACGAGTTGTCTTAAATGACGAGTTGTCTTCAATGACGGGTGTCTATAATGACGGGTTGTCTTAAATGACGAGTTGTCTTCAATGACGAGTTGTCTTAAATGACGAGTTGTCTTCAATGACGAGTTGTCTTCAATGACGAGTTGTCTTCAATGACGAGTTGTCTTCAATGACGAATTGTCTTAAATGACGAGTTGTCTTCAATGACGGGTGTCTATAATGACGGGTTGTCTTAAATGACGAATTGTCTTCAATGACGAGTTGTCTTAAATGACGGGTTGTCTTCAATGACGGGTTGTCTTAAATGACGAGTTGTCTTCAATGACGAGTTGTCTTAAATGACGGGTTGTCTTCAATGACGAGTTGTCTTAAATGACGAGTTGTCTTCAATGACGAGTTGTCTTCAATGACGAGTTGTCTTCAATGACGAGTTGTCTTCAATGACGGGTTGTCTTAAATGACGAGTTGTCTTCAATGACGGTTTGTCTTCAATGACGAGTTGTCTTCAATGACGAGTTGTCTTAAATGACGGGTGTCTATAACGACGGGTGTCTATGACGACGGGTGTCTATAATGACGGGCTGTCTTCTATGACTTTAGGAAGTAATTTAACTGGACCTGTCTTCTTTGACTGGATGAGCATCAGAAAAACCTTTGGGATTTAACTAGACTTATCTTCTTTGACTGGATTTGTCTTCTTTGACTGTATTTGTCTTTTTTGACTGGATTGGTCTTTTTTGACTGGATTGGTCTCTTTTGACTGTATTTGTCTACTTTGACAGGATTGGTCTCTTTTGACTGTATTTGTCTACTTTGACATAGCTGATTATTTAACTGTATCCTTCCTGAAAGGTAAATGTCAGTCATATGCAATGCATGATATGGATCAAGCAATGATGTTCTTGACATAAATGAGATTGTATGACATGATGCACATATGCATGATGTGATGTTTATGAATGTATCTTCGTCTGGGAAAGTAAATCCTTGACGCATGCCGGGAAGTTGAATCCTGGGCTGATGTTGAAGAACAGAGTTCTTCGTTTCCGCTGGGGATGATGATTACAAGAATAAACCGGTAGGAGAAGACGACTCCGTTGGGGAATAAACTTGTTGAAGAGATTACTCTACGGGGAATTACTCTGTGGGAAGAGATACTTCGCTGAGATTTGGTGATAACTTCGCTGGGGATTCCATTGAGAAGTTATGTTGAGGAATTTGATGAACTCCGCTGGAGATAGGAAGAACTTCGTCAAGGACGATCTTTCCGTGGTAATTAGCTGAGGATAACCCAGTTATAGGCTCTGGTGGAGAATGACCTTTGAATAGAGCCGGGGAGATGCGTTCGTACTCTGCAGGGGATTAGCTTCCAGGATCTACTGGGGATAAGCTTCCAGAATCTACTGGGGAGATTGATTCAACTTTCCTGGGGAGACTTTTGGACTGTACTGGGGAATGGCCCCACTGGATGTCTGTATTCTGCCGGGGAACAATCTTATATTAAGACTGCCGGGGATGCTTGCTGAGGAATAATCTGTATACTCCGCTGGGGAATATTGAGATTTTCTAGAGATACCCAACTTCCTTAAGGCTGACTGTAGGCTAACTCTGCTTGGGGAGAGTGTTGCTGACTTGCTGGAGATGTTGTGCCTTTTCAGGGTTGATGGGAGACCAACTATGCTCGGGGAGAGTTGTTGAATCTTGTCTTACTTAACGGGGAGTGAAGGTATCCTGGTTACGTTCTTCAGCCGAACCTACCTTGGTACCTTGGTGGACAGAGCAACTAGATCGCTTAGACAACTCATTACTGCCCCTGTTTCTGTGGGAGAAGATACCTGTGGAGGCGCTTGATGACTGCCGGTTGACAAATCTTCTTCTGGTAAGCAAGTGACGAGATGACGGAACATAGTCGTACGCTTTTGATCCCTAACTTTTTCCTGGACCGCCCTTTCGGGTTTTCAGTCCACCGGGATACCCATTTTTGCCCAAGCCGCCTTTTCAGGTTTTCGACTTGCCGGGTGTGCAGATTTTTTTTCATTTCATCCCTTATTTTTGCCTAGGTGTGTCAACCTAGCGGGTCTTTGCTTATGCGTAGTGTTTTTTTCCGACTATGTCCGTGCTCTCAGGATGCCGGGAGTTGTCACTGTCAGTAGTGCAGTGTTACCATGCCACCAGAAGATCTTCGTTTGATCGTCCAATGCCCCAAGTGATCCAGACGGAGATTTGCCCCTAGCTGGTTGGCCTTTTGAGAGATTCTCATAATCTTGACTTAATTGCCCCAGATGATGGACAATGATCATGCCCTGCCCCTTGGTTGGGAGTGCTTTTGTTCACTAGATATTCTTCGTGCGAATTTCTCTGCTGTTGAACAAATAGTCATATGCAAACAATATTATTTTAAGAATGCAAAGCGTATATCTGTCTCGAAGTTTTTTTGCAAATGTATTTTTCAGTAAAAACAAGTGAATTTTGTAAACTGTGATGTCAACTCGTTATTTTACCGCAAGCCTTAAAGAGTCAGGATACCTTTCGTAACAGTATGCTTTCGAACTAACCCATGCTTCAGCTAGGACTTTTTGAGGGTTATAACGTGGCCTGGTTCACGGTTTAAGAAACAAAGGATAGAGGCTCAAATTATATTTGTACCCACCCGTTCTTCGTGATGTTCTTCAAACCTAAACTCAGTTGATCGTGCGTTAGACCTTGTTTGAGTCTTTGTCCTGATATACCGGTGATGGTTCGGACGTCGACAATTTATTTGGAATAGGCAGTCATTCCTTTTTTGGTTGAGGGTTTGTAGGACCTCTTTCTTTTTTGATTTCGTTATCCCTGTTTTTTGCCTGAACTGTTTCTTTTGTGATTACAGTCAGCGGGATGCCCCAGTTTTGTAAGTCTCCTTCATAGGTTTTGACTTATTGGGCGTTTATTTTGAGGGATAATGACTGCCTGTCTTTATGATTATTCGGAACCATCACTGTCTTTTGTTTCGGAAGGACTTCTTTGCTGCCATTCGTTGTGCACTTGGATCAACTGAGAGCACTACCCTGCCCCGGGTTATGATTAAGGGTTTAATTTTTTTTTTTGTGAAAAGAAAACTCCTACTTCTTTGGCTCAAAAAGGGGGTAACGAGGGATTATCTTCCTTATAACTCCAGTGTTTAGGATTTGAAACAATGCCTGTACCTCATCAGCGGGGTCTGTTCAAAAGCATACTGTAAATTGTGGTATCGTTTTCGTCATCCTCCCTCAAGAGGCTTAGAATTTTAAATCGAGAGTTTGACATCACAAAAATATGAAAGCAATTTGAATATAGTGAAAATAATTGGATTAATTCAAAAACAGACATACGCGGTACATTAATGAAATAAAAGAGTTTGCTATGACATTGATTGTTTGTATAAGCAAAGATTACAACTCGGAAATTCAAATAAACAAAAGCCTTCAATGATTGGGCAAAGGAGCAGTGATTATGTTTGGAGTCTCTGGTGCTTCAAACTGAATCTCTCCGGCGTCAATCATGTCTTGGACCTTGTTCTTCAGAGCCCAACAGTTGTCTGTAGTATGCCCAGGGCTATCAGCATGGTATGCGCATCTATCGTTGGGATGGTAGTTAGGAGCAGAAGTGTTTGGATTCCGGAGAGGAGCCCTTAAGGTAATCAGCCCTGCCTTCAACATTTACTGTAGCGCTTGATCCAGTGACATGTTGATCTTAGTGAACTGCCTCTTGGGTTCGACCTCCTTACGTTGCTGCCCCTGTCCTTGTTGAGCAGGCCTAGGATTAAAGAATTTGGGTTGCCCCTACATGTTGATCATGGCGACCCTTTTTACTATGCACAACATTGGACTCCTTCTTCCCACTGTAAGGCTTTTTATGAGCATCTGCAGGTGTAGCTTCTTGAATCTTTCCAGCCTTGATACCAGCTTCAATCCTCTCCCCGGTCAAGATCAAATCTGTGAACCCAGCAGAAGAATTCCCAATCAGATGGTTGAAGAATAGACCGGACAGGGTTCCCAAGAACATGTCAACAAGTTCACGGTCAGTCAGCGGTGGCTGCACCCTTCCAGCCAGATCTCTCCACCTTTGCGCATACTCCTTAAAACCTTCACCCGTCCCAAGTGACATACCCTGGAGTTGGGTACGCGTAGGAGCGAGGTCGGCATTATACTGATACTGCTTATAAACAGCAGTAGCCAAGTCCTCCCAGTTACGAATATTGGTTCCATCTAGCTGATAGAACCATTCGAGTTGAGTCCCTGAAAGACTCTCCTGGAAGAAATGGATCCATAAGTTCTTGTCTGTCGTGTAGGGCTGGATCTTCCTTGCGTATGAACGGAGGTGCAACTTAGGACAGGAAGCCCCGTCGTATTTTACAAAGGCAGGTGCCTTGAACTTGTGAGGGATCACCACCCCAGAAGATAAACCTAGGTCCCCAAAGTCCAACCCAGGCACACGTTGGATATCTATAGCATTTAACCGGTCCTCCAGCTGTTTGTACCTGTCCTCAGCAGGAGGGTACTGTTCATCATTGAAATCTGTCTCGGTGTCAGAGACTACGGGACTGGGAACCCTTCCCTCTTGGTGACTGCCTTCCCCAACAGATGGAGTAGTCCACTCAGCTTCATTCTGTAGTGTATTCCCAGATCTGCGTTTAGGGTTGAACAAAACAATCCTCTTCTTCTTCTTTTTCAAGAGCAGAGTCTTCAATTCCTGTTGTCCTTGTGCTAAGCTCATGACCAGCTCCTGGAACTGGGCGTTCTGGGCCTGGAGGGCCTTGATAGCTTGTCCATTGGATGATTCAGGATTCATGATGACTTCTGAAATAAACAGTGAAGAAGGTAAGTGACCTGTACCAAGGGTACCTGTAATGCAATGATATATATATATATGCATGCAATGTTTTCAAGGATCTCGCGGGGTAAACAAGAAAATTGTTAGAATTTGAATTTTGTAGCTTGATTGAAGGAACTTCATGTTGCTGAGAGTCCTTCTTCAAGAGTCAAGGCTCACCATATCGAGTGGGTCATAGCCCCTGACTCAAGTTATCAACCTTGGCTAGAGGAAAATAAATCCCCTTTGCCCTTTGCTAAACACTTTGATTCATCATGACCTGCATCACAAGCCCTTGAGATCCTTGAAAAGGGTTAGTCCTTATGCAGGACATATGCAATGGTATGATGGTATGATGGTATGATGTTATGCTATGCATGGAGTAATGTAGGTAAACCCTGTTATGAGTCCAGATTAAGGACTGTAAACAAAACCTGCAAGAAACTCAAGTGTCAGATAACAAGTATGCAAGTAGTCAAGTTTGAAGGCACACAAGTCACACAAAGAGCCCTTAGAGTTTAGGCCAGCATGAAGTTTGGGATACTACCCTCTTGAAGTTGGTGGGCTCAAAACCTGTCCTATCAAAAGTAATCGGGTTCTAAGGAGCTTAATATCATAAGGTTGTTTTCTATGTTCATTGTTTTGATTTAGCCACTGAACTGGCGATCAAAATATTCCAAGAAAACAACCCTCAATGAGTGTAGTATCGAGTATCAACCAACTTCGGACTGCACCAAATTCAGTTATCTCAGTACCCCTAAAGAGGCCAGGATGGTTCAATTAAGGTTCCTAAGGTCAGTTGATGCTTCATGACACCACGCGGCGGCCCCGTACTCTCCTTGACTTGACTCAAGGGTTACCGATACTCACTGTTGTACCCCAAAATTTGCCCTCCCATATTCATCAAGAAATTACCAAGTCAAGGTCACAAAATTCCCCAAGGACTATGCAGTTCAACTGTCTCCTATACAGTCAAAACTAGGGTTTGAGTTCTGGTCAAGCAAATGAACTTTTCAAAGGCCCAATCAAGTCTCATATGCTTACAAAGATGGTCAAGTATCCTCATGTCAAGTTTCAAGGCATTCAGCTCAAAATTGCACAGTCAAAACCCTAGATTGCACCACAGTCAACTGTAGGGGCAAAATGGTCATTTGACAGTCAAACGTTCAAATTTTTGGTCAACATATCATTTTGAAGCCACAAACATCATTTGATCAATGCTTGATCATGATTCTCAAAATTTGGCTCAGAAATCATCAAAGATGCAAAAGTTGCTATATTTGGACAGCTGAAAAAGTCAACTAAAATTGACCAGGGCATAACTTTCACAGGGATTATCAGAAAAATTCCATCCAAAGCTCATTTTGAAGAGAAAGACATTTCCTACAATTCATCTTCATGTTCCAAGTCCTAGAAATGCTCTCACAAAAAGTTATCAATTTCAACATTATAGGTCATTTTCAAAAGTCAACAAAAAGTGACTTTAAGTCAAAGGCCATAACTTGAGATTGGTAAATCAAAATGACATGGGACCAAAGGAATTGGTTAAAGGACTCAAAGACCTTTCCAAAATGTCCAAGAACATGTGAAAAGCTTAAAAATTGACCAAGTTATGCCTTGTGGAAGTTGGGAAATATTTGGAAATGTTTGAAAGTCAACATTGATGCAAAAGGCCTAAAAATGCAAATGGGCCCATTTTTCTTCCAAGTTTCTTCATGCCAAGCCTATGCACGACCACTAGGCCCAAAGGGAAGTATTTTCATATTTTTTAATTATTTATTTGAATTTATATTAATTTATATTCATTTAAATCATTTTAATACATGAAAAATACAAACCTAATGAAAACAAATCTTTTTATGCATGATTTGGACTTAATATTTCGTGCACATGCTAATATAGAAGGTTTTGGCTTGATTGAAACCTAATTGACACAAAAACCATGAAAAAAGATTAGAAAAGATCCTTAACAAATCAAAGATTGAAAATAATTATTGCTTTGGATTTTATTCAATATCTTTAACCTAATAGCTTCCCTATATGATCAGAATCAAAGACCTAATCACAAGAGACTCCAAGCTGCGCCCCAAGAACAGATTGCATATTGAAATTTTTCACAAAAAACTCAAACACTGAAAACTAGCTTTAAGGTCGATTCAAGCTTCAACTTTGATTCCATTAGCATCCTGAGACATCCCTGGACGTTTCCCAATCATTAACAACAACAAAAACACCCTGAATTGGTACCCCATAGTCAAACTGTGAAACAAAAATTCTGAAATCGCATAGCATGAATTAAGCATTCTTTTGCATTTTTCTTTATGGATTATTGCTTACAATGATGTTCCTGAGCTAACCATTACATTCAATTGCTTTTTTGTGCCATATATGCGTTTTCACCATTGTCAAAAATTAGGGTTGCAGGTTCTTAGATTTGGGGCTTTCATGATAATGCAAAATTAGAGCCCCAGATGACCACCAATGGATTCAGGGGTTGAAGACGAAAAAGATGGCCCCCTCGCGCTCAATTTATGAGCAACAAGGGGCTATTCGCTATTTTCTGATAGAGGCCCTAAAGCAACGTTTCAAAAACCGTGGCCTTATATGTTTTGTTACAGAGCACGCGAAGGGGACGATGCGTTGGCAGCATGTGATTAGCTAATTTGAACTTTGCGCGCGTGCTATCCATTACGCTTTGATTTTACCTTTTGTTATTTATTCATTATATTATGTTAAATGAAATTGAATAGCTCAGCTGGCAAGGGGACGCGCTTGTAACCCTCATGACCTGGGTTCAAGTCCCAGGTCTGGCAAAAGTTCCATATTATTTTTCATGAATAATTTTTATGCAGCGCGCTTGAGGAGGACCATCATACTCCATCAGTATCCCATTAGCCACGCGTCCTACAAAAGCCAATCAATGACCAAGATTCAAAGGGCACCATATATCAGGTCAACTGCATCATACACAATCCAAAAAATCAACGAATGTCAAAGCTTAATGGGCCTGAAATGCTAAGGCCTGACCTCACAAATTGGGGCTACACCCCACCTTGGTTTGCATTTTTATATTTTTCTTCTTACCTTTATTTTTGTTTTGTTATTTATTTTATTGTTTTAACATAATTAATTTATTTTTCTACAAAATATAAAAACACACAAAAATCAGAAAATACAAAAAATTAATATAATTTTTATTTTAATTATTTTCTAAATAAATGCATGTAAATATTTAGTTTAATTAGGTTATAGTTTTAATCTTTTTAATAAAAAACACCAAAAATAGAATTTAGGTTTAATATCTTTTTTTGATTTTCCTTTTAATTTTTCCTTTTTTCAGAATAATATTATTTAGTTATTTTCATAAATTAAAAATTGTGCATAAATAAATTAGGGTTTAATTTAGATCATATTTTAATTCTTTCTTAATAATTAAAAAAATATTAGAATTAGGGTTTGCCTTTTAATTTAATTTCAATTAATTCCTTTTCTCATTAAATCTAAAAAACACAAAAAATAACAAAAACATTTAATCATTTAATTTTTAATTCTCATTAACTTTTAATATTTTGCAAAAGGGTCCAACGCCCGTCATTTCAATTATTTAATTTGCGCATTTATCTTATGTCGTTTAATTATAATTATGTAATTGTCCCTAAGCCATGTAACTTTACTTTTCGCACTTTATTTATTCGCTTTATTTATTTTCCGCTAAATCGGGTCCGGTTTAATTTTGGCGATGTGGACCCGCGCCATTTGTAATAGCCTTAGATTTATTTTTTGCAAACTTTATAACTGTTAAATATGCATGCAAGAATGAATGGACAAATTAAAATCAAGCGTAGAACACGACAAACATGACAAGACAAATAACTGAAACATGACACACAATTCGCACACACCACCCCTAGGGTACGCCTTACTGTTGCCTTTCGAAAGGTGATCGTCGAGTAGAGGATGTTTTAGTAAGTCCTCATGATCCGGGAACCTGGCATGAGGGTAGCTTCTAAGGTGTCTTCCTATTGCTCTGGTGATCACCATGTCCCGAACCTCGAATTGACCCGAACACCTCCAACGGTGGTGCTACCTACCTCTCAATGGTGGGATGGCACTACTTTAAAGGACATTTACATAGACGAATTCCTTAGGGTAGGTAGGTTCTCAAGGATACTTGCTCTAATTTCAAACAAACAAAAAAAGACTTTTCACACTGACACTTTTCAAAAGCTTTCAAAAACAAACTTTTCAAACACTCTGACGTATGAGTCGATCTGAAATTTTTCAAAGAAACTTTTTTAACCCACATTGAAAAGCAAGCACACATTTTTGAAAACACAATGAGCAAGTATCTAAGAGCCCATGGATAACCATGGATAGAAAGGGTGCTAACACCTTCCCTTTCTATAACCTACCTCCCGAACCGAGAGCAATCTCTATAAGGAATTTTTCTGTGCTTTTGTCCTTTCCATTTGGAGAAAATAAAAGACGGTGGCGACTCTTGCTTCCGCGACATTTCGCGAACCAGCGTTAAACAGTCAGTTCCAGATCCACCGATCACAGAACTGGCGACTCTGCTGGGGAATAAAACTTAAAGTGAGGTGTACCTTAGGGCTAGGTCATAACTGTGTTTTCACTTGTATTGATTTGCTTGCTTTACTATTGTGGGTTGTATCGGAGTTACATAGATCCTAACCCGGATCTGGGGATACCCTGTTTAGGTAGCATAATCTGTGAGGGACCTGTCCGGCGTATACCGACATGGGTGAAGCAGTGGCTACGTTGGTGTGGCACCTTGGTCTGTACCGATATCCCTCGTGTTGAAACGGGGAGAATATGGGTCTTCCAAGGAGTCATTAAGCACCAACAGACCTTAGAACCTTAAATGACCCAACTTGGCCAATAGAAACAGTAGCAGTATGCTACGCCCATTGAGGCTAAACTCTCGTGATGGTTCTGGCTGCAAGAAAAGATTGCGATGCTGGAGTTATGACCGATTGAGGGTAGTCAGTGATATTGGGATCCTCTAGAACCCGGTTACTTTGATTAGGACAGGTTGAGCCCACCAACTTCAAGAGGGTAATACCCAGACCCCATGCTGGCCTAAACTCTAAGGGCTTCTCTTGTGTGACTTGCGTGCCTTCGTACTTGACTACTCGCATGCTTGTTATCTGACCCTTGATGTCTTGCAGGTTTTGTTCATAGTCCTTAATTGGGACTTATAACAGGGTGTACTAACCACTTGCAGGTTCTGTTTATAGTCCTGAATTGGGACTCATGACAGGTTTTACTTAGGTTCCTTGCAGGTCTTGTTTATAGTCCTTAATTGGGACTCATAACAGGGTACTAAGTTTCTTGCAGGTCTTGTTTATAGTCCTTAACTAGGACTCATGACAGGGTTTACCAAATTTCTTGCAGGGTTGTTTATAGTCCTTAATAAGGGCTCATAACAGGGTTTACCTACATCACCCCATGCATAGCATGACATCATACCATTTCATACCATTGCATACATCCTAACCCATTTCAAGGATCTCAAGGGCTTGTGATGCAGGTCATGATGAACAACTATCCCAGCAAGGGGCAAAGAGGATTTATTTTCCTCTAGCCAAGGTTGTCAGGGGCTATGACCCACTGGATATGGTGAGCCTTTGACCCTTGATGAAGGGCTCTCAACAATATAAAGTTCTTTCAATCAGGCTACCAAACTCAAATGCTAACAATTTTCTTGTTTACCCCACGAGGTCCTTGAAAACATTGCATGCATGTCATACATCTCATTGCATTGCAGGTAGCCCTTTGACAGGTTGCTTACCCTTCTTCGCTGTTTATTTCAGCCATGGCTTCCCAACAAGATAACCAGGACCTTCACACTCAAGAGACTCAGTTCAAAGAGATCTTCCTGAGTCTATCCAAAGGACAGGAAGAGTTGAGGACACTCCTCATAGGGAATCTGACCAGAAAAAGTCCTGAAGATGACAAGGACGAACAGCTGAAACGTCTACAAGCTGAGGTAGACACATTGAAAACTCAGATGCTGGGGCAAAGGGCCCTCATTCAAGGTTTAGCTCAGGAGCAAAGAGAGCTGAGAGCCATGATCAGTCAGCTTCATCAAGATATGAAGCAACCAGCCCAAGTCAGGGACCAAGTCTTTGATCAGCCACCAAGAGGACCAAAGTCTGGTATGGTGAAGAATGAACCTCTCCAAATTGCTACTACTTCACAAGCCCAGTATCAACGGGGTAATCGACGCAAGCGATACACGCCTGGAAGACATTTCACTGAGACTGGCATACCACCATCTCTAATGATGGAACACTTGTTGGAGGTCGATCTGATTACTTTAAAGGGTCCTCCCCAGAATCCCGACATCTCTGCTCCTACTTATAACCCTGATAAAAGATGTGCCTACCATTCTGACAGTCCTGGACATGACACCAATGACTGTTGTAGCTTGAAGAACAAGATCCAGGACTTGATCGACGGAAGGGTGCTGGAGTTCATGCCGGGTGGCCAAATGAAATGCGTCTGCTGAGAATCTTCCATCTGAAGTGACTAATTCAAACTAGAAAACTTTTGTTCATTCGAATGTTCAAGTTGCATTTTTCTTTGATTGTCTAAACATTTATTCATGTCAAACGTTGTTATTTCATTAATGCATCGCTTATGTCTGTTTTGAATCAATATATTCGCATTCACTATATGCAAACTGTTTTCATATTTTTTCTGATGTCAACTATTGATCTTTAATCCTAAGCCTCTTGAAGGAGGATGACGAAAACGATACCAATCATTACAGTATGCTTTTGAACAGACCCCGCTGATGAGGTACAGGCATTGTTTCAACCCCTAAACACTGGAGTTATAAGGATGATAATCCCTCGTCAACCCCTCTGAGCCAAAGAAGTAGGAGTTTTTATTTTCGAAAATCAAAACCCTTAATCATAACCTGGGGCAGGGTAGTCTTCTCAGTTGACCCAAGTGCATGACGAATGGCACCAAAGAGATCTTTACGAACAAACAAAGACAGTAATGGTTCAGAACAATCATAAAGACAGGCAGTCATCATCAAAATTCATAAATGAAAAGCCCAAAAAGTCTAAACCTACAAAGGGGACTTATGAAACTAGGGCATCCCGCTGACTGTAATTCCAAAAAGGGAACAGTTCAGGCAAAAAAAGAAAGGGATAACAAAAATCAAGAAAGAGGTATCACAAACCCTCAACAAAAAAGGAATGACTGCCTAAACAAAATAAGTCATCAACATCTGAACCATTACTGGAACATCAAAGCAAAGACTCAAACAAGGTCTAACGTATGATCAACTGAGTTTAGGTTTGGAGAACATCACGAAGAGCGGGTGGGTACAAATAAAATTTGAGCCTTTATCCTTTGCTTCTTAAACCGTGAACCAGGCCACGTTATAACCCTTAAAAGTCCTAGCTGAAGCATGGGTTAGTTCGAAAGCATACTGTTACGAAAAAGGTATCCTGACTCCTTAAGGCCTACGGTAAAATAACGAGTTGACATCACGTTTTACAAACATTTACTTGTTTTATGAAAAAAGAATGCATTTTCAAAATTTTCAAGACAGACATAGGCTTTGCATTTTTAACATAACTTTGTTCGCATATGACTTTTGTTTGAACAGCAGGGAAATTCGCACAATGAAAGTCTAATGAACAAGAGTATCTCCAATCGAGGGGCATGGCATGACTATTGTCCATCATCTGGGGCAGTTAAGTCAAGATTCGGAGAATCTCTCAAAGGCCAAAAAGCCTGGGGCAAATCTCTGCCTAAGTCATTTGGGGCACCCCAGCAATGAATCTTGCACGATCAGACATCTTCTGGTAATATGGCAACACAAGCAGCCAGGGGCATCTCCCTGCATTCTAAAAGCGTGGACATAGTCGAAAAGATACTACGCAAAATCAAAGACCCGCTAGGTTGACACACCTAGGCAAAAATAAGGGCTTCCCGGCGAACCAAAAGGGTTCGGGCAAAATGAAGGGATGAAATGAAAAATCTGTACACCCGGCAAGTCGAAAACCTGAAAAGGCGGCTTGGGCAAAAATGGGTATCCCGGTGGACTGAAAACCCGAAGGGGCGGTCCAGGCAAAAGTTAGGGATTAAAGCGTACGACTATGTCCTGCCATCTGTCTACCAGAAGAAGGTTTGTCCGCCAACAACTATCAGCACCCCACAAGAAACAGGGGCAATAAAGAGTGGTCTAAGCAATCTGGTCGTTCTGTCCTCCAGGGTATCAAGGTAGGTTCCATTGAAGAACATAACCAATGCAGTTCAAAACTCCCCCAGGAGAATCCAATCCAGCTTCACCAACAAGGTTGGAAGTCATATCCCTCAAGCAGTAAGCTTATCCCCAGTAGATTCTGGAAGCTTATCCCCTCGCAGAGCACGAACGCGTCGTCCCGGCTTGATTTAAAGAGTTATTTCCGTAACAGGATATAACTGGGTTATCCTCATCCAAAAGCCACGGAAAGAGCGTCCTCGGCAAAGTATCTTCCTACCCCCAGCGAAGTCTATCAACACTTCCAGCACAACAAGGATATCCCCAGCGGAATTCATCAAATCTCCCAGCATAACTCATCAACGGTATCCCCAGCGGAGTTATCTTCATCAACTCAGCAAAGCATCGCTATCCCCACAGAGTAGCACTCCCCAGCATGATCGCTAGAGTATCTTTTCTCCCGCAGAATTATTTCATTTGCCAAGTTTATTCCTCAACGGAGTTATCTTCTCCTACCGGTATTCTTGCAACGAATCATCCACAGCGGAAACAAAATCTCTTCCTCAACATCAGCCCAGGATATGACTTCCCGGCACCCGTCAAGGATTTATTTTCCTAGACAAAAACATACATAAAACATCACATACATCATTATAGCATGCATAGACGCATTATATCATATAAATCGCATCCATATTGAGAACATCATTGCTTGATCCATATCATGCATTACATATAACTGACCTTTACCTTTCAGGAAAGATGCAGTTGAAATTCTCAAACATATTTCAAGGACTTCTCTAGTCCAGTTAAGTCGACTCCAAACAGATTTTTCTGATAAAGACTCAGTAGAAGTTCTCTTATGGTCCCCTCTCCAACGGCGAGTGAGGTGGTAATTCCTTCTTCAGATGTTCCCCTCTCCGGCATGAGCGTGAGGTGATATTCTCTTATGGTCCCCTCTCCAACGGCGTGTGAGGTGGTAATTCCTTTTTCAGATGTTTCCCTCTCCGGCATGAGCGTGAGGTGATATTCTCTTATGGTCCCCTCTCCAACGGCGTGTGAGGTGGTAATTCCTTTTTCAGATGTTTCCCTCTCCGGCATGAGCGTGAGGTGATATTCTCTTATGGTCCCCTCTCCAACGGCGTGTGAGGTGGTAATTCCTTTTTCAGATGTTTCCCTCTCCGGCATGAGCGTGAGGTGATATTCTCTTATGGTCCCCTCTCCAACGGCGTGTGAGGTGGTAATTCCTTTTTCAGATGTTTCCCTCTCCGGCATGAGCGTGAGGTGATATTCTCTTATGGTCCCCTCTCCAACGGCGTGTGAGGTGGTAATTCCTTCTTCAGATGTTTCCCTCTCCGGCATAAGCGTGAGGTGATATTCTCTTATGGTCCCCTCTCCAACGGCGAGTGAGGTGGTAATTCCTTCTTCAGATGTTTCCCTCTCCGGCATGAGCGTGAGGTGATATTCTCTTATGGTCCCCTCTCCAACGGTGAGTGAGGTGACTCCCTTTGAGATTATAATGTCCTTCGGTTCTCTTCCTGACACTACGAAGATGGTAATTCTCACTAAGATTTTCTCAACGAGCGTTGTCGAGGTTGAAATCATTCAGGATTCTCTTACCATTCATGCTAAGGCAGTAACCATGCTAAGGCAGTAACCATCCCTGGTTCATTCATCAGCGTTTGAAGCTCCAGACCCAGCTCATGTAACCAGTCAGGACATATCTATATCAAGCATCTAAAATCAGCTCCTGCGACGTGTCAGGTACTCATTTTTCTGTTTTGCAGGTATGCAGGTTCTCGCTAAAGAATCTCCTACGCAATCAACATCCAGATGGCATCTATAAGCCCATCACCCTATCCAGCAACCTATAAATGGCATCTATAAGCCCATTCCCTCATCATCATTGCTACTATGTGAGCGCAAATTTCTGGGCACTCTAGTGTCCAATCATCTTCTACCCTCGGATTACGAAAGGCACGTCAGCCAATCTGCATCCTCAGGTCTAAGAAGATTGAACAGGGGCAACTGTTGTACCCCAAAATTTGCCCTCCCATATTCATCAAGAAATTACCAAGTCAAGGTCACAAAATTCCCCAAGGACTATGCAGTTCAACTGTCTCCTATACAGTCAAAACTAGGGTTTGAGTTCTGGTCAAGCAAATGAACTTTTCAAAGGCCCAATCAAGTCTCATATGCTTACAAAGATGGTCAAGTATCCTCATGTCAAGTTTCAAGGCATTCAGCTCAAAATTGCACAGTCAAAACCCTAGATTGCACCACAGTCAACTGTAGGGGCAAAATGGTCATTTGACAGTCAAAAGTTCAAATTTTTGGTCAACATATCATTTTGAAGCCACAAACATCATTTGATCAATGCTTGATCATGATTCTCAAAATTTGGCTCAGAAATCATCAAAGATGCAAAAGTTGCTATATTTGGACAGCTGAAAAAGTCAACTAAAATTGACCAGGGCATAACTTTCACAGGGATTATCAGAAAAATTCCATCCAAAGCTCATTTTGAAGAGAAAGACATTTCCTACAATTCATCTTCATGTTCCAAGTCCTAGAAATGCTCTCACAAAAAGTTATCAATTTCAACATTATAGGTCATTTTCAAAAGTCAACAAAAAGTGACTTTAAGTCAAAGGCCATAACTTGAGATTGGTAAATCAAAATGACATGGGACCAAAGGAATTGGTTAAAGGACTCAAAGACCTTTCCAAAATGTCCAAGAACATGTGAAAAGCTTAAAAATTGACCAAGTTATGCCTTGTGGAAGTTGGGAAATTTTTGGAAATGTTTGAAAGTCAACATTGATGCAAAAGGCCTAAAAATGCAAATGGGCCCATTTTTCTTCCAAGTTTCTTCATGCCAAGCCTATGCACGACCACTAGGCCCAAAGGGAAGTATTTTCATATTTTTTAATTATTTATTTGAATTTATATTAATTTATATTCATTTAAATCATTTTAATACATGAAAAATACAAACCTAATGAAAACAAATCTTTTTATGCATGATTTGGACTTAATATTTCGTGCACATGCTAATATAGAAGGTTTTGGCTTGATTGAAACCTAATTGACACAAAAACCATGAAAAAAGATTAGAAAAGATCCTTAACAAATCAAAGATTGAAAATAATTATTGCTTTGGATTTTATTCAATATCTTTAACCTAATAGCTTCCCTATATGATCAGAATCAAAGACCTAATCACAAGAGACTCCAAGCTGCGCCCCAAGAACAGATTGCATATTGAAATTTTTCACAAAAAACTCAAACACTGAAAACTAGCTTTAAGGTCGATTCAAGCTTCAACTTTGATTCCATTAGCATCCTGAGACATCCCTGGACGTTTCCCAATCATTAACAACAACAAAAACACCCTGAATTGGTACCCCATAGTCAAACTGTGAAACAAAAATTCTGAAATCGCATAGCATGAATTAAGCATTCTTTTGCATTTTTCTTTATGGATTATTGCTTACAATGATGTTCCTGAGCTAACCATTACATTCAATTGCTTTTTTGTGCCATATATGCGTTTTCACCATTGTCAAAAATTAGGGTTGCAGGTTCTTAGATTTGGGGCTTTCATGATAATGCAAAATTAGAGCCCCAGATGACCACCAATGGATTCAGGGGTTGAAGACGAAAAAGATGGCCCCCTCGCGCTCAATTTATGAGCAACAAGGGGCTATTCGCTATTTTCTGATAGAGGCCCTAAAGCAACGTTTCAAAAACCGTGGCCTTATATGTTTTGTTACAGAGCACGCGAAGGGGACGATGCGTTGGCAGCATGTGATTAGCTAATTTGAACTTTGCGCGCGTGCTATCCATTACGCTTTGATTTTACCTTTTGTTATTTATTCATTATATTATGTTAAATGAAATTGAATAGCTCAGCTGGCAAGGGGACGCGCTTGTAACCCTCATGACCTGGGTTCAAGTCCCAGGTCTGGCAAAAGTTCCATATTATTTTTCATGAATAATTCTTATGCAGCGCGCTTGAGGAGGACCATCATACTCCATCAGTATCCCATTAGCCACGCGTCCTACAAAAGCCAATCAATGACCAAGATTCAAAGGGCACCATATATCAGGTCAACTGCATCATACACAATCCAAAAAGTCAACGAATGTCAAAGCTTAATGGGCCTGAAATGCTAAGGCCTGACCTCACAAATTGGGGCTACACCCCACCTTGGTTTGCATTTTTATATTTTTCTTCTTACCTTTATTTTTGTTTTGTTATTTATTTTATTGTTTTAACATAATTAATTTATTTTTCTACAAAATATAAAAACACACAAAAATCAGAAAATACAAAAAATTAATATAATTTTTATTTTAATTATTTTCTAAATAAATGCATGTAAATATTTAGTTTAATTAGGTTATAGTTTTAATCTTTTTAATAAAAAACACCAAAAATAGAATTTAGGTTTAATATCTTTTTTTGATTTTCCTTTTAATTTTTCCTTTTTTCAGAATAATATTATTTAGTTATTTTCATAAATTAAAAATTGTGCATAAATAAATTAGGGTTTAATTTAGATCATATTTTAATTCTTTCTTAATAATTAAAAAAATATTAGAATTAGGGTTTGCCTTTTAATTTAATTTCAATTAATTCCTTTTCTCATTAAATCTAAAAAACACAAAAAATAACAAAAACATTTAATCATTTAATTTTTAATTCTCATTAACTTTTAATATTTTGCAAAAGGGTCCAACGCCCGTCATTTCAATTATTTAATTTGCGCATTTATCTTATGTCGTTTAATTATAATTATGTAATTGTCCCTAAGCCATGTAACTTTACTTTTCGCACTTTATTTATTCGCTTTATTTATTTTCCGCTAAATCGGGTCCGGTTTAATTTTGGCGATGTGGACCCGCGCCATTTATAATAGCCTTAGATTTATTTTTTGCAAACTTTATAACTGTTAAATATGCATGCAAGAATGAATGGACAAATTAAAATCAAGCGTAGAACACGACAAACATGACAAGACAAATAACTGAAACATGACACACAATTCGCACACACCACCCCTAGGGTACGCCTTACTGTTGCCTTTCGAAAGGTGATCGTCGAGTAGAGGATGTTTTAGTAAGTCCTCATGATCCGGGAACCTGGCATGAGGGTAGCTTCTAAGGTGTCTTCCTATTGCTCTGGTGATCACCATGTCCCGAACCTCGAATTGACCCGAACACCTCCAACGGTGGTGCTACCTACCTCTCAATGGTGGGATGGCACTACTTTAAAGGACATTTACATAGACGAATTCCTTAGGGTAGGTAGGTTCTCAAGGATACTTGCTCTAATTTCAAACAAACAAAAAAAGACTTTTCACACTGACACTTTTCAAAAGCTTTCAAAAACAAACTTTTCAAACACTCTGACGTATGAGTCGATCTGAAATTTTTCAAAGAAACTTTTTTAACCCACATTGAAAAGCAAGCACACATTTTTGAAAACACAATGAGCAAGTATCTAAGAGCCCATGGATAACCATGGATAGAAAGGGTGCTAACACCTTCCCTTTCTATAACCTACCTCCCGAACCGAGAGCAATCTCTATAAGGAATTTTTCTGTGCTTTTGTCCTTTCCATTTGGAGAAAATAAAAGACGGTGGCGACTCTTGCTTCCGCGACATTTCGCGAACCAGCGTTAAACAGTCAGTTCCAGATCCACCGATCACACTCACCAAAGTGCCACATCAACGTAGCAAACTGCTTCAACCATGTCGGTATACTCCGCACAGTTCCCTCATAGTTTGTTGCTACTTTCTAAAAGGTATCCCCCCAGATCCGGGTTAGGATCTATGAAACTCCGATGCAAAGCCCACAAACATAAACAATCAAAGCAAAGAAATTGAAAACATAAGTATGATCTAATCCTAAGGTACACCTCACTTTTATATTCCCCAGCAGAGTCGCCAGTTCTGTGATCGGTGGGAATAGAACTGACTATTTTTTAGCTGGTTACGCGAAATGTCGCGGTAAGTAAGAGTCGCCACCGTCTTTTATGTTCTACAACATGGAAAGGACAAAAGCACAGCAAAATTCCTTATTTGAGATTTCTCTCGGTTCGGGAGGTAGATTTATAGAAAGGGAAGGTGTTAGCACCCTTTCTATCCGTGGTTATCCACGGGCTCTTAGGTACTTGCTCTTATGTTTTCAAAAGATGTTTGCTTTTCAAATGTGAGTGGGTTTTGAAAAAGTTTCGTTTGAAAAATTTCTAAGTAACTCTTGTATTAGTCCTCAAGAGTGTGTGAAAAATTTGTTTGAAATCTTTTAGAAAGTGTGAGGTGTGAAAAGTTGTTTTGTTTTGTTTGGAGAGAGAAAGTACCCATGAGTCATCTACCTACCCTAAGGAATTAAGTTGTGTAAGAGTCCTTTAGATAGTGCTATCCCACCATTGAGAGGTAGGTAGCACCATCGTTGGAGTTGTTCGGGTCAATTCGATTATCGGGACAGTGTGGTCACCGAAGCAACGGTAGGACACCTTAGAAGTAACCCTAGTGTCCTAGATCCTTTTTTATCCGAGGCAACCATTTCGAGGCAACTGGATCTTTTGGACAGAGGGTGACCTCTAAGACGTCCTATACTTGATGACCATGTTTCGAGGCAACCAGTGAGGCGTACCCTAAGAGTGGCATGTGCATTGTGTGTTGTTTTTCAGTTAATTGTCTTTGTACATGTTATTTGTGAGCTACGAATTAATTTTATTTACATACATTCTTTAATGCATTTAACAGTTAGGGGTGCGGAAAGTAAATTGCGGAAGGATAAATTCTACGCTATTACAAGGCGCGGGTCTATACATCGCCAAAAATACAAAGACCCGTTTTGGTAAATAAGTACGAGAAATTAAATAAAGCGGTAAACCTAATTACTATTACGTTCTTGAAGCAGTTACATAATAATCAAAATAAAATAAATGCGCGCGAATAAAAATTAATCGGGAATGTCTTAAGGGTTTTGACCCTTTTAAGAAAAGAAATGAATTTTTTTTGTCTTTTTTGTGATTAAATGAGATTAAAACTAATGATTAAACTAATTGATTAATTAATAAAAAAGGTTTTTTTTTTATGTATTTTTATGCTTTTTAATGAAATAAAATAAAAGGAAATAAAAATTAAAAGTTAATAAAAACTTAATTCTAAATTTATTTTAGTTATTTAAAAAAGAGTTAAAATTGGCTATTTAAAGCTAATTCAATTTATGAATTTTTATTTACAAAAATAACATGAAATTAATAATAATAATAATGTTAGTTATTTTTTTTGATTTTTTTTATAAAAGTGTTAATTATGTTAGTAGTTAATAAAAAAGGAATGAGAAATAAAATAAAAAAAGAAAATGACAAAATAATAAAAATGGAGAGCAAACCCAAGGGGGGTATGGGCCAGAATGGGGGGGGGGGGGGGGGTTGATTGGAATTTAAGGTCCATCAAGAAGCCAGCTTTGTTTGACTTTCTGGAATCCAGTGCTTGTTAGTTGACTGGACGCATGGTATCCAGCATCTCATAGCCCCTGGATTGATCTTTGAGGCCACTTGGCGCATGATCGTTTGATGCACATGGTGGAAAGCCTTTATGAAACCTGCACATGAACATGTTATGGAAAAATAGAAATAAGCATTTGGGGTGCCTGGGATGTTGATGGAGTGCTTGGAAGTAGTTGAATCTGGCTAGATCAGGTCTTTCGAGCTTGACAACTTCAAGGAAATTTTTGCAATTTTGGGGCGTTCTCTAGGCTGTGTGTATTTTTTTCGTAATGCTTTCTCATGGCTTGTATTTATAGAGGAGATGGAGGGGACAAAGAAATAAGGCAAGAATCCAAGCCATAAAGCCATGCTTTCAAACCAAAATCCAACAAATTAAAAAGCTTCCAAAATTTGCAAAACTTTCCCTTTCCATGCTTACATGTATCTGGACATCTTGGCACAAATTCAAAATTTTGTGTACAAAAAATAGCTTGCACGAATTTGGCAGCTAGTAAATGGCATATAAAGGTCATTCAAACTGAAATTCTGGCTGCAGATACTCAATGTCACGTCCAATGTTATGACACCGTATCTGACTTACTATATGACAGTAAATACAAAAGCAGTAAATAACACAGTCAATTGTTTACCCAGTTCAGTGTGCAACAACACCTACTCTGGGGGCTACCAAGCCAGGGAGAGAATCCACTATAAGAGATGTTAATTCAGGAATAAACCAACCAGTTTATCTCCTTCACTTAAGACCTACCCAATGCAATTCTAATCTAAGTACAACTTAAACCTGAGTTCCTACTCACTCCCCCTCAATCACAACAGTGATACATAAACCAATTTGACTTAAGAATTGATGAAGACACTCTTCAAAACACACACTTGATTAAGCTTCACAGCTTTTTAATCAAGCAACACAATCACTCGTGCTTCACAGCTTTGAGTGATGTTCACAACTACCTTGACTCTACTTCACAGCTTTAGTCAAGTAACATTCAAACACTCTTGCTTCAAAGCTTTGAGTGCTACACAACCCTTACAATTGAAACCTATTCCAAGACACTTATCACAATGATAATTGCTTGGAGTACAATAAACAAATCTATACAGATTACAAAATTGATCTTCTAATCAATCAGCAGGGATGTCTTGAAAAACCGCAGCTCTGTTGAATATATAGCAGCTGCAACTTCAGTTAGGGTTTCCAAAAACCTAGGGTTGATTCCGTTTGACCTAAAGACCAGGTCACAGTATTTTATTGATCAGGTTAGGATTGAGCTAGATTACTCCTCAGAAAACGCAGGATTCTGTTTAGAAAGGACTGAGTTATTTCCTGAAAAAACTCAGACTTATCCAATCCTACAATCCTGTTAGTTCAGAACAGGATGTCATAACATCTGTTATGACATCTGAGAAAACCTGTCTACTGATTTAGCAAAATGTGATCATTTTGCAAACATGCTCAGATACACACTTATAAACATCAGTATTTGAATTACAATATTTTTCTGCACATGTACCTATTGAGTTAGTACAACCTGAACTAGAATGTTATGACATTAGTCATGACATTCACACATACACTTGGAATTTACCAAAAATGCAAGCCAATACCTAAACACCTACAAACTCCCCCTTTGGCAGATTTTTGGCTAAAGTTCCTAAACAATCAGAGATAGATAGATAGCAGCAGAAATAAGTGACAGAAGTGACAGCAGAAAAATATAATGTCAAGTACTAATTAAGCAGTACCAAAATATTCTCCCCCACTTTAGCCATAAATGGGCCAAAGATTACATGTTTATAAAGTTATACAGTTATCCAAAACAAAATAATGAGATCAGCAGCTGACAACGGCAGAACACACTTTCAAACTCCACCAGCAACACCACCAAGCAACAATCAACCTTCAAGCACTGTCATCAGATTCAGAGGAGCCAATTTCTTCAATGTTGAGCTGTCCTTCATCTTCTTCCCTTCTGCTTTCTTCAGCTTCCTCCTTTTCTAGCCTGGCAATTAGAGCTTCTAGGGTCCTTTTTCTAGCATCCAGATCTTTGCAAGTTTCTTTTAAAACAGCTATGACATCTGATGTCTTGGACTGGGTCTTTGCAGACGATGTCTCAGCTGATGTTATGACAATGTCTGGAGCATGGGATCCCTGAAACAGTTTGTAGTGCAGGCCAAGGGCAGGAGCTCTTTTGCAGACTGTATCTCTTGCTACAAGGATGTCAGGGTATTGTGCAAGGATGATTCCACAAAGGAGGGAGGGAAAAGCAATTGGTCCTTTGACAGCATAACTGCCAGCATGCTTCAAAGTTTGTTCAAAGATGTACCTTCCATAGTCAAAGGTAGTCTTGGTTCCTACAGCATAGATAAATCTCCCCAATCTTGTGGAGATGGTTGATTTGTGGTTTGTAGGCACCCAATTTGCTGCACCTATTTTATGCAAGATGGCAAATTTCATGCTGAGTTTACTAGCATTCAGCTTCCCTTTCAATGGCCAGCACTTTACTTGCCTGGCAGTGATGGTTAAACACACTTCATTGTCAGTTGCCTCTAAATCAGGACAGTCCTTATTTGTTCTTCCAAGAAACTTGTTGATTTCTGATGGAGAGAACTTGACCCTTCTTCCTCTAACAAACACACTCTCAAAGTCAGCTGACCTCCCATCAGCACAATCATTGGACAAGTTCACTACAAACTCCTTAACCAGATTTTCATAACATTTGTTAAACTTCATCACTGTCTTCATTAGCCCAGCATTCCTGATCAGATCCATGATGTCCTTGCAATCCAAGGCATCATTGTTGAGTTCTCTCTCCAAGGCTATTCTCTTCAAGCAGACATACTTCCATCTGTTTGCATTGTCAGGATGATGAAAGGAGATGTTGTCTGTTGGCACTTCAGGCACTCTAGCAATCTTGCTGGAGGGGAGCTTCCTTCTGATGGGAGTATCTTCAATATCAATCTCAAATTCTGATTCATCATTAGAATCAGAAGTTTCAGGTTCTTTACTTTTCTTAGAGATTGGTTGTCTAGCAGTCTGCACCTGTGCCTTCTTTCCTTTTGTCTGAATTTTCTCAGCCATCCCTTCAGCCTTGGATTTCTTAGCATCAGGTTTAACATTCTGACTACTCTTTCTTTTCATCAATCTCCTAGCAATGCTAGGGTTCACATTAGCAATCAGTTCATTATCAGAGTAATCTTCATCCACATCAATGATAGGTGGATCAGCAGCCTTTTCAGAGGTGTTCTGAATGTTGTCTTTTGGTGTCACAACATCCTCAATGACATCTACATTTTCAGCACCTTCCACATTTGGACTTTCTGATTGATTCAAAGGGATGGAAATCCCCGGTACAGATTGGTTGCCACTCAGAATGCTAGTAACCAGCCTAGCAATAGCTTGGTGTACTTGAACTGATCCTTCTCTATTAGGTATAGAAGACGAAGGATGAGAAGAATTACCAGAGACTGTAGCTTGAGCTCTTCCTGCATGTCTGGTTCTGAGCTTTTTGACTCTGGCTGGGTCAGTTGCCATCTCCCTGAGAGGAGTGACCTCAAGAACTTCAGATTCTATGCATGTAGTGATTGCCCTAGAATCTTGATCAGATGATGACGATGATGAGGAAGACGAAGCCGCCATGGTGGAAGACGATGTCTGAGACATTTTGTTTAACTTTGAGTAGTAGTTTGAGGAAAATCTTTGATTGGGAGGAGGAAACAGGTTGCAAGGATGAGAGAGGTAGGGAGTAAAAGGGAGTCTCTTCAACTTCTCAAGGCTTTTGAAGGAATTGTGAATGAATATGATTAACCCACTAAATATAGACTTATTAAAATTAATCCCTTCAACCCTTGTTTTCAGCAAAACTGATTGCTATAATTTCTCATGTTGGTGAATACCCAATCTGCCCCTCAAATTTTCAAATTTATTTCCAACAAGCGCCTTGGTAGTAGAATCAGTCAGCTGAAGCTTAGAGAAACTATGTTCCAGTTCAAATGACTTCTTCTCTTCAAAGTCAATAGGTTTCAAGGAAATGTTGAATGTTTTCAGATTATCACACCACAATGTCACAACATTTTGTGTAACATTGTACTCAGGAAGCATCTGTTTTGAACAGAATTTATGAGACTTGTTCTTTCCGACATCCTTGTCAAGATGACTTAAGGTTCTGACAACACATTCTTCTTCAAGTTTATTTGCCACATTCATCTCTTTTTCTTCTTTGATGATTTGACTCATAGTGGAGATATCAGTGTTCTCAGGCTGCCACACATAACAGTTATCTTTGGATTTGATTCCTCTCATTACAACATCTAGTTTTTCATTAAACACTAGACATTCAGATCTTGAGAAGTTGACCATGAATCCTAGATCACATAGTTGACTGATGCTAATGAGATTAGTAGTCAACCCTTTTACCAGCAGTACCTTATTCAGACTTGGAAGTCCAGGGCAGTCCAAATTACCAACTCCTTTGACTTCTCCTTTAGCACCATCTCCAAAGGTCACAAAACTGGTGGTGTGAGGCATAACATTATTGAGAAGATTTTTGAATCCAGTCATGTTTCTGGAACATCCACTGTCAAAGTACCAATTTTCCTTTGCAGTGACCCTCAGGGAAGTGTGAGCTAACAGTGCAGTAGCCTTTTTCTTCCATTGTGGAGCATGCGGTACCTTTTTAGACTTAGGTTTGACATCTGAGTTCTGGTTAGGATATCCATGTAATCTGAAGCAGAAGGGCTTTATGTGACCATATTTCCCACAATGATGACATCTCCATCTTTGGTACCTCTTCTTCATATGTCTCTGTCCCTGATGTTGAGAGTAATGTTGAGACATCCGTTTTGACATTTGCTTCCCAGTACCAAATTTCTTTGTTTCCACAAATCCTATCCCAGATTTATTTCCCATATTTTGTCCAGCCTGAAGGATCTCTTCCAATTTGTCTGTTCCATTGGTCAACATCTTGACAGATTTGGTCATTTGATTCAGTTGTGAGTTCAGCAGTTGAACTTCTCCTTCTAAATGACTTATAGTTTCAAGATTTGCCCTCTTTTCAGCCTCTAGCTTTATAATGAGTTTTGATTGTTTCTCATTTTGCACACAGACTTCACCACTTCTGATACACAATTTCTTGTAGGTATCAGCCAGTTCTTCAAATGTCACTTCTTCATCACTGGTGTCACTTTCAGAAGTACAAACACTAGTTAGGGCAGTAACTAGTTTGGCAGATTCTTCTTCAGAATTGCTTTCTGAATCATAGTCAGACCAAGTAACAGTCATTCCTTTCTTTTGCTTCTTAAGAAAGGTAGGACATTCAGCTCGAATATGTCCATATCCTTCACATCCATGGCATTGAATACCTCTGCCTTGGTTTCCCTTATCTTCTGACCTTGGTCTTCTGCTGGAATTGTCAATGTCAGAAGGAATGTTATGAACATTGGACCTTGACTTTGGGTCCATTCTTTTGATGAGCCTGTTGAACTGTCTTCCAAGCATGGCAATGGCTTCTGATATGTTTTCTTCTTCATCCTCCTTGTATTCAACATCAGTGTTGGATACAAGTGCTATGCTTTTGTTCTTCTTGTCACCATTATCAGTGATCCCCATCTCAAATGTCTGAAGAGACCCAATAAGTTCATCCACTTTTAACTTGCTAATGTCCTGGGCTTCCTCTATGGCAGTTACCTTCATTGCAAATCTTTTAGGCAAGGATCTGAGAATCTTCCTCACCAGTTTTTCTTCTGACATTTTTTCTCCCAGTGCTCCTGAGGTGTTGGCAATCTCCAAGATGTTCATGTGAAACTCATGAATGGTTTCATCTTCCATCATTTTTAGATTCTCAAACATAGTGGTCAACATCTGAAGCCTTGACATTTTTACTTTGGAAGTGCCCTCATGAGTAGTTTTGAGAGTGTCCCAAACTTCCTTGGCCAGTTTATATTGATGTACTAGTCTGAATATGTTTCTATCAATTCCATTGAACAAGGCATTTAAAGATTTTTAATTTCCCAGAGCTAACTCATCTTCTTCTTTACTCCAGTCTTCCTCAGGCTTCAGACTGATTGTCCCATCTCTTTCAGTTATGGTGGGATGAATCCATCCTTTGTCAGCAGCTCTCCAAGCCTTTTTGTCCAGAGATTTTAGGAAGGCAATCATACGAGGTTTCCAGTAGTCATAATTGGTTCCATCCAGAATGGGTGGTCTATTTCCAAAAACTCCTTCTTTGTCCATAGTTCCAGAAAGTGATATCCCTAGATCTCACCCAGTAATACAGGCAGGGTGCCTGCTCTGATGCCAATTGAAATTCTGGCTGCAGATACTCAATGTCACGTCCAATGTTATGACACCGTATCTGACTTACTATATGACAGTAAATACAAAAGCAGTAAATAACACAGTCAATTGTTTACCCAGTTCAGTGTGCAACAACACCTACTCTGGGGGCTACCAAGCCAGGGAGAGAATCCACTATAAGAGATGTTAATTCAGGAATAAACCAACCAGTTTATCTCCTTCACTTAAGACCTACCCAATGCAATTCTAATCTAAGTACAACTTAAACCTGAGTTCCTACTCACTCCCCCTCAATCACAGCAGTGATACATAAACCAATTTGACTTAAGAATTGATGAAGACACTCTTCAAAACACACACTTGATTAAGCTTCACAGCTTTTTAATCAAGCAACACAATCACTCGTGCTTCACAGCTTTGAGTGATGTTCACAACTACCTTGACTCTACTTCACAGCTTTAGTCAAGTAACATTCAAACACTCTTGCTTCAAAGCTTTGAGTGCTACACAACCCTTACAATTGAAACCTATTCCAAGGCACTTATCACAATGATAATTGCTTGGAGTACAATAAACAAATCTATACAGATTACAAAATTGATCTTCTAATCAATCAGCAGGGATGTCTTGAAAAACCGCAGCTCTGTTGAATATATAGCAGCTGAAACTTCAGTTAGGGTTTCCAAAAACCTATGGTTGATTCCGTTTGACCTAAAGACCAGGTCACAGTATTTTATTGATCAGGTTAGGATTGAGCTAGATTACTCCTCAGAAAACGCAGGATTCTGTTTAGAAAGGACTGAGTTATTTCCTGAAAAAACTCAGACTTATCCAATCCTGCAATCCTGTTAGTTCAGAACAGGATGTCATAACATCTGTTATGACATCTGAGAAAACCTGTCTACTGATTTAGCAAAATGTGATCATTTTGCAAACATGCTCAGATACACACTTATAAACATCAGTATTTGAATTACAATATTTTTCTGCACATGTACCTATTGAGTTAGTACAACCTGAACTAGAATGTTATGACATTAGTCATGACATTCACACATACACTTGGAATTTACCAAAAATGCAAGCCAATACCTAAACACCTACACAAACCACAAAGATCCCCTTTAATTATTTTTTTTTATTTTATTTGAATTTTATGGATTTAAAATGGATTAAATCAATAAAAATTAAATAAAATAGAAAAATTAATGTTTAATCTTGAAATTAATCATGGGACACGTGGGTGGCATGACAAGGCTGAATAAAGTGGAAAAAAGTGGGCCCTTTTGTCAAAAATTGAAGTTTCAAGGATAGTTGACTTTTGCCATTTCACAAAAATTTCCCAACTTCTCCAATGCATATCTTGCTCAATTTTGATCATATGAACATGTTCTTGGACATTTTGGAAAGGTCTTGAAGTCCTCTAACCAATGCCTTTGATCCCATGTCATTTTGATTTACCAATATCAAGTTATGGTCTTTGACTTAAAATGCCTTTTTGTTGACTTTTAAAAATGACCTATAATGTTGAAATTGATAACTTTTTGTGAGAGCATTTCTTGTACTTGGAATGTGAAGATGAGTTGTAGGAAATGTCATCCCCTTCAAAATGAGCATTGGATGGGATTTTTATGATGAAACATGAAAAAGTTATGCCTTGGTCAAGTTACAGTTGACTTTTCAGCTGTCCAAAAATAGAAACTTTTACATCTTGATGATTTTAGAGCCATTCTTGTGGAATCATGGTCAAGACTTGACCAAATGATGATTGTGGCTTCAAAATAATATGTTGACAAAAAAAGTTGACTTTTGACTGCCAAATGACCATTTTGCCCCTACAGTTGATTGTGAAGCAATTAGGGTTTTTTGACTGTGCAACTTGACCTTGTGAGCCTTGAAACTTGACATGGAGATGCTTGACAATGTACATGGGCATATGGTACTTGATTGAGCCCTTGAAAACCTCAACTTCTTTGCAAGAACCAAAATCCTAATTTGACTGGCTTAGGAGGGTGTTTGAACTGTGCAACCCTTGAGAAGACTTGAGCAAATTGAGATGATGCTTGTCAAAACTTTGAAGAATATTGGAGGGAAAATTTTGGGGTACAACAGCCTTGTAATAACTTAGTTTTATTTTCCACAACCATTAACTGCTAGATGTATGAATAATAGGCTATGCATGACAAGATCTATCTTAACTTAAAATCAACCGTAGCTCACCATAACATGTACAAAGATAACATAACTGAAAATTGACACATTTGCACATGCCACTCCAAGGGTACGCCTCACTTGGTTTCCTCGGACGTGGTCATTGAGTATAGGAAGTTTTAGAGGTCACCCTCTTGTCCAAAGATCATAAGTTTCCTCGAAACGGTTGCCTCGGATAAAACTAAGACATTAGGGTTATCGCTAAGACGTCCTAACATTGCTTTAGTGACCACATGTCCCTTAATCGAATTGACCCGAAAACTCCAACGACGGTGCTACCTACTCCTCAATAGTGGGATAGCACTGTCTAAAAGACATTTGCACAGTTTGATTCCCTTTTGAGTAGGTAGATGTTCTTAAGTACTTTCTCCTTTTAAAACAAAAACAAAACTTTTCGCACCTACCCTCTCTTCAAAACAAAAATTCTTTTCAAACCCACAATCACAAAGAAAAGAAAACTTTTGAAAACACAATGAGCAAGTACCTAAGAGCCCGTGGATAACCACAGATAGAAAGGGTGCTAACACCTTCCCTTTCTATAATCTACCTCCCGAACCCGAGAAACATCTCGAAAAGGAATTTTTCTGTGCTTTTGTCCTTTCCTTGTTGGATAAAATAAAAGACGGTGGCGACTCTTGCTTACCGCGACATTTTGCGAAAACAAAAGCAAACGCGAACCAGCATTCCAAAACAGTCAGTTCTATTTCCACCGATCACACAGTCCAGTCAAGATTTCAAGAAATCTCTCAATTGCAGGATAACCTGGGGCAAGTCTCCCTCACCATCACTTGGGGCATTTAAACGTCAATCTCAGGGTTACGTACAATCCATGTTTCCTGGCAGTGCCATAAGCACTTGATACTAGGGGAAGTGACGAATCTCTCCAAAATCTTTCCGAAAAGAAATTCAAGCGTCCTCGAGAAGTTCATCACCTCTCTAGAAGACCAGCAGTCGTGGGTTTATTTCCCCAACATTTGTCAAGGATTTATTCTCCAAAACAAATTACATTTCAATAACATTCATAACATACTCAGATTGATCGTCCAAGATTCCTTCATCGCCTGTTGGAAGTTACGATCGTCAAAGAATTCCTTCATCACCTGTTGGAAGTTACGGTCGTCAAAAAAATGCCTTCATCACCTGTTGGAAGTTACAGTCATCGAATATTCCTTCATCACCTGTTGGAAGTTAGAGCCACCAACAGAATAACGGACAACTGAAGCTCCTAAAAATCTGTTTCTCTCAAGAATGAAGATTCTCATCCTTGAAACCTCAAGAGATTGGTATACTCCCAACCTCCTGACCCTTAACAGAATGAAGATTCTCATCCTTGAAACCTCAAGATATTGGTATACTCCCAAGCTCCTGATACCGTTAACAGAATGAAGATTCTCATCCTTGAAACCTCAAGAGATTGGTATACTCCCAAGCTCCTGATACCGTTAACAGAATGAAGATTCTCATCCTTGAAACCTCAAGAGATTGGTATACTCCCAACCTCCCGACCCTTAACAGAATGAAGATTCTCATCCTTAAAACCTCAAGAGATTGGTATACTCCCAACCTCCCGACCCTTAACAGAATGAAGATTCTCATCCTTGAAACCCCAGTAGATTGGTATACTCCCAACCTTCTGACCCAAAACGCCTGAATGAAGATTCTCATTTCTCGCTTCCCTAGTAGATTGGCATACACCCAACCTCCTGATATTCCCGACAGAATGAAGATTCTCATTCTCAAAGTGGTATAACATCTGAATTTCTGATATTCCCGACAGAATGAAGATTCTCATTCTCAAAGTGGTATAACATCTGAATTTCTGATATTCCCGACAGAATGAAGATTCTCATTCTTAAAGTGGCATACAACCTAAACCTGAACTTCTTCCAGACAGGAATAAGCTTTTCCCAGAGTCCTGAGTTTTTACTCTCTAACAGGATAGCCACTCCGCAACAGTATGGCTATTCCCCACAAAGTTCTAATTCCCAAAGCAGAATGAAGACTCTCATTCTCAATTCCTCACAGAGTTTTCAGATATTCCCCGGTGAAGATCTCCTCAAAATAGGAATCCCCAGTAGATTGGCATACAACCCAAACTCCTGATTTCCCCAACAGTGGTCCCAGGACTTCTCATTTTCAACGATCGAAGGATTTTCAATCCCCAGCGACAGTCAAGGATTTATTTTCCCCGACAATGGTCAAAGATTTTATTATCTCCATCCATCCAGGATTTATCCTCCTCAGCAAGACGGCTGATCAGCTTACATGCGTATTCATTACATTCATATAACATATACATTGCATCATACAGCATGACTTTGTGTTTCAGCTAATACTTTACCCTTCGCAGGATAAGTTTAGTAAGTTTCAAACTTCAAGGATTTCTGAAAACAGTTTATGGATGCCTTCCGACACGGATGCTAATCTGTTGCTTATTCAGACCCCCAGCTCAGAGACGTTCCAAACATGGATACCTTTCTGATACTCACCCACTCACCCACAACATACAAATTCAACAAACATTCTTGGATGGCATCTTTAAGCCCATCTCCGACAAGATTCTGTCACATCTCCAAATGGCATCTTTAAGCCCATTCCCTCAACTATGCTTTGACGAGTGCAAATTTTTGGGCACTCTAGTGTCCAATCATCTTTTACCTTCGAGTCGTGAAAGTCAAAATTGCCAATCTAACTCTTCAGGTTCAAGAAGATGGAACAGGGGCAACTGTTGTACCCCAAAATTTGCCCTCCCTTTTTCACAAGAAATCACAACCCTAGGGTTTTTCTCTGATTTTTAAGATCGGCTCGAGAATCGGTCAAACAGACTCTTCTTTATCAGTTAATCCCGAATTAGGGTTTTCACTGATTTTGTTGAGATTGGCTCAAGAATCGATCAGACAGATCTTTCTTTGGCAGTAATCCAGGATTAGGGTTTGCGCTCGCATTTCTCAGAAGAAACTGAATCCTCAGAAATTCAGTTGACTGTTACATTATTTTTACGCTTGTTCAAGATTACTGGTTATTTCTCAAAACCTAATTATCTGGGATAAGAGCTGAGACTTTTGTTTGGAACATTAAGGCATTTGATTGATCAGCAGAGTGAAAGGTTTATGGAATGCTTGTTTGTTTAACTGTACAACGCATATATTAATTGGAATACCAGGCGTATTGTGATTAATGCAAGGTTGCGAGACGGCAAAGTTTGTTGATTATTTATTTCATCTGGATTAAAGTTATTGGGATACATTTCCATTTATTTTAATTTAAGGGTCTTAAATAATTAAATAGACAATACAAGGAAAGATTGGAATATTTGACAGTAGAAATTTCTTTTTGGATAAAGACTTTTATTTATTTCAAGTGTTGTTACAAATTTTATTCGAATATTATAAGATTACAACTTATAATATTTACAATGATATTTGTTTACAATAAATGAAAAAATAAATCTAAGCCTAAATCTCTTGAAATCTTTGACTTTCTACTGCGTCCTCCATCATCCAACTGGTATTCACCTGCAGAAGACAGAAGAAAAAGAAATCAGTGCAATTAACTGAAAAGAATTTTTAAGCAGATAAATAGAAAAATCATCATTAAAGCTTGTTGGCCGGAATCAGAATGCCATTGGATTCATCATGTTTTTACTTTTTCTCTTTGCAAATCACAAGAAAATTTCTCTTCTTGGTTCACAAAGAGAAAAGTAAAAATAATTTGCAAGCATACAATTAATTCAAAATGCAAAGATATAAGGCAGCAAGGCAAAGCAAACTGCAAACTGAATTCCAAACTGCATTAGTCAACCAAGTCAGCATGAGCAAGCATGGCAAGCTAACTACAAATGCAAACTGAATGTCAAACTAAGTTGCAAAGCTGTCAAGGCAAAGTACAAAGCAGAAGCATACAAGCAACCAAGTACACAAAGTAGAAAGTTGGAAAGCCGTCAAAGAAAGTATACAATGCAGAAAATATGGAAAGAAAGTACAACAATGCAGCAAGATAAACCAAAGTTACAAGCCAAAGGGACTTGTCAATTTCATCATCATTTTCTGGCCCAACAAGCTTTTCAGAAATATATTATAATAAGCAATTAAAAATGCTTATGGAGAGAGAGAAAGAGAGAACCAGAAAAAGTTTGCAGTTTTGGCAAAAGCAGGCTATTGTTTAAGACAGTAAGAGAACACAAAAGATATAAAAGATCAAGACTGCATAGCAGTCCAAGAGAGGAGAGAGAGCTCACAAAATTTGCATTGCATAACCTGTATTACAAAATGCAACAACCTGCAAAACTGCAAGCAAAAACTAACAGCAAGCCTGCCTTCCAAAACTCAACAGCAAGCCTGCCTTCCCAAAACTCAACAACCTGCAAAAATGCAAGCTAAAATCCAAACAAATTCAAAGCCTACCTTACAAACACAACAAACCTGTAAGCTCAAACCTGCATAAACTGCAAGCTAAAACTAAAACACTCAGTTCAAGCCTGCTTCCAAAACTCAAACTCTCAAAACCAAAACACAAGCCTGCCTCCAAAATCACAAACCTGTGTTACAAACTTGAAAACCTGCACAAAAGCTCATAACCAATAGCAAACCAGTAGCAAACCTGCATAACAGGCCTGCAGAACTACAACTCACCACAAGCCTGTTTCCAAACTTATTCAAAGCTCTACAAACCTTTAAAAACTGCATCTCAACATCACCAACAAAAATCTCAGAGGTATTGTTCATCATTGACAAAACCAGAAGGAGGAAGAGTTTAGAAGCAACAACAATAGCTAATCTCAGAACATCATCATCATTGACATCAAATAACTCACAAAGAGGGAGGAAGGGTGTAGAGACAAAAACAAACAAAGGAGCAAAAGTTTCAGATTATTGTTCATCATCAACTAAAACAAAGAACAAGTAGGTTTTCAGAAGCGAAAGCTCATCATCATTAAACAACATAAAACAACAAATACCAGAAACGTCGTCATCTTCATCCTCCCTCCGCCTAGCCTCCTGAGAAACGCCACCGACCGACCTCACCATCTTCTCCTTCTGTTTACAGAACAAAACGCTCAAGGTACGTCCCTCAAGCTCATACTACATGTAAATATCAAAGAAACCATGGATTAAAACGTGCATGTAATAATCAAGCTAAATGAAAATGTAACGGTGAAACCCTAAAACAAAGGTTAGTAATTCGTACTGTTACAAGCAAGAATCCTAGACTGCTGCAAAGAGAAGGTAGGAAGCGGATGAAGGCGGCGCTCCGGTGGCTAAGGCAGGAAAGGAGGATTCATCGTTTTGGTTTGAGAAAGGCGAAGAGAAACAGAGAAGAGATGAGAGGAGGCGCCGCTGTAAAACGAAAACTGCAAACCCTAACCAAATGACAAAACCCTAAATTGTTACAACATTCCTAATGGGCCTTCGCCCTAACAACCATAAAGCCCAGCGTTCTTACTAACGCACCCCCCCTGATTTTCGTTCTCCTTCTTTTTTATATTTTTGGGCCATAACCCTAGGCCCATCATCCTTCTCTTGTCAATTTTCAAAATAATACCCTTTCTTTTCTTTACTAATTAATTTATTTTCTTTAAAACCAATACTTTTCTTTTTTATTTCTACTCTAAATTTTTTTTATTTTGTTAATAATAAAGATAACCAATAATAGATTAAAGTTTGTTTTGATATAATTTTCTTTAATATTTGTTATAATACAAAAAATAATTTTTGTTTAACTAATCTTTTTACATAAGTTCCTAAAAAACATAAAACACAATAAAAATAATAATGATACTTAAGTCTTTATTAGGTTAAATTTTATTTGTTCATTTGTAAATAAATACATGCATCTCATATTTCTTTGATTTTCATTATCTTATACTTTGATTGTTTTTACATTGAAAATGCAACAGTTTAATTTGGTTGTAATATATACTTGGACATTATTATTCTGAGAAGACTCATCCCCATTTGTAAACAATTGTACCCCCATCCCCGAATACTCATTTGTAATAACTTAGACTTTAAATTCCCGCAATTTACCGCTTTCAATATACTGTATAGTAATTAGGGTTTGTATGCGAAGATTCAAAATCAATCGCTAGATGACCTAATACAAGATAAATGCATGAAAATCAATACACAATTCACACTTGCACCTCTAGGGTAACCTCCCTTGTTGCCTAGGAAAATACAATCGTGTCCCTCGAGTATGAGACACTCTAGAAAATGCCCCTTCGATAAACAAAGATCATAGTCCCTCGATGACTCTCGATGTTGCCTTCGATAAAACGATCTCGTCCCTTACAAAATTGCTAGAGCGTCTCACAAGTTGCTTTCAATGATTGTATGCGATGACCCGTGACTGTCCCGTCTAACATCCTAACACAAGGTTGTCCATCAAATACAATGGTGAAACAACACTGTTAAAAAGGGTTAAAAACATAAGAAAGATCTTTGAGTAAAATAGGGTAGACAACTCTTAGTTACTTGATCAAAAATCTTGCAAAACATCCTTGCCATTTTCAAACACACTTCACAACACAACTTCAAAACAACTTTCAAAACATTGGAATATCTTTTCAAAAAGACACACACCTTTGTATATATTCAAACAAGAATCATTACAAAGGTTGCCTAGACAAGGCATCTTTTTCAAAACATTTTCAAAACCACACACACAAAAGCACCATTTCAAACAAGTGAAAAGCAAAGGCAAGTGATCTAAAACAAGTAACTAAGAGCCCATGGATAACCATGGATGAAAAGGGTGCTAGCACCTTCCCTTTTCATAATCTATCCCCCGAACCCAAGAAAACATCTCAAAGGTCTTTCCTGTGCTTTTTGACCTTTCCTTTGGATAAAATAAAAAGTCGGTGGCGACTCTTGCTAAACCGAACAAGTGTGAAAACAAACGCAAAATCCCAAGTCAGTTCTCTCACCGTATCACACATAAGCTGTTTGAGAGGCTGAAGAAGTACAAGTTAAGATTGAATCCAAACAAGTGCACGTTCAGAGTACGGTCTGGTAAACTCTTAGGCTTTGTCGTCAGCAACAAGGGTATCGAGGTTGACCCTGCCAAGGTTAAAGCAATACAAGAGATGTCGTCTCCTCGTACTGAGAAAGAAGTCAGAGGATTCTTGGGATGTCTGAATTACATAGCCAGGTATATTTCTCACCTGACAAATACTTGTGAGTCAATCTTCAAACTCTTGAAGAAAGATCAAGTAGTCAAATGGAATGACGAATGCCAAGTTGCTTTTGACAATATCAAAGAATACCTGCAAGAGCCTCCTGTGTTGTTGCCACCTGTCAAGGGAAGGCCATTGATATATTTGACTATTTTAGAAAACTCAATGGGGTGTGTGTTGGGGCAGCATGACGAGTCTGGCCGAAAAGAGCATGTTATTTATTACCTGAGCAAAAAGTTTACCGACTATGAAACAAGATATTCACTGCTCGAGAAAACTTGCTGCGCTCTAGCATGGGCTGCTCGCCAGATGAGATAGTATATGCTGACCCATACTACTCTATTGATATCTAAAATGGATCCGATAAAATACATCTTTGAGAAGCCCGCTCTTTCTGGGAGAATAACGAGATGGCAGATGATCCTGACTGAACATTACATACAGTATACTACCCAGAAAGCTATAAAGGGTAGTGTATTGGCTGATCACCTCGCTCACTAAGCTGTGGAAGACTATCAGTCCATGAAGTTTGAGTTCCCGGATGAAGACATCATGACATTAGACAACTGTGAAGAAATCAGTCCATATGACGGACCTGAACATGGATCCCGATGGACCCTGTTCTTTGATGGGGCATCCAATGAACTTGGCAATGGTATCGATGTTGTACTCATATCTCCAGAAAGATGTCATACTCCCTTCACTTCCAGACTTTGCTTCAACTGTACCAACAACATGGTAGAATACGAAGCATGCAACTTCGGTCTCAAAGCTGCTATAGAGTTGGGGATCAAATACTTGGATGTATTTGGAGATTCAACTTTGGTCATTAGTCAAATAAAAGGGGAATGAGACACCAAACACCCCAACCTTATCCCTTATAAAGAACATGTGTTGACATTGCTACCGCATTTCGAGAAGATTACCTTTGAGCATTTCCCGCGAGAAGAAAATCAGCTAGCAGGCGCATTAGCTACAATGTCATCTATGTTTAAACTTAATTGGGATAACGAGGCTCCTCAAATCATCATTGAGCGGAAGGATGAACCAGCCTACTGCCATGAGATCGGTACTGAAGAAGTAGTGGATCGACCTTGGTTCCATGAAGTTAAAAGGTATCTCGAGTCTCAGGAATACCTAGAAGGAACTTCAGTAAATGACAAAAAGTTCCTAAGAAGGTTCTCGGCTAAGTTCTTCCTTAGTAACAACATTTTATACAAACGCAATCATGACTCTGTTTTACTTCGGTGCGTAGACAAGGTTGAAGCTGAAAGGATCATGGTTGAATTACACGAAGGCACTTTTGGTACCTATTCCAGTGGGCATATAATGGAAAAGAAAATCCTACAGGCAGGCTATTATTGGTCTACCATGGAGGCAGATTGCTACCAACACTCTCGGACTTGCCATAAGTGTCAGATTTATGCGGATAGAGTGCACGTACCTCCGGTTCCTCAAAACGTCTTGACGTCTCCTTGGCCCTTTGCTATATGGGGAATCAACATGATTGGGGAAATCAAGCCAACGGTCTCCAATGGACACCGCTTCATCTTAGTGGCCATCGACTATTTTACAAAGTGGGTTGAGGCAGCTTCCTTCGCTTCTGTTACTAAGAACTTGGTCGCCCGGTTCATCAAACAGAATCTCATATGTCGATACGGTATCCCAGAGAGAATCCTCACTGATAATGGTACGAATCTGAACAACACTATGATCACCGCCTTGTGCGAGCAATTCAAGATTCAGCATCATAATTCTTCCCCTTACCGACCAAAGATGAATGGTGCTGTAGAAGCTGCTAACAAAAACATTAAGAAGATCATACAGAAAATGACAGTCACATACAAAGACTGGCATGAGATGCTACCGTTCACTCTCAATGGGTATCGTACCACAACTCGCACATCAACTGGGGCAACGCCCTATTCTCTGGTATACGGCATGGAGGTTGTCTTGCCTATTGAGGTCCAGATCCCCTCTCTAAGAAGCATGAAGGATACTAGTTTTAATGAAGAAGATTGGATCCAGACTCGGTTTGACCAACTAAACTTGATTGATGAGAAGAGGCTTACAATTATCTGTCATGGTCAGATGTACCAAAAATGCATGATCAAAGATTTTAATAAAAAGGTCAAACGTCAGGTATATCGGGTCAGTGACTTGGTAATCATGCGTATCATTTTGCCACAAGGTAATCCCAGGGGCAAATGGACCCCTACATACGAAGGGCCGTTTGTAATCAAAAGCATATTCTCTGGTGGAGCAATGATCTTGACCACTATGGATGGTGACGACCTCCCGCACCCTGTAAATACGGACATAGTTAAAAGATACTACGTATGATCAAAGACCCGCTAGGTTGACTGGCCTAGGCAAAAATAAGGGCTTCCCAGCGAACCAAAAGGGTTCGGGCAAAAATAAGGGATAGAAATTAAAAAAAATCTGTATACCCGACAAGTCGAAAACCCGAAAGGGCGGCTTCAGCTAAAAAGGGTTTCCCGTTGGGCTGAAAACCCGAGAGGGAGGTCCAGGCAAAAGTTAGGGATTAAAGCGTATGACTATGTCCTGTTGGATCATCTGACAGACAATCTTCAGCGTCGACCAATCAACTCAAATGGCTCTAAATCAATCCAATCAACTTCCGAGGCGACAAATGGACAAGACATTCAGAGACATGAATACTATAGCAGAATGGGAACCCCATGGGATTATTTCACATAGATATCCTTCCTTTGTATTAATTTTCATTTTTTACGACGACATTTTCTCGCTAGAATGCTCGTCTCATTGTACAAAAATACTTATTCAAGTTAATACAAAGATGTCCCCTTTGGAAAATGCAAAACCATTTGTTTTCTTTGTTTGTGTCTTGTTTACAAAAACGTCCAATGATTTATTTTTGAACATATGCATTTGAATGTGATTACTGTTACAAATAAACAAAAAAAAAACAGAAAGACAGTTACTAATGACTCTAAGAAATAGGATAATATCTATAGGCCATTCCATAAAACCCCCGCGAGTACTTTCTCCAGCCAGAGCGAAAGCAAATACATCCTACTACAGAATCGCTAATATATCCTCAGTATGCATCCTGTCGGTATCAAGCATTCTCATATTCCTGACAAAGCAGAACTTCCAACTACCGCTCCAGAGGTTCCCCGGTAAGTTGCCCAACTTCTCAGATTTCCCCAGCAGAATTTCACGAAGTCTACAAGCAGTGTTTGGCTTTTCCCTTCTACAACAAAGTTTATATTTGGAAACTCATCCATCAGTGCTTCAGAAGGGATTTATTTTCCCCGCTTCCAGCAATGCTACGACACAAACAATCTTTAATTCCATACATTTGCATCCATACGTCATAACATTGACAACTCAAGTACATACCATGCAATCTCATTCATTTTTAGAGGAAAATATCACCCCATGCATCTCATACATCATAGCATTGCATACAATTAACTCTTCACCTTTTGCAGGAAAGAGTCATTTGACAGGAAATCATCATCAACAAATTTCCAACAGACCAAGATTTTCAACAAGACTGGTCGACCATCTACATAACAAAATATTTTGTCCAGACTCTTATTGGTTTAGATAAATCTCTCAACAGTTTATTTTGATTCGTCTCCAGATTATTTCACTGGTTCAAATAAATCTCTCAACGGTTTATTCTGATTCGTCTCCAGATTTTCACTGGTTCAGATAAATCTCTCAACGGTTTATTCTGATTCATCTCCAGATTATTTCACTGGTTCAGATAAATCTCTCAATGGTTTATTCTGATTCGTCTCCAGATTTTCATTGGTTCAGATAAATCTCTCAACGGTTTATTCTGATTCATCTCCAGATTATTTCGCTGGTTCAGATAAATCTCTCAACAGTTTATTCTGATTCGTCTCCAGATTATTTCACTGGTACAGATAAATATCTCAACGGTTTATTCTGATTCGTATCCATATTTTCACTGGTTCAGATAAATCTCTCAACGGTTTATTCTGATTCATCTCCAGATTTTCATTGGTTCAGATAAATCTCTCAATGGTTTATTCTGATTCGTCTACAGATTTTCACTAGTTCAGATAAATCTCTCAACGGTTTATTCTGATTCATCTCCAAATTATTTCGTTGGTTCAGATAAATCTCTCAATGGTTTATTCTGATTCGTCTCCAGATTATTTCACTGGTTCAGATAAATCTCTCAACGGTTTATTCTGATTCGTCTCCATATTATTTCGCTGGTTCAGATAAATCTCTCAACGGTTTATTTTGATTCATCTCCAGATTTTTTCGCTGGTTCAGATAAATCTCTCAATGGTTTATTCTGATTCGTCTTCAGATTATTTCACTGGTTCATATAAATCTCTCAACGGTTTATTCTGATTCGTCTCTAGATTTTCACTGGTTCAGATAAATCTCTCAACGGTTTATTCTAATTCGTCTCTAGATTTTCACTGGTTCAGATAAGTCTCTCAACGGTTTATTCTGATTCATTTTCTGTAAAAAAAAGATCGAGTTTAAACTTTCCGTCAATAATCATCTTTGGATGGCATCTATAAGCCCATCTCCGACAATTCTCCTTTGCTTCTCCAAATGGCATCTTTAAGCCCATTTCCTCATGCAATCGACCATTGCATCATCAAGCCCAAATTTTTGGGTACTCTAGTGTTTAATCATCTTCTACTTTCAAGCCGCGAACAACAAACGCGTCAATCTTGCTTTTCAAGTTTAAGAAGATTAAACAGGGGCAGCTGTTGTACCCTAAAATTTGCCCTCTCACTTTTTCAAGAATCTCCTCACAAGATTTCTACTGGGCCAAAACTGCACAAGGTTTGATCAGCTCAAGTCGCCATGGATCATATTGGATTTTCAAGCATTAGGTCAAGGAGGAAGCTATTGAAAGAGCAAAGCAGATAAATTTGACTGCTTTTGACAAAATCAAAGAAAATAAGTTTGCTTTGACTGGTGCTTAACTTCAACAGAAGTTGCTCCTCCATTTTAGCTTCGACTGAGTTTGGTTTCCCTTTGGAAAATTCTCCTTCGACTCAAAGAGGAAGAGTCTCTGGTAGCCTCCTTCGACTCAAAGAGGAAGGGCCTCTTGTATCCTTTTTCGACTCCAAGAGGAAGAGTCTCTTGTAGCCTTTTTCGACTCAAAGAGAGAAAAGCCCCCTATTGATGTCCTTCGACTCAGAACTTGGTGGATTCCTACTGGCCTCCTGCAGCTTCCCTTTGACACATGCATATTTTTGTACCCCAAAATTTTCCCTCCCATATTTCTCAATACATTTCAAGTGAGGTCCTCAAATTGCTCAAGGAAGTCCAAGGGTTGACCAGACAAACTCTCTCCTAAGGCAGTCTACCTCAAATTAGGGTTTCATGTTGCATCAAGATACTTGAGTTCCAAGGATCCAAAATTCTCACCATTGCCCTAATATGTTCTCAAGATCATTCATGTCAAGTTTCAAGCCTTGCAGAGGAAGTTTGCTCAGTCAATTGCTCAAAGGCCTGAAAATCGACTGTGCTAGGGCAAAAGTCAAATGTGGCCCACAATACAGTCAAACTTTAAGCTTTTTGGTCAAAATCCTCATTTTGAAGTATCATTCATAATTTGATCAATGGTTGATCATGATTCATCAAGGATTCCTCACAATGCATCAAAACCCAAAAGTTGCTAAATTAGGGTTTTATAGGAAAAGTCAACTCAACTTTGACCAAGCATAACATTCTCATACTTTATGAGAAATGACCCATCCAAAGCTCATTTTGAATAGGATGCAATTATATACAATCCATCTTCAGATCCCAAGTTCAAAATATGCACTCACAAGAAGTTATGAATTTTGACATTATAGGTCACTTTGAAAAGTCAACAAAAACACCTTTTTTGTCAAAGCTCCATACATAAACATGAAATACCAAATTGAGATGAGACCAAAAGGGTTGCTTAGAGGACATCTCAAGATTTCTAAAAAGTCCAAGAACACCTTGTAGCGATAAAAAATGTAGCGGGGTAAATCGGAGATCGAATTATTGATTAATTCGTCTCGCAAAAGCAAGAGTCGCCACCGCGCTTTATTATTTCCAAGGGAAAAGGGGAAAGAGCGAAATAAAACCCTAAATATGCAATGTAAAATAATACTTTTTAAAAGTAATAAAAATGCAAGGCGTTTTTGAAAAGAGATCTATGGTTCGGGGGTTGGTTATACAATGGGAAGGTACTAGCACCCAATGTATCTATAGTACTCTATAGGAACCTTTTGAAATATCTGTTTATTAAAATGTTTGTTTGATTAAAAATAAATTGTTTTGGCCGAAAAGGGGTACGGACGGGTTTTGAAGGTACGACGACCTAATGTCGAAGTTTTGACTTAAAAGGTATAAATTTTGAAAAGATTGAATATTTGGGGAAAAATTGTCTTAAGCTTTAATGAAATGCAGAATATTCGCGTGATCGGACTTGAGGACATGAAGTCAACAAATTTAATCGTTTTTCCCTTGGATTTAGACGTAAACGGAATAAACAAGTAACGACAAAATAATTAAACAGAAAATTAGATAGATAAATGATATACAAAGACTAAATGATGTGAACATGTATTTTTATATTTTTTATTTAACATTAATAACGCAAGAGAATTAATTAAGGAAAATAAAATGTTTTTAAGTTTTTATTATTTTTTTATGTTTCTATTTTTATATGTTTTTTAGAGTTTTTATTTTTATATGTTTTTTAGTATTAATATAGAGTATTATTTAAAAATTATTAAATTATTTTAAACTAAATTAAAACTTAAAAGCTACTAACTTAAGTCTAATTAAAAAAAGGGATACTAAAATTACCAAATTAAATCCTAAAAGTTAAACTAATAAAATGATCAAATTATTTAAAATTGTTTTTAATTAAATTACATCTATTATTAACTTTATTAACTAACTAAATTCATAATAATTCTAAAAAAACTAAAAGAGAGAAAACAATAGGCAGAGGTGTGTCAAGAATAAAGGGGGTGGATAGGCAAATAGCATGGGCCAAAGGTTTTTAAAAGACCCAAACAAAGAAACAGAGATGGGGGTGTATAAGGAATTCGCTGGGCTTAAGGCTGTTACAGGTTGAGGTCCATACATTTTATAATTTGTTTTTTCTTAGGGTTAAGCATTGTTTAGTTGAGAAAAAGGGATTAGGGGTTTTGGTGTACAGAGCGGCGCTCATTTTCTCGTCTTCTTCGTTCTCATCTTTCTTCTTCTTCCTTCGCCTCTGAGTCCCTTGCCCGTGGCCACCGGTACCTCAATCTTCCTCTTCCCTCCAATGAGATGCTCGGGCGATCGATTCAAGGTACAATTCATCTTTTATTTCGTTTAGGTTTCCATTATTGCATGTTATGATTTTTCAACCATTTGCTTCTGACTTCAAATTATTATTATTATTGGAGGTATTTGACAGAAAAATTGGGAGAAATCGTTACTTGGAGACGGAGGAAGGGAGGTTGGGTGTGCGTAGGAGGCCAAGGGCGGAAGGAAAGGTGATGCGTTGCGAGCTTCTTTGACCCTGGTATTTCGTTCTTATGTCCCTTTTGTTTAATGATGAAAACCCTGAAAACAAACTTTATCTTCTTCCTCTTGGTAGCCTTTGTATACTTCTTTTCCTTCTTCTTCTTTGCTATGCTTCGATTGATTTCTAATGGCCTATGATGGAGTATTCTGAGGCCTTTGCGTTGCCTTGAACATTTGTTGTTGGAACATTTTTGTTTTGATTTGGCTTTCCTTCTTCTTCCTTTCGCTTTGCTTCTGTACGCTTGAATTTGGTTGCCTATGATGACATATTCTGAGGCTTTTTGTGGGTTTGGAAATTGGTTTTATGGTTTTTGTAAGGATTGACAGGTTTTATGGTTTGATGAGGTTTTATGGTTTATGGCCATAAGGTTTATGTTACAGGTTATCACTTTTGAAAAGGGATAAGGTTTTGGCCTAGTTTGTGGTTTGTGGGCATAAGGTTGTTCTAGTTTATGCAGGTTTAGGCCATGGTTACTGGTTTATGCAGGTTTAGGCCATGGTTATGGTTTTTGCTGTCTTGATACCGTAGGTTCTATGGGTTTTATGGTTTTGGTTTGAGACATTAGGTTTTTTGGACAGGGTATTGTTTGTTATGCAGGTTGTGGCCTTGGTTGGACAGTTTTTGGTGTTTACTGGTTTTCTTTTAGGCCATGGTTTTTGGTCTTTGAGATAGCAAGTTCTGGTATTTGTTTCAGCAGGTTTGGCTTTGAGACCTTGAGAATTCGTTTGTATTTGTTTGACAATTTTTTTGAGTTGGCCTCCAAACAGGTTTTTGATATCTGAACTTCTTGAAGGATTTTGTTGTTATAACAGTTTGGCCTCTTTGTTTATGCTACAGGTTTTGTATATTTAACTATATTTTGCCCTTGACCTCTGCACTCCATACTGCTACATCAGTTTGTCCATATTCTTTTTCATGCTTTCCTTTTCTCTTACTGTATTGCTGCTGTTCTGTTTGCTATCCTTTTTCTGCCTAAGCCAAAAACCTGTAAACCACACTCTTCCTCTCTTCTCTCTCTTAAGTACAAATTGACATTAAAATGATGTATGTACTTTTAAGTTCTGAAAAAGCAAGCTGGAAAATGATGTAAAATAGAAATATTTTCTTGCATAGTTTGATTTGCACACTTCCTCTTTGTCTACTGCATGTACAGCATGGAGCCTATTTTTTTTTTGCCTCTTCCTACCTGTTGGATAGTTTACGTTGGACTTTTGTCTTGTGTTGAAAATTGCATATGCTGTTTGTATTATGCATTTTATTTGAAATATGCAGTTGGCTTTTGAAAATGTGCAATTTTGACCAAAAAATGAATTTGTGCATATTTTTAACTTGTGCATTCATTTTTATCAATAAAGATTCATCCCTTTTTGTAAACCGGGAGAAATCCCGTGATTTGCAAAAAGGGTAAAAACTGATTCCAGCCGTTTGCTTTTAATGATGAACGCTTAAATTAATTATCCGCTTTTAATTATCTATTTATTTCTGACTTTTTCTTTTAATTCTTTGCAGGTAAAAATCAAGTGAGTATTAAAGAAGCATTGGATAGAAGATGAAGATTTAGAACTTAGAAAAATTAGGATAATTTTATTTCATTTTAAGCATTGTAAAATTATCATTGTAAATACGTTGTAAATAAATACGGTATTTAAAACAACAATTGTAACAATTAGAATAAAATGAATAAAACTCCAATATTTTATCAATTAATTCTTTTCTTCTTTCCAATTATTTATTTTATCGTTTATAATTCTTTAAATCATATAATAACTGAAAATAAATTTCAATCACTTAAATTCAGAATAATAAACAATCAAATAAACATCATTGATCAATAAACTTCTCTTCAATTATTTACTTCATTATTCATAATTCTCTAAATTATAATAACTGAAAATGAAATTTCAACTATTTAAACTTAGAATGACAAATAATTAAATAAACATTGTTGATCAGTTAATAAACTCTTCAATTATTTACTTCATTATTTATAATTCTCTAAATTATAATAACTGAAAATAAAATTTCAACTATTTAAACTTAGAATAATAAATAATTAGATAAACATTGTTGATCAATTAATAAACTTCTTTTCAGATATTTACTTTATTATTTATAATTCTTTAAATTATAGAATAACTGAAAATCAATTCCAATTATTTAAATTCAGAATAATAAATAATTAAGTAAACATCATTTAAGCATTGATCAGTTAATAAATTTAGCGTTCAAAAATAAACAGCTCTTGACTTGAAAAAGTTATGAATTTAAAATCTGTTTTGAAAATTGATAAAGATAGGTCAAAACACTTGCAATGTAATGATGCAGATGGGAGATGGTATCTTAGGTCAAAATTTGGGGTACAACAGCTGCCCCTATTTAAGTTTCTTCTATCCGGAGATATGAAGATTAAAATCTTCGTCTCGACGAGATTGAAGGTACTTAAATACATAATACGCAAATTTTTGCCCTAAGATACCGCCATTATGTTTGATATGAATGTAGTGATTGAATTCACAGGGAAAGATATTGTATGAAACAAGACAATGCTGGAGAAATCAAACACCAACAAAACACAGAGACATGGATTATACACTACTGGGGAAACGAGCCATCGACTTCAAATGACAGACTCTTGATGGAGAATAAAATTGAGGGAATACGACCTCTGACCCTAACAAAGAAGGCATCTTGCATAGGCCATAAAACAGATTATTGACCCAAAATAACAGTGAGTTCACAACTCAAGGTCAATGATAGACAAAAAGTATCAATTTTGCTGATAACGGATTACCGACTTCGGAAGGTAAAGATTCATAACAAACTCCTCTGCGAGATTTCCGGAGCTATACTCATTAATGCTGAAATAATAATATGGTTATAGATACACAAGCTGCTCAAATAAAGAAGCTGTCACTTGCTGTCTTCCCAAAAATATTATGACATACAAGCTGCTCAAATAAAGAGGCTGCCACTTGCTGTCGTCCAGGGATGTCAATAACATACAAGCTGCTCAAATAAAGAAGCCGCCGCTTGCTGTCTTCCAAAAAAAACCAATAACATACAAGCTGCTCAAATAAAGAAGCTGCCGCTTGCTGTATTCCAGAAAAATAATAACGTACAAGTTGCTCAAATAAAGAGACTGCCGCTTGCCGTTTTCCAAAATAATAATAACGTACAAGTTGCTCATGAAGAGACCGCCGCTTTCCGTTTTCCAAAATAATAATAACGTACAAGTTGCTCGTGAAGAGCTGCCGCTTGTCGTTTTCCAAAATAATAATAACGTACAAGTTGCTCGTGAAGAGCTGCCGCTTGTCGTTTTCCAAAAAAATAATAATAACGCACAAGTTGCTCGTGAAGAGCTGCCGCCTGTCGTTGTCCAACGATGTCTATAACGTACAAGTTGCTCATGAAGAGACCACCGCTTGTCGTTTTCCAAAATAATAACGTACAAGTTGCTCGTGAAGAGCTGCCGCTTGTCGTTGTCCAACGATGTCTATAACGTACAAGTTGCTCATGAAGAGACCGCCGCTTGTCGTTTTCCAATAATAATAACGCACAAGTTGCTCGTGAAGAGCTGCCGCTTGTCGTTTTCCAACGATGATTCAGAAGGAAATTGCAAGGACACTAGCAGAGAATAAAATCTTCGTCAAAGAGAATCATGAATCAATCCTTCCCGAAGAGATCACATACTTAAATGTGCAAAATAAATGCATCATTCGTCTAGGTCGCGACTTCACTGGGGAAAATCATGAGATAGCCTATACAAGAGACAACAACTTCATTCAAGAATAAACTAGAGAGAAAACAGTCAAACAAGACTCCGACCAATGAGAAAGTAACTCGATTGGGGAATTCACCCTATCCAGAAATGGACAAGGAAAGCTAAAATCAAAAAATCATCCACGAGGATTAGCTCAGTTGGGGAATTTAGAAAGGAAGCACACTTTCTACCTAAGCTAGCCTTCTACTTGGAAAGAGACTGTACATTGTATTAAAACAAAGTAAAACAACCCAAAATCAAACGGCAAATGTGAATATGCATATTGATGTAAGTGTAAATGAGTAAATGAATGTTATGCTGACAAAACAAACAGACGGAATAACTTGAAGATAATAAGATGTCACAGCATAATAGATACTTGGCCAATCTTGAAAAAGACGGAAAATAACTGGAACTGGAACCACAAAGCAACGTCAGAGCGTGTCACGCTACAAGGCTCGAGTCTTCTGAGGAGAAAAGTATCAAATCCAATCTTCTAATACCAATAGACCACTGGCATGAGACAAAGCGTACCACACTTCAGAAATCGCCCAAATGAAGGTGGCCAAAACAAAGCTTAACTGGAAAAACTGGGGAGTCACCAAACTTAGTACCACGAGAAACGCAAGTTTAACACAACCAACACCTCATGACGATTTTGAAAGAAAACATGTTCATCATGCAAGGATAAATTACTGTATTGTTTTACATTTCGTGGCTTGACCATCCTCGGAACAACTGTTAATATTCCTTTCATTATTCACGACACATTTTTAAAATAAGAATACTTTAAATAATTTGTTTCAAATATTGTCGTAAAAATTAAAATTTTGCCCACAAAAGGTAAATGCTCAAATTTCATTAATAAGATGGTAGTTCGCTGACAACGCGACTCCAACGGTTTACAAAAGCTTGGGAAATAGTACATGAAAGAAAGGGTTACACAAAAACAATGATCACTATTCTCCCTAACAACTTCGAATTCCAAAATGTGCTCAAATGCCAAGACTGGTCTGACCAAAAGCTTGCCTAAGCCGCCCTTTCGAGTTTTCAACCTAGCAAACTACCAACTCAAACCTAAGCGAAATACTTCTTGACTGCATCGGCATTCATGGGACGCGGGAGCTCTTCACCGTCCATATTGGTGAGAATCAAGGCACCTCCAGAGAAAACTTTCTTAACGACATACGGTCCTTTGTAATTCGGAGCCCACTTGCCCATAGAATCAGGTTGGAAAGATAATATCTTCTTGAGCACAAGGTCACCTTCTCTGAACTCGCGTGGTCGAACCTTCTTATCAAAAGCCTTCTTCATTCTCTGCTGATACAATTGACCGTGACACAAAGCTGTCAATCTCTTTTCTTCAATTAAATTCAACTGATCATATCTACTTTGACACCATTCAGCCTCAGAAAGTTTAGCTTCCATCAACACTCTCATAGACGGAATCTCAACCTCCACGGGGAGTACGGCTTCCATACCATAAACTAGGGAAAATGGGGTTGCACCTGTTGAAGTTCGAACTGAAGTACGGTACCCATGTAAAGCAAACGGAAGCATTTCATGCCAATCTTTATAAGTTACCACCATCTTCTGGACAATCTTTTTGATGTTCTTGTTAGCAACTTCAACATCCTCATTCATCTTTGGTCTGTAAGGAGAAGAATTATGATGTTCGATCTTGAACTCTTCACAAAGATCTCTCATCATCTTGTTATTCAAATTCGAACCATTATCAGTGATGATCTTGCTCGGGATACCGTATCGACAAATGATCTGATTCTTGATAAATCTGACTACCACCTGTCTGGTTACATTAGCATAAGATGTTGCTTCCACCCATTTAGTAAAATAATCAATCGCTACTAGGATGAAACGATGACCATTCGAAGCTTTGGGTTCAATCATTCCAATCATATCAATGCCCCACATAGAAAAAAGGCCAAGGTGAAGAGATAACATTGAGGAGGGTCGGTGGCACATGCATCTTGTCCGCATAAATCTGGCATTTATGGCATTTCTTCACATATTTGCAGCAATCAGATTCCATTGTCATCCAATAGTAACCAGCTCTCAACATCTTTTTAGCCATCGCATGTCCGTTGGCATGAGTGCCAAAGGATCCTTCGTGTACTTCTTGCATCAGCATATCTGCTTCATGTCTGTCTACACATCTGAGCAAGACCATGTCGTAATTTCTCTTATACAAAACTTCTTCATTGAGGAAGAAACTGCTTGCTAATCTTCTCAACGTCTTCCTATCTTTATTGGATGCCCCAGGCGGATACTCTTGAGTTTGAAGAACATGTTTAATGTCATAGAACCATGGTTTGTCGTCGGTAACCTCTTCTACTGAGAACACATGAGCAGGTCTATCGAGGCGCATAACCCGGATTGTAGGCACCTCGTTCCAACCATTCACTTGAAACATTGAAGACAAAGTAGCTAAAGCATCGGCCATTTGGTTTTCATCTCTAGGGATATGATGTAATTCCACTTTGTTGAAGAAAGTTAACAACCTTCTAGCATAGTCTCTGTAAGGGATCAAACCAGGATGACGAGTCTCCCATTCTCCTTTGATTTGATTAATTACCAATGCCGAATCTCCGTAAATATCAAGAATCTTAATCCTTAGATCCACTGCTTCTTCGAGACCCATAATACATGCCTCATACTCAGCCATGTTGTTCGTGCAGTCAAACTTCAATCTCGCCGTGAACGGGATATGAGTACCTCGGGGAGTGACGATGATTGCCCCAATTACATTTCCATAAGAGTTCACAGCTCCATCAAATATTAAACCCCAATGCGATTCGGGATCAGGTCCTTCTTCAGGTAACGACTCTTCACAATCTTTAGCTTTCAAGTACATAACATCTTCATCTGGGAAATCAAACTTGATGGATTGATAATCGTCAATTGGTTGGTGAGCCAAATGATCGGCTAAAATACTCCCTTTGATTGCTTTCTGAGTGTGATATTCAATGTCGTATTCGGATAACAACATCTGCCAACGGGCTATTCTTCCAGATAAGGCGGGCTTCTCAAAGATATACTTGATTGGATCCATTTTGGAGATCAACCAAGTGGTGTGGTTAATCATATACTGGCGCAGACGACGAGCAGCCCAAGCTAAAGCACAACAGGTCTTCTCAAGCAATGAGTATCGAGACTCACAGTCTGTGAATTTCTTACTCAGATAATATACGGCATGTTCCTTTCTTCCAGCCTCATCTTGTTGACCAAGCACACATCCCATGGAATCTTCCAATATAGTCAGGTACATAATCAAAGGTCTTCCTTCCACCGGAGGAATCAAAATGGGAGGTTCAAGTAAATATTCTTTGATGCTATCAAAAGCTCTCTGACAATCTTCTGTCCACACACATCCTTGGTTCTTTCGGAGAAGCTTGAAAATCGGCCCACAGGTAGCAGTCATATGAGATATAAATCTAGAAATATAGTTCAGTCTCCCAAGGAATCCACTTACTTGTTTTTCCGTCTTGGGTGCGGGCATTTCCCGAATAGCTTTGACTTTATCAGGATCTACCTCAATACCTTTCTGACTGACAATGAAACCCAGAAGTCTTCCAGAACGAACACCAAAAGTGCACTTGTTGGGATTCAGACGGAGTTTATACTTTCTCAAACGCTGGAATAACTTCAATAAATGTTCCAAATGATCTTCTTCAGTCTTTGATTTTGCAATCATGTCATCTACATACACTTCTATCTCTTTATGCATCATGTCGTGGAACAAAGCAGTCATGGCCCTTTGGTATGTTGCGCCAGCATTCCTCAAACCAAACGGCATAACCCGATAACAAAATGTTCCCCAAGGTGTAATGAAAGCTGTCTTCTCCATATCTTCTGGTGCCATCTTGATTTGATTGTAACCAGAGAAACCATCCATGAAAGAAAAGACTTTGAACTTTGTGGTATTGTCGACCAATACGTCAATGTGCGGTAATGGGAAGTCGTCCTTTGGGCTAGCTCTATTCAGATCTCTATAGTCTACACACATTCGAACTTTGCCATCTTTCTTAGCAACAGGCACTATATTGGCTAACCATTGAGGATATACCGATGTAACAAGGAAACCTGCATTAATCTGTTTTTGAACTTCTTCTTTGATCTTGTCAGCCATATCGGGACGAGTCCTTCTCAACTCCTGCTTAATCGGCGGACATTCAGGTCTCAACGGTAAACGATGCTCCACAATATTATTGTCCAAACCTGGCATATCTTGGTAGGACCAAGCAAACACATCATCATACTCTTTGAGAAGCTCCAATATTTTCTCTTTGACCTCTGGGATGAGCAATGCTCCGACCTTGACTTCCTTTTTATCTTCTTCATCACCCAAATTGACCAACTCTACAGGTTCTTCAAACGGCTGAATGGTCTTTTCATCATGCTCAAGTAAACGGGAAATTTCAACAGGAATCTCTTCACTATCCTCTTCTTCGGCTCTGAACACAGGGAATTCAAAGTTGGGAGAGGGCATAGGATCATTGTTTTCAATGGTTAAGTCATGGATTAATCTGCACATATGATTATGCTTTATTTTAGAAATCGATTAATATGAATGTTGTACAAATGAAACAAAATATTATTATATTTCCCTATTACTACCAATTAATTTTCATTACTATTTCCCAGAAAAAGTGAAAAAAATAAAACAGTAGTGGACAGAATAACATTTTTATTCATGAGGGGCAATACTTGAAACAAAGAGCCCAGACATTTTCTCTTTTGCCTTGGGCAGAGCAAAAGGATTTATTTTCATCATAGCCCGACACAAATACTTTTCGCCTTGGGCAGAGCGAAAGTTTTTCAAAAATAAAACAAAACATTACTCAGAAATGTGCATCACAACAGGAACATCAACAGCAATCCAGTTCTGGCAAGCCACTCCATGCGTCACAAAATCGGGTAAATCCTCTTCAGAATCGTCTCCTATTATAACATCAACTTCAGGAGGAGTCGGATGGATAAAACCTGCACTTCGGAAGACCTCTTGAATCAGACGAGTAACTACCTCTTGCTTGACTCTTGCAGACACGGGATGAAAACCAAGACCTTCTCCAGACTTGTTCTCAGGCAAGGTCAACACTTGGTCCCAACCTTCAGCCGAACCACTTTCAACCACTCGTCGCGCATCCTCAAAAGAAGAAATAGATGTCCCCTGCTTCTTCACTTCATTATTAGCAACAGATAGAGCTTGGAATTGGGTTCCAACATCCTCATCAGCATCAATAAAAGAGAAAGATGACAAATGGCTTACCACCATAGCCTGCTCTCCACCAATCATTACCAGCTTTCCATGCCTTACAAACTTCAATCTCTGATGGAGCGTGGAAGTGACTGCCCCTGCATCATGGATCCATGGACGACCCAATAGGCAACTGTAGGCAGCACGAATATCCATTACTTGAAAAGTGATCTGAAAAGTATGAGGGCCAATTACTATAGGAAGATCCACTTCACCAATGACAGTCTTCCTAGAACCATCAAACGCTTTGACAATTACCCCACTAGGTCTCATGGGAGCACCTTGATATGAGAGTCGAGATAATGTAGTTTTGGGCATTACATTTAACGATGAACCTGTATCTACCAACACACTTGATAAAGTATCATTTCCGCAACTTATTGAGATATGCAAAGCCATGTTATGGTTCCTTCCCTCCTCCGGAAGCTCTTCATCACTGAAACCAAGATTGTTACACGAAGTAATATTTCCCACAATTCCATCAAACTGGTCAACCGTCACATCATGATCCACGAACGCCTGGTCCAAGACCTTCATCAAAGCTTCTCTATGGGCACCAGAATCTCTCAGTAAACCAAGCAAAGAAATCTTGGAAGGAGTTTGCAAAAGTTGGTCCACAATCTTATATTCACTTCTCTTGATAAGCTTCAGAATCTCATCATCCTCAGGGCGAGGGATAGGTTCATTAGATCGGTCTATCTCAACCATTGGTTCAACATTTCTCGCTGGAATTTCTGCCGGTATGGGCCTCCTGACTTGAACTTCTGGTCTCTTTAAAGGTACTTCTGCAAAGACACGCCCACTCCTCGTAACTCTACTCACATCAGCAATGTTAACAAAAGACGGCCTGGTTGGTATAGGGACTTCTACCCCATTCTCAATCATTATGGCATTATACTTATACGGTATAGCTTGGTCTGAGTTGTAAGGCACAGGACCAGGCGGGTAAATGATCAAAGGATCAACAGGTGCAGTCTGACTGTCGTAAACGATCTCTACTGATTCGGGCAAATTGAATTGTGGTATTATAACATTCACTTTATCCTCCGGATTTCTGTCATATGTAATAGTGATAACTCTCTGGTCTAACAACTTTTGAATATCCTCCTTCACAATAGGGCAATCGACCTCTCTTGAACAAAATTCACAAACGTCATAATCATGCTGATGCCTAACAAAGGCGAGTCTTCTTAAACTCTGATGTAACCTGATCAACGACTCTCTTATATGTTCAACTTGAAAAACTCGAAACTTTCCTGGACAACCTTCCACCATATTCACTGATGCTGCCCCATGTCGAGGCAAAGGATTATCTCTAACATTTGGATTAACATCCTTGAAAGACAAGATACCGTTCTTAATCAATCTCTGCACGTCCGCCTTTAGAGCAAAACAATTTTCAAGGTTGTGCCCCGACGACCCTTGATGGTATTCACAAAACTGATCCGCCTTGTACCACGGAGAAGTACTATTCGGTGCGACAGGAGGAGGCTTTGTCGTTATGAGGTTCTTTCTGATAAGAGCAGGGAACAATTCAGTATAAGTCATAGGAATGGCATCGAATTGCGGTTTTCTAGGTGAACGGTTCTGGTTGTTGAATGGATAAGCCTGTTGTCGAGGCTGCTGCTGAAATGGTCGTTGTTGAGTTGGTGGGGTTTGATGAGCTGGGGTCATCAAAGATGGGCGGACAGCCGGAGTGACTGCCGCAACGTGAGAGTAACCTCTCCTTGGTCTCCCTGGGAACAATGCGCTGACATCCTGCTCTTTTCTTTTTGGGAAAACACTTCCAAACTTCTTAGTACTGCTAGACGGACTTCCTTCTTTAACCAAACGCCCTTCACGAATCCCTTCCTCTAACCGCATGCCCATGCTTACCATTTCGGTGAAGTCACTGGGTGCGCTGGCGATCATTCTTTCATAGTAAAAGGAACCTAAAGTCTTCAAGAATATCTTCGTCATCTCTTTCTCCTCAAGAGGCGGATAGATTTGAGCAGCAATTTCACGCCACCTCTGGGCATATTCCTTAAAAGATTCTCTGTCTCTCTGCGACATCGCCCGGAGTTGATCCCTGTCCGGCGCCATGTCAACGTTGTACTTATACTGGTGGACAAAAGCTTCGCTAAGATCGTTGAAGTTGCGGATCCGAATACTGTCTAAACCCATATACCACTTTAGAGCGGAACCCCTCAAACTGTCTTGAAAATAATGAATCAACAAGTCATGATCATCAGAATACGTAGACATCTTTCTCACGTACATAGTCAAGTGACTCCGAGGACACGAATCACCCTTATATCTTTCAAAGTCTGGCACTTTGAATTTTGCTGGAATCTTGACATTCAGAACTAAACAAAGGTCATGAGTTTTCTTTCCAAACAAATCCTTCCCCTTTAACGCTCTGAGCTCCCTCTGCATTTCTTGGAATTGGTCTTGAAATTCTTCCATTCTATCAAAAAGACCCAAACTTTCAGCAGGCTCGGCAGGATAAGTAGGTTCATTCAAGTATGGCACGGAGTGAACCACAGGAGCGACAGTTGTCATTACCGGTTGCGGGAAAGGTGTTACAGACGGGATTACTGGCGGCATGGCAGTTGTCTCTGGTTGAGGAAGAGACAAAGTAGGTTGAAACAAAGGTTGTACGACAGGCTGATACCCCTCTGGCACAAAGTTGTAAGGCATTCCCCACGGAAAAACTTTTGGCATCTGATGTTGAAGCGGAGAGTTGATTTGAGTCACAGATGTTGGAACGGTGACAATCTCGGAAACCACAATAGTTGAAGTCTGAATCTCAGCAGCTGTAGTCGATGGTTGATTCTGAGCAGCCATCAAACTTTCCACTAGCGTAGTTAACTTTTCCATACCGACACGAAGGGTAGCGACCTCCTCACGAAGCTCGTGGTTTTCCTGTTCCAGATCTTCCATCTTCCTCTAACGATTGGCTCGAGTATCGTATCGATGAGACAGCTTGACAATCTACCGGAGTGGAAAAAGAAACAAGGATGAGACTCTAGAAAACATGTGAAGTGGAATGTTGGATGATGCATGATATGTGATGAAAATGATGATTCATTTTAATAGTTTTTCAAGGAACTTCAATAATTTTGCACACATCAATGGTAAAGGAATTTGGAACAACAAAAACTCAATCCATTAATCAAAAGCGGTAAATTACAACTTACAACTTTGGAACAATAAAACAATAAATTACACTTCGGGATGACAACCCAATAATAAAAGCAGTAAACTACAACTTTGGAACATGAAGCCCATAATAAAAGCAGTAAATTACAACTTTGGAACATGAAGCCCATAATAAAAGCAGTAAATTACAACTTCGGAACATGAAGCCCGTAATACAGAGTTTTACAAAATGACATCAGTTAAAATAAAACTAAGAACTAAAGATCACTCAGAATCATCAGATGAAGGACCAAATGCCAACTGTAACTGGAGCTTCCTGATCTTCTCTTCATAAAAGTCTTCCATCTCTTTCTTCTCAGCTACCAGTCGATCAAGGATTTCCTTTTGCGGATTAGGAACAAGAGCAACGCTTACCGAACCTCCCTTCTTTCTCTTCCTTTCACTAGCATACTTCTTCAGTAAAGCATCCTTTTGACGAAGTTTCTCATCATGATCAATGAACCAGCCGTCTTGAATAAATAGCAAATCCTCCTTTTCCTTTAGTTGTCGAACCAGGACCCGATTCTCATATTTAGACATATTATACCTTTCTTTCCAAGCATCTCTCTCGGACTTCATCCTAGCCAGATTTCCTTGGTATTCTCCCATATTCTCGATAGTGATATCAACAGATGATGATGCAACGGTAGGGAATAAAGGTTTCTCAGGTTTATAGGGAATCTTGAGAGCACAAGCCCTAGCACGGACCCATTGTAGGTAAGGCTCCAAAGAAACGGCACCTCTATGTCCTAACATGTCTCTCCCTTTCCTATGGATGTGGCGCCAAGCTCCTTCGATCTCCCTCTTAGCTGCCTGATGATCTTGTCCTTCTTGTAGAAAGAAACCACTCACATGGATGTTGTTTGGCTTGTCCCTCATCGGGTATCCAAACTGACAGCGCGCGTGAACAGGGTTATAGTTAATTCCACCTTTCGTACCAAGAAGAGGCACATTAGGAAAAGCACCACAGCTATCGATGATCTTCACGTCATAGTAAACTCGATTATACCAATCAATGTCGAAATGAGTGAGAGCCATAATCTTTGGCGCCCATCGCGGCTCCTTCTCGAGATCCCAGAAAACATCAGACCTAGGTAGATGAGAAACATACCACTGATACAGCAACGGTGCACAACAAATAATCATTCCTCCTTGATAAGAGTTTCGAAGATGGATGGAATAGTAGGTATCTCCTAGCAGCGTAGGGACCGGATTTCCAATCAAGAAAATTCTGATGGCGTTGATATCCACAAACTTATCAACGTTAGGGAACAAGAATAGACCATAAGCGAGTAAAGCAAAGATGTCTTCAAAGGCAATAGTATCTTTTATCTCAGCGAAATGACGAGCTTTCCTCAACAGAAACTGCGCAGACAAGCCTCGGATTCCCCCTTTTGTAGTCATGTTCTCCTCTATCTCTGATTTCTTCAAGTGGGTGATGGTCGCTATCTCGTGAGATTTGGGTTCCTCTTCTAAGCCAGAAAAAGGAACACAGTCGGTGATCGGCAAACCAAGTATGTAGGAGTACTCTTCTAAGGTGGGCATTAACTGGTAATCCAGAAAGGTAAAACATCGGTACAAAGGATCATAGAATTGGACCAACGTACTAAGGATGCCTTCCTTCATCTTGCGCTTCAGGAGAGGTATAATGGACCCATACTTTTTCTGAAAATCCGTCGGGTTCTTGATCTTAGGAATTAAACTCTTCAGCTCTTCAATCTCGGGCTCCTTAAAACTAAAACTTCGAGTGTTTCTCCTTCCAAATTCCATAATTATAGTACCTGAGATGTCTGCAAAAATCATTCCTAAGTTCCTTGAAAAACAAGTTTCTTACAAAGATGTTGATGGATGCATGAATGAATGATAATGCAACAGTTACACACAAGTTCACAAACATGGGGTTCAAAGGTTCAACGTTTCAGCATGGAGTCAAGGGTAAAGCCCACCCCAAGGTATGTACTAACGGTTCAATCACACCTATAAGACAAGGTTCTAGGAGTTCCCAGAGTCTACATTCATCCTTCGGATATTGCCAACGTCTTGATTACTCAATAATTATCAATATTCTCAAGAGAAACTCATCCGAGCGTAGCATCGCGTAACAACTACTTCCGGATTACTCCGTTATAGTCTCCGCGCTACACCTAAAAGGCCAAGATGGGTTAGGGTTCTACGGTCCTCAATTTCTCTGGCTCCCAGGTCGAAGATAATAATGTCTTCCCGATTACTCGGTAAACAAATATTAAGTTCAAGAGGGCCTTCCATTGAGTGGGGGATCTCATGCCTCCTTCTTCGGGATTACTCCCTCAAAGTTAACATGACTGTACCGCCCGTCCTATTCCTTAAGTGTAACTTAATCCGGGTATAGGATTCGTCCTTTGCAAAAAAACCCAACCAACCCCAATTTAAACACATAATCAAACAAATCAAATAATAATAAAACAGATAAGACAAAATAGGCTTAACCCACTTAGGGATGGACCAGCAAGAGGTCAATCTGTCCCCAGCAGAGTCGCCAATTCTGTAACGATAAAAAATGTAGCGGGATAAATCAGAGATCGAATTATTGATTAATTCGTCTCGCAAAAGCAAGAGTCGCCACCGCGCTTTATTATTTCCAAGGGAAAAGGGGAAAGAGCGAAATAAAACCCTAAATATTCAATGTAAAATAATACTTTTTAAAAGTAATAAAAATGCAAGGCGTTTTTGAAAAGAGATCTATGGTTCGGGGGTTGGTTATACAATGGGAAGGTACTAGCACCCAATGTATCTATATTACTCTATAGGAACCTTTTGAAATATCTGTTTATTAAAATGTTTGTTTGATTAAAAATAAATTGTTTTGGCCGAAAAGGGGTACGGACGGGTTTTGAAGGTACGACGACCTAATGTCGAAGTTTTGGCTTAAAAGGTATAAATTTTGAAAAGATTGAATATTTGGGGAAAAATTGTCTTAAGCTTTAATGAAATGCAGAATATTCGCGTGATCGGACTTGAGGACATGAAGTCAACAAATTTAATCATTTTTCCCTTGGATTTAGACGTAAACGGAATAAACAAGTAACGACAAAATAATTAAACAGAAAATTAGATAGATAAATGATATACAAAGACTAAATGATGTGAACATGTATTTTTATATTTTTTATTTAACATTAATAACGCAAGAGAATTAATTAAGGAACATAAAATGTTTTTAAGTTTTTATTATTTTTTTATGTTTCTATTTTTATATGTTTTTTAGAGTTTTTATTTTTATATGTGTTTTAGTATTAATATAGAGTATTATTTAAAAATTATTAAATGATTTTAAACTAAATTAAAACTTAAAAGCTACTAACTTAAGTCTAATTAAAAAAAGGGATACTAAAATTACCAAATTAAATCCTAAAAGTTAAACTAATAAAATGATCAAATTATTTAAAATTGTTTTTAATTAAATTACATCTATTATTAACTTTATTAACTAACTAAATTCATAATAATTCTAAAAAAACTAAAAGAGAGAAAACAATAGGCAGAGGTGTGTCAAGAATAAAGGGGGTGGATAGGCAAATAGCATGGGCCAAGGGTTTTTAAAAGACCCAAACAAAGAAACAGAGATGGGGGTGTATAAGGAATTCGCTGGGCTTAAGGCTGTTACAGGTTGAGGTCCATACATTTTATAATTTGTTTTTTCTTAGGGTTAAGCATTGTTTAGTTGAGAAAAAGGGATTAGGGGTTTTGGTGTACAGAGCGGCGCTCATTTGCTCGTCTTCTTCGTTCTCATCTTTCTTCTTCTTCCTTCGCCTCTGAGTCCCTTGCCCGTGGCCACCGGTACCTCAATCTTCCTCTTCCCTCCAATGAGATGCTCGGGCGATCGATTCAAGGTACAATTCATCTTTTATTTCATTTAGGTTTCCATTATTGCATGTTATGATTTTTCAACCATTTGCTTCTGACTTCAAATTATTATTATTATTGGAGGTATTTGACAGAAAAATTGGGAGAAATCGTTACCTGGAGACGGAGGAAGGGAGGTTAGGTGTGCGTAGGAGGCCAAGGGCAGAAGGAAAGGTGATGCGTTGCGAGCTTCTTTGACCCTGGTATTTCGTTCTTATGTCCCTTTTGTTTAATGATGAAAACCCTGAAAACAAACTTTAACTTCTTCCTCTTGGTAGCCTTTGTATACTTCTTTTCCTTCTTCTTCTTTGCTATGCTTCGATTGATTTCTAATGGCCTATGATGGAGTATTCTGAGGCCTTTGCGTTGCCTTGAACATTTGTTGTTGGAACATTTTTGTTTTGATTTGGCTTTCCTTCTTCTTCTTTTCGCTTTGCTTCTGTACGCTTGAATTTGGTTGCCTATGATGACATACTCTGAGGCTTTTTGTGGGTTTGGAAATTGGTTTTATGGTTTTTGTAAGGATTGACAGGTTTTATGGTTTGATGAGGTTTTATGGTTTATGGCCATAAGGTTTATGTTACAGGTTATCACTTTTGAAAAGGGATAAGGTTTTGGCCTAGTTTGTGGTTTGTGGGCATAAGGTTGTTCTGGTTTATGCAGGTTTAGGCCATGGTTACTGGTTTATGCAGGTTTAGGCCATGGTTATGGTTTTTGCTGTCTTGATACCGTAGGTTCTATGGGTTTTATGGTTTTGGTTTGAGACAGTAGGTTTTTTGGACAGGGTATTGTTTGTTATGCAGGGATTGGCCTTGGTTGGACAGTTTTTGGTATTTACTGGTTTTCTTTTAGGCCATGGTTTTTGGTCTTTGAGATAGCAGGTTCTGGTATTTGTTTCAGCAGGTTTGGCTTTGAGACCTTGAGAATTCGTTTGTATTTGTTTGACAATTTTTTTGAGTTGGCCTCCAAACAGGTTTTTGATATCTGAACTTCTTGAAGGATTTTATTGTTATAACAGTTTGGCCTCTTTGTTTATGCTACAGGTTTGGTATATTTAACTATATTTTGCCTTTGACCTCTGCACTCCATACTGCTACATCAGTTTGTCCATATTCTTTTTCATGCTTTCCTTTTCTCTTACTGTATTGCTGCTGTTCTGTTTGCTATCCTTTTTCTGCCTAAGCCAAAAACCTGTAAACCACACTCTTCCTCTCTTCTCTCTCTTAAGTACAAATTGACATTAAAATGATGTATGTACTTTTAAGTTCTGAAAAAGCAAGCTGGAAAATGATGTAAAATAGAAATATTTTCTTGCATAGTTTGATTTGCACACTTCCTCTTTGTCTACTGCATGTACAACATGGAGCCTATTTTTTTTGGCCTCTTCCTACCTGTTGGATAGTTTACGTTGGACTTTTGTCTTGTGTTGAAAATTGCATATGCTGCTTGTATTATGCATTTTATTTGAAATATGCAGTTGGCTTTTGAAAATGTGCAATTTTGACCAAAAAATGAATTTGTGCATATTTTTAACTTGTGCATTCATTTTTATCAATAAAGATTCATCCCTTTTTGTGAACCGGGAGAAATCCCGTGATTTGCAAAAAGGGTAAAAACTGATTCCAGCCGTTTGCTTTTAATGATGAACGCTTAAATTAATTATCCGCTTTTAATTATCTATTTATTTCTGACTTTTTCTTTTAATTCTTTGCAGGTAAAAATCAAGTGAGTATTAAAGAAGCATTGGATAGAAGATGAAGATTTAGAACTTAGAAAAATTAGGATAATTTTATTTCATTTTAAGCATTGTAAAATTATCATTGTAAATACGTTGTAAATAAATACGGTATTTAAAACAACAATTGTAACAATTAGAATAAAATGAATAAAACTCCAATATTTTATCAATTAATTCTTTTCTTCTTTCCAATTATTTATTTTATCGTTTATAATTCTTTAAATCATATAATAACTGAAAATAAATTTCAATCACTTAAATTCAGAATAATAAACAATCAAATAAACATCATTGATCAATAAACTTCTCTTCAATTATTTACTTCATTATTCATAATTCTCTAAATTATAATAACTGAAAATGAAATTTCAACTACTTAAACTTAGAATGACAAATAATTAAATAAACATTGTTGATCAGTTAATAAACTCTTCAATTATTTACTTCATTATTTATAATTCTCTAAATTATAATAACTGAAAATAAAATTTCAACTATTTAAACTTAGAATAATAAATAATTAGATAAACATTGTTGATCAATTAATAAACTTCTTTTCAGATATTTACTTTATTATTTATAATTCTTTAAATTATAGAATAACTGAAAATCAATTCCAATTATTTAAATTCAGAATAATAAATAATTAAGTAAACATCATTTAAGCATTGATCAGTTAATAAATTTAGCGTTCAAAAATAAACAGCTCTTGACTTGAAAAAGTTATGAATTTAAAATCTGTTTTGAAAATTGATAAAGATAGGTCAAAACACTTGCAATGTAATGATGCAGATGGGAGATGGTATCTTAGGTCAAAATTTGGGGTACAACACACCTTCAAAGAGTCAAAATTGAGGAAGTTATGCGTTGGTAAAGTTGACCTTTTTTGCAAATTTGCCAAAAGTCAAATGTGCTCAAATTGCAATTTTTGCTAAATGGGCCCAACTTTTTAAGCTTGCACCACCTTTCCAAGATGGTCCACGACCCAAGGCAGCAACCACATCTTATTTGCTCCATTTATTTATTTTATTATGGTTTTTATTTATTAAAAATCATTTTAAATCAAATAAATAATAAAAAATACCAAGATTTGTTTTGAAGATCTGATTTTGATGAAGATCAAATCCAAATAAGTTGGCCTAATCAATCAAAATCGAATAAAGGCAAAAGGGCATGATATGCATCGTTATGGAAAGATTTCATGTGGCTTAAAGATCAAATATTACATTCATGAATTCTCAAGATCATGGCCAAAAATAATTAACCTAATATGATTCACTACTTATGCTGAAGATCATTGAACCCTAAGGACAAGAATTTTTGTGCAAAGCTGCCTCCAAGAACGAGATCAAAACTTCAAAATTCCAAAGAAAAGTGTGAGACGGATATCCTTCTATAGGCCAATTCAAGGTGTACTGAAGCTTCCAATCGCTTGCTGGCAGTCTCCTGGAGCTAACCCAATCATTTGCAAGGCTTGAAACGCCCAGAATCGTTCTACATCACTCACACGGTTTGCCTTCAAACTCAAAATCGTTTTCAATGTTTCACGCATCCTAAACATATTCTAATCATATATTCTTGTTCATCATCTTGTTTGCAAGCTATTGGTACTGTTTAATTGCATTTACAGCGCATGAATCGCCATATGCCATAGCTAGGGTTTGCGAGCTCGTTTTGGGGTTTCTTAACCTAGGCAAAATTAGGCCATGATTAGGGTACCAAGATGCTCACGAGATTGAGACGAGTGGATTGGTACCATCACCATTAATTTATTGTGCTTGTACATGATTTTTGAGATGCACAGGTTTATACCTACGATGAACGTCCGTTGGTAAAAGTCTTTCATCTAAGACAACAGATCCTTGGAGAAGGAGATGTCGTGGCAAGCAACCATTCGCCCGTTTGAAAATTCGCGCGTTTGGATTTAGTGTTTTTTTGTTTTCTCATATTATGTTTTGTGTTTATTATATGAATAACTAACAAAGCCAGCCCAGTTAGTCAGGAAGCGCGCCTTTGATGCACACGACTTGGGTTCGATCCCAGGCGTGTGCATTTTGTTATTTTCTTACATATTTCAGGCAGATCCAGCACATCTCTCATCCTGATGCCTACCATGCGCCTCAACGTCCAGCCAGTGGATGCACTCACATCCAGATCCAACGCTTAGCACAAAGAGACCCATGATACGCCTTGGTCAACATGCAGTAGGGGATCCAAGAAGTCAAACGTGGGTCGTTTGGTTTGGGCCCAGAATTGCTAAAGACACCCTCCAAATTATTTTCACAGGCCCATTTTCTATTTTCTCTTCTTTTTATATTTTCCTTATTTAATTCATTTAAATTATTTTTTCTAACAAAATTAATTCTTTTTTTTTACAAAATCAATATTTCACCAAATTAGATTTAGGTTTTTTATATAAAAGTTAATTAATTAGTTTATTTAATTTTAGGTAATTTTTTAATTGTTTTGTAAATAAATTAAAAACAAGTTAGAAATTAGGGTTTGTTTAATTTTAAATTCTATTTTCTTTTTCTTAAAAAATAACCAAAAATACAAAAATAGGTCATGTAAATTATTTTCTCTAATTTAATTTAATTACTAATCAGATTTATATCTAATTTAAAAACCTTATTCTTTTTCTTAAGAATAATAAAAAAAAACAAAAATAATTTTTCCTTCTAATTAGGTTAGACGGGGTCAAAACCCTAATTTCTTTCGTTCTCTATTTGCGCGCGCTTTATTTATTTTTACCATATTGATGTAATTGCTTACAATATGTAATAGATTAATTAGGACATTTTTCCTTCATTTATCGTTTTAGCGGGTTTTTTGGCTATGTAATTAATACCCGAAGCCTTGTAATAGCGTAGCTTTAATTTCTGCATTTTAATTTCCGCAAATATCAACTGTTAGATGTATGATGTTAGGGTTGCATGACAAGAATGTATGATTAACTTTAAAACGGTTAGCAAACCCTAAATGTGCAAAGATAATAACTTGAAATTGAATCACTCGCACATGCGCACTCCTAGGGTATACTCTCACTTCGGCTGCCTTCGGTAAATAGTCATTAAGTATAGGATATTTTAGTGGTCGCTCTCTTGTCTAAACAAAGATCAAAGTCCCGTTCGGAAAAGTTGCCTCGGAATGGTTTCCTCGGATATGTTGCCTCGAATATTGATCTTAAGACATAAGGGTTACTACTAAGACGTCCTAACATTGCTTTAGTGATAGTACGTCCCTTTCGAATTGACCCTTTACAACTCGAACGATGGTGCTACCTACTCACTAATAGTAGGATAGCGCTGTCTAAAGGAAACGAACATAGAACAATTCTTTTTTTCGAGTAGGTAGATTAGCTCTTAAGTACTTGCTCAAATGAAACAAACTTTTTCCATACTTACACTCTTTTCAAACAAAGTTTTCAAAAAACACTTCGTAACACTCTTGAAGATAGAAGCAAGGGTTAAATCGAAGTTAAACAAAAACTTTTTTCAAATCAAACACACACAGAAGCAATTTTAAAATGATGAGCAAGTACCTAAGAGCCCGTAGAAAACTACGGATAGAAGGGGTGCTAATACCTTCCCTTTCTATAATCTACCCCCCGTACTCAGAAAATCTCGAAAAAGGAATTTTTCTGTGCTTTTTTCCTTTCCTTGTTGAATAAAATAAAAGTCGGTGGCGACTCTTGCTTACCGCGACATTTTGCAAAAACAAACGCAAAACGCAAACCAGCATCCAAACAGTTCCGGTTCTTCCACCGTATCACAGAACTGGCGACTCTGCTGGGGAATTATAAGTGGGGTATACCTTAGGATTAGTTCATCATATTGCTTCTATTGTTCGATTTGATTGCTTTATCTTTGTGGGCTTTGTATTGGAGTTACTATAGATCCTAACCCGGATCTGAGGGACACCTTTTAGGTAAGTAGCAATAAACTGTGAGGGAACTGTACAGCGTAGACCGATACGGCTGAAGTAGTAGCTACATTGATGTGGCACATTGGTTGGTACCAGTATCCATTGTGGAGAAACGAGGAGAATACGGGGCTGCTATGTGTGTCGTTAAGCATCAACTGACCTTAGAACCTGTAATTGACCAACTTGGCCATAGGAAGTAGTGAGATATCCAGCCTCGATATAGATCTGAGAACTGGTTGATACTCGATACTACACTCATTGAGACCATACTCTCGAGATAGTTCCGGCCGCAAGAAAAGATTGCGTGAGCTGAAACCATGACCGATAGAGGATGGTTAGTGATATTGAGAACCTCTAGAACCCGGTTACTATTATTAGGACAGGTTGAAACCAACTGAACTTCAAGAGGGTAGTACCTAGACTCCATGAAAGCCTAAACTTAAGGGCTCTGGTGTGACTTGTTTGCCTTTACCATATTTGTTACCTACTATACCCGTTGTGTGTTTTATCATGACATCATGCATCATGACATAGCATGTATACTTCATTGTACTAACCATTTAGAAGACCGAGGGGATTTATCTTTGTTCTGTTTTGCATATTATGGCTTCAGTGCGCAGAAATACCATTCGAGTTAACTTCGTACAAATGCCTTCTTAGCTCAGAGAATTAGTCTCAAAAGTTCCTGATACTTCTTCATTCGTTAGAAGACATGGTCATCTCCTTAGCCTGGTCACTTCAAAGTTGGATGAGCAGATGATGAGCGTGCTTTTCCAGTTCTTTGATCCGGTGCATCATTGTTTCACCTTCCTGGATTATCAGCTGGTTCCCACTTTGGAGGAGTTTTATGACTTACTGGGCATATCCATCCTCGAGAAGACACCCTTCACAGGTTTAGAAGAATTTCCTAGACCCGAGGACATTGCTTCAGCCTTACATCTAAAAAGGGCTGACGTAGTATCCAACTGGGAGACACGGAGCGGGGTTAAAGGTTTCCTGGCTAAGTTTCTGATTGATCAAGCTCAACAGTTCTGGGATAACTTGGACTTTCAGGATTTTGAAGACATTTTGGCTCTCCTCATCTACGGCTTGGTTCTTTTCCCGAATCCAGACTCCTTCATAGATGTGAATGCGGTCAAGATCTTCTTGTCTCGTAATCCAGTGCCTACTCTTCTGGGTGATATCCTACACGCTCTCTATACTCGTACCGTGCGAAGAAGAGGGACCCTCATATGTTGCACGCCGCTGCTGGCGAGGTGGTTTATTTCGCACCTCCCCAAGTCTGTATTGAAGAATGAGGGTTAGGTTGGGCTTACAGAATCATGTCCCTTGCCCATACGGACATTCTTTAGAGTTCTAAGGATATGGAAAGTGTAGCTATCATTGATCTATGTGGGGAATACCCTAATGTCCCGTTGCTCAGAATTAGAGGGGGGATAACCTACAGTCCTTGTTTGGCTTTACGACGGTTTGGTCGCGCTCGGAGAGACGGTCCTCATGAGCTACTTCTTACAGATATTGTCTTTGACTACAAGGGGGATGTTGATGAGCATCGCCGAAGGTTTATGCGGGCCTGGGGTATGGTGAACAGGTCTGACTCTCACGAGCTAGGACCAAAGACTTCTCTTCCTATGCAACCTTATCTCCAGTGGGTTCGAGCCCGTGCTCAAAAGCTGGGGATGCCTTATGAAGATGTTTTGCCGGTGGTTGTGGAGCATACTAATGAAGAAGTTGTTCCTTATACAGTCCTCTATCCTTATATGCCTATTGATCTTGAGGCATTGAAGAGATCTTGGATCCAGTTAAAGGAAGAAAGGGATACTTACTGAGAGAAGTATCATGAACAGGAAAGGAAGATCTTGAAGCTCATGAGGCAGCTCGAGAATGAAAGGACAATCAATGATTATGTCAGCACGAAGGGAAAGCGACCATGGGATTTCTAATGTCTTTTATTGTTTCTAGTTTAGATTTGCTTTTCGGTTTATTTCTTTTGTAACGCCTTGAAGGCATTGTTAAACATTGTTACAAGTTTAATCTAATAAAGTGTGTTTTATTTTGTTTTACAAATTTAAATCTCCCAAAGTCTTCGAAATCATTTCATACGCATTCCATTACCATGCACCTCATTACATGTACCATTACAGGTTTCTTATCTTCTTCGCTATTTATTTCAGCACAAAATGTCTTCTGAAATACCTACCGATCAAGCCATCAAAGCTCTTCAAGCACATAATGCTCAATTCCAGGAGATGTTCTTGAACTTGGCCAAAGGACAACAGGATTTGAAGACTCTCATCTTGAAGGAGAAGAAGAAGAAGAAGAAGAAGGTGGTTCTGCTAAATATGGGTCACAGATTTGGGAATAGGTTGCGACAGGAAGCTGATCTGTCTCATTCATCTGGAGGAGGAGAGAATCAAGAGGAAGGAAAGGGTCCTAGTCCTGTGGTCTCTGATAATGACACTGATTTTGATGATGAACAGTACCCTCCTGCTGAAGATAGGTACAAACAACTTGAAGACCGTCTAAGTGCTATGGAGATTCAGAAGGTTCCCGGTTTGGACTTCGGAGATTTGGGATTGGCATCGGGAGTGGTGATCCCTCATAAGTTTAAGGCTCCGGTTTTTGCTAAGTACGATGGAGTATCTTGCCCAAAGCTCCACCTCCGCTCGTACGTCAGAAAAATTCAACCCTACACTGCTGATAGGAATCTATGGGTGAATTTCTTTCAAGATAGTCTATCAGGGACTCAGCTTGAATGGTTTTATCAATTGGAAGGAGCTAATGTCCGCAACTGGGAGGACCTTGCTGCTGCTTTCTACAAATAGTACCAGTATAACACCGACCTTGCTCCCACTCATACTCAGCTTCAGAGTATGTCCATGGGTGCAAGCGAAGGTTTTAAGGACTATGCTCAGAAGTGGAGAGATCTGGCTGGAAGAGTCCAACCCCCTCTGTCTGATAGGGAGTTGGTTGATATGTTTCTGGGGACTTTGTCTGGTCCATTTTTCAATCATCTGATCGGTAGTTCATTATCTGGATTTACTAAATTGATTATGACTGGGGAAAGAGTGGAAGCTGGTATCCGAAGTGGTAAGATACAAAAGGGTGTTTCATCAAGTACAGAAAAGAGGTTTTTCACTGGGAAGAAAGAAGCTAGTGCAGTTTATAGCTCAAGGAGCCAAAACCAACCTGAACACTGTCAAGCAGTGAATGCGGTAGTGTGATACGGTGGGAGAATTGACTTGAGGTTTTGTGTTTTGTCGCTAATGTCGCGGTTAGCAAGAGTCACCACCGACTTTTCTTTTATCCAAAAGGAAAGGTAAAAAAGCACAGGAAAGACCTTTGAGATGTTTTCTTGAGTTCGGGGGTAGATTATGAAAAGGGAAGGTGCTAGCACCCTTTTCATCCATGGTTTTCCATGGGCTCTTAGTTACTTGCTTAGATCACTTGCTTTGTTTGCTTGAAATGGTGTTTGGTGTGATTTTTAAAGATTTTGAAAAGAGGCCATTGTATAGGCAATCTTTATAATGATTCTCGTTCGTAAGAATGTATACAAAGATGTTTGTCTTTTGAAAAATGTTTCAATGTTTTGTAAGATGTTTTGAAATTTGTGTGTGCTTGTTTTTTTGAAAATAGCAAGGATTGTTTGGAAATGGAGCAAGTAACTTATAAGCTATCTACCTACTCAAATGTCTTTCTTGTGCATTTTTATTCCTTTGACATTGTTAACTTACCATTAATTTGGTAAGCAACCCTATCTTTGGATGTAAACGGGACGGGCGTGGGTCATCGTATGACCATGATAGCAATGTTGCCAAGTATCTTAGTATTTTTTGAGGGACCAAGATCATTTGTTTAGGCAAATTTTGTATAGCATCATCGAGGGACTATGATCTTATTTTTGTTTTGTTTTGCCAAGATACTTCGGATGCGTAACATGACCATTTTATTTTTAGTCAACGAAGTGGGAGAAACCCTAAGGGTGCTTGTGTGCAAAGTGTGTCATTTTCATGCTTTTGTCTTTCATTTAGGGTTTTCTATTTTGCTTTGTTTTTGTTCTTATCATGCAAACCCTAATTTACTAATCATGGTATAAAAGCAATAAATTGCGTAAAATAAACTAAGCTATTACAACAATTATTATGGGAGGGGGGATACAAGTTTTGAATGGGGATTTTGCACAAATATAAACCTAAATATATTATTACAACCCAATCGAATATTGCGCGAATTAAATAAATATACAAATATTTAAATTTCAATGCAATGTATTTATGTAAAAAAATGTTTTGGTATTTGTTTTTTATATGAGAAAATAATTTGAATTAAACTCTAAAAAATAAGGAAAAATAATATTATTTTTGGAGGGGTGAAACCCTAATTTTTTAATTAAAAGAAAATAATGTTTTATGTTATTATTTTGTCCATTTTTTGTATAAGAAGATAATAAATAATATTATGTGCAAATATTAAAAATTAAGGATGTGTAGAAAATAAATATTTTATGTGTATAAATAATATAATAAAAATATTAAGTATTTTTTATTGTATTTACAAATTATTTAAGAAAATAAGTTCTATTTATTAAAATAAACTATTTTTCATGTGAAAAAAATTTGGAAAAAATCATTTAATTATCTTTTAGGATTTTTTAATGTTCAGAAAAAATAATCAAAAGCAATAAATATGAAAATGTGAAGAAATATGAAAAATATACAAAATTAACCAGGGGGTGCAAATATCAAATGCAAAGGCCCAAGGCGCCAAAAGCCCAGAACACGCTTCATCCCTGCCCTCTGGCCAGCTCGCGCGCGCGTCCATAGTTCAAACCTGTAACTCTCAAATGCTTGCACAAAAACAAAAACTCATAACATGAAACTTGTGGCATTTGAGCTCACGATTCCAACCAGATAAATTATGTGACCTAACTCTAAAAGATCAAGGAGAATTTTGATGGCCCTAATTCGTGACCTAACTTTTTCAGCATTTTCAAACTTCAAATTCTCTCAGCTCAGTTAATATAAATGAAAAGTATGCATAAGTACAACTTTGTTATGATAAGGACTACATTTTTTCTTCACAAATCGTGGCTTGAAATTTCCTAAATACAGAGATAGAGTTTAAGAAATATACCTCCTTCAGCTGGATTTGAGCAGAGCAATGCAGGGACTTTAATGGAGGCCTAATGATTGTTTAAGCTTCCTTGAACTTCCCTGAAGCTATTCCAATGCTTACTTTGCTTTGAGGGTGGCTGGAACTCTCTGCACAAGTCAAGCTGCAAGCTTCAAGTTTGAAAATGGAAAAGGCTGAAACAGGGGGTTACAGAACCAGGTTGATGGCTGGGATTGGTTTGGTATGATGTGTATGAAGTGTTTCAAGTGTTAAAATACAAAACGCACGAGCCAAAAATTAGTTGGCTTTGGTTTTGCAGATTCTGGATGTTTGGACAGAAAAATGGTGTTTTTGAGTTTTGGAGAGTTTTAGCTTCAATGCAATCATGCTAATCCTTGCCACAACTTTGTATATTTGTAAAGAAATGATACAAAGTCCACTTCTTACTAGCTGTACAAGTTCTGACCTTTTGGCAACCTTTCTTGCATTTTAAGCAAAGTGAAGTGACCAATGCTACATGCTTGTACTAGCTAGCTAGAGGGCTGCAAAGAGCTTGTACAAATTTCTTAAGACCTGTGTGAATTTCTTGCACCAAAGGGACAGGTCCAAGGCTCAAGATTGACAAAGTTGCAAAAGTTCCCCTTTATGAAAATGGCATTGTAACCTTTTGGCCAAAAATGGAATTATCTCTTGTACAAAGCTCCAAAAGCAAAAATAACGCCTTTAGCTTCTGAGTTTGCATTTAATTATGGAGTTTAAAGTGAGTTTAGGATCTGTAAAGCAAGATTCAAACAACATAGATGTGATTTGCAACTTGATGCTTTGTAAAAATGGCTTGAACAAAAGTGAGAAAATGCCAACTTCCCTTCTTCGATTCTACTTAACCAAAAATGATCTTGGAGAGTTCTTGGACATTTTGGAAAGCTTGCAATGTTCTCTATAGTTCATCTTTGAAATTCATTTTGAGATACCTCTTGGAACTAGGTGAAAAATGTCCATGAAGTTGGGTCCAAAACCTGCCCAAATTAGGGCAAAGTTTCACTAAGTTAAGAAGTTCATGGACGTATATTCACAAATTCATAACTTGATATCCAAACATCTTTTGGGAAAACTTTGTGAAGAGAAGTTGTAGATTTCATGGAGGACTACAACTTTCATGTTTAAAGTTTTCTTTGAATCAAAATGCATCATGGTGAAAAAGTGGTGAAAAGTTGGGAAAAAATAAGAAAATTTTCATACTTCAAAAAATTCTAAGTTATGAAAATTTTCAAATTCAAAACCCTAATTTTCAAAATTGGTTTTCTTGGTGAACAAGTTTCACATTTTGACATATCTTGATGAATTATGACCCTTGGCACTTGATTTTGACCAAAAAGTCAAAGTTTGACTTTTCAGTGTACAATTGACTTTTGATCAGTTGACTGTAAAATTCATCTGTCAATCCAATGGACTTGAGATATTTTGAATCATATAATTAGGTCAAGATGATGACATTGAACCCTTGAAATCATGTTTGAACTCAATTGGTCATTGGCTAGGTTAAAAATCAGAAATTGCCCTTTCTCAATCAAAACCCTAATTTTGACCATTTTGCCCTTTTGATGATTTGATCAAATTTCTTGAGGAGTTGTGATCCAAACTTGATAAAATGATACATATGAGTCTAAAATGTTTATGTGGATAAAAAATTATGAAGTTTGACTGTAAATTGGCCACAGTTGACTTGTTCCCCAATACAGTTGATTTTTAGGTCAACTGTCCAATTGACTGATAAAAAATGTGATTCAAGGTTTGAAACTTAACATGAGCAATCTTAGGGGTCCAAGATGGTGTATGAAAGTCACATGAAGCAATGGTGGTCCAAAAATCCTTGTGCAAACTCAAACCCTAATTTTAGGTTATCAGTGCAAGAATGAGGTGCCTTGAGCTGAGCAAACCCTGATCTTGTCTTGAGTCCAAGAAGTCTTATGAGAAAAATCTTGATAAATGAGAGGGAAAATTTTGGGGTACAACAGCTGCCCCTGTTCAATCTTCTTGAACCTGAAGAGTTAGATTGGCGAGTTTTGTCGTTCGTGACTCGAAGGTAAAAGATTATTGGACACTAGAGTGCCCATAAATTTGCACTCGACAAAGTGTAGTTGAGGGAATGGGCTTAAAGATGCCATTTGGATAGGTGAGAGAATCTTGTTGGATATGGGCTTGTAGATGCCATCCAAGAGTGTTTGCTGAATTGTAAGTTGTAAGTCAGAAGAATAAGTATCAGAATGGTGTCCGCGTCTGGAACGTATCTGAGTTGTATCTGGAGACTTGAAATTTGAATGAGAAACAGAATAGCATCCGTGCCTGGAGTGTATCCGTACTGTATCAAGAGTTTGAAATCTGAATTTGAATAAGTATCAGAATGGCATCCGTATCTCGAGCGTATTTGAACTATATCTGATAGTTGAAATCTGAATAAGTAATAGAATGGCTTCCGCGTCTGGAGCGTATCAGGACTAAAATCTGAATAAGTGACAGAATGACTTTCGTGTCTGGAGTGTATCTGAACTGTATTTGAAAGCTGGATCTGAATGAGTAGCAGAATGACTTTCGTGTCTGGAGTGTATCTGGACTATATCTTGAAATTGAGGTCTGAATGAGTATCAGAATGGTGTCCGTATCTGGAACGTATCTGAACTAGAATATGAATAAGTGACAGAATGACTTTCGTGTCTGGAGTGTATCCGCACTGTATCTGAAAGATGAATCTGAATAAGTGACAAAATGGCATCCGTGTCTGGAGCGTATCCATACTGTATCTTGATGTTGAAATCTGAATGAGTATCAGAATGGCATCCCTGTCTGGAGCGTATCTGTACTGTATCTAGAATCTTTGAACATTGTTAATGATAGTTGTTAATCTTATCCTGAAAAGGGTAAAATGTTATTTGAAACACAAAGTTATGTTGCATGAAATGTATGATGCAATATATGTGTCTTATCAATGTTTATGATATATGGATGTAATGTATGCGCATGTAAGCTGATTTGCTGTATTGCTGAGGAAAATAAATCCTTGATTGCCGAGGACAAGAAACTCTTGGCGACTTCACTAGGGATATAGGTATTCTTCATGTCTTAAAGTTGGAGTATTTGACAAAAATTCCGTTGTGAGAGTAATGCCATATACTGCTTGAGTAATCTGTTTGGGGAATCCAGAGAATTTTGATGACTTCTGATGGGAATTAAGAAGGAGAATCTTCATTCTGTTGGGGAGCAATGAAAACTCTGTGGGGAAAAGCTTATTCCTGTTTGGAAAAAGTTTAGGAGTTTCGGTCGTCTGCCCCTCTACTGGGGAATTATCAGAAGTTGTTGTCTGGTTGGTTTTCAGGCTTCAAGATAACTTGCTGGGGAATTTGGGGAAACTGGATGGTTTCCGCTGGGGATTAATAGTTTGAAGTTTTGGCTCCGCCGGGGATCTCAATTCCGTACTATAGGGATTGCTCAAAGAATAGCCTAAAGACGTTTTCTTAATCTTTCAACCTATCAGTAATTGTTATTTTTCATCCTGTTTATTTGTAAACAGTAATTATGTTCAAATGCATATGTTCATTAATGAATCATTGGACGTTTTTGCAAATAAGTATTTGTGTACAAAGGAGACAGACATCCTAGTAATAGGATGGTGTCATAAAAATAAGAAAATTTTATACAAAGAAAGATAGCTATGTGTAAAAAATCCCATGGGGTTCCCATCCTGCTATAACCTTCGTATCTCTGAATATCTTGTCCATCCGTTACTTCGTCCGAAGATGATTGGATTGATCAGAAGCTCCGAGTTTGTCCTTAAAGTTATCCGACGAGACATAGTCATACGCTTTAATTCCCTAACTTTTGCCTGGACCGCCATTTCTGGTTTTCGATCCACCGGGAAACCCTTTTTTGCCCAAGTCGCCCTTTCGGGTTTTCAACTTGCCGGGTGTACAGATTTTTTTATTTTATCCCTAATTTTTTCCCGAACCTTTTGGTTCTCCGGGATGCCCTTGTTTTGCTTAGGTGTGTCAACCTAGCGGGTCTCTTATGCGTAGTATCTTTTGACTATGTCTTCGTTCGCAGGGTGTGGCAGGTCGTCACCGTCCATGGTGGTTAAAATCATTGCCCCACCAGAAAAGATGTTCTTGATTACAAATGGTCCTTCATAGGTAGGAGTCCATTTGCCCCTGGGATCACTTTGTGGAAAGATGATGCGCTTGATCACTAGATCTCCAACTTGATACACTTGACGTCTGACTTTCTTGTTGAAAGCTTTGATCATACGCTTTTGATACGTTTGACCGTGGCAAACAACAATAAGTTCTTCTCATCAATTAAGTTCAACTGATCAAGTCTGGTTTGAATCCAATCATCCTCACTCAAACTTGCATCCTTCATGATTCTTAAAGAGGGGATCTGGACCTCAATAGGTAGAACAACCTCCATGCCATAAACCAAAGAATAGGGTGTTGCCCCAGTTGATGTGCGAGCCATGGTACAGTACCCATGGAGAGCAAACGGAAGCATCTCATGCCAGTCCTTGTAGGTAACTTTCATTTTCTGTATGATCTTTTTGATGTTTTTGTTCTCAGCTTCGACAACACCATTCATCTTTGGCCGATAGGGGGATGAATTGTGATGTTGAATCTTGAACTGCTTGCACAGGGCAGTAATCATAGTATTGTTAAGGTTCATACTGTTATCAGTGATGATCCTTTCTGGGATACCGTACCGGCAGATAAGATTCTGTTTGATGAAGCGGGCAACAACATTCTTAGTAACGGATGCGAAGGAAGCTGCTTCGACCCACTTTATGAAATAATCAATGGCCACCAGAATGAAGCGGTGTCCATTGGATGTTGTAGGCTTGATCTCTCCAATCATATCGATTCCCCACATAGCGAAGGGCCAAGAAGCTGTTAAGACATTTAGAGGAACCGGTGGCACGTGCACCTTGTCTGCATAGATTTGACATTTATGGCAGGTCCGGGAGTGTTGATAGCAGTCTGCTTCCATGGTAGACCAGTAATAGCCTGCCCGTAGGATTTTCTTTACCATCGTACGCCCACTAGAGTGAGTGCCAAAGGTACCTTCATGCAGTTCAGCCATGATCTTTTCAGCGTCAATCTTGTCCATACAATGGAGCAGAATAGAATCATGATTGCGTTTGTACAGGATGCCATTACTTAGGAAAAACTTAGTCGAGAATCTCCTTAAGAACTTTTTGTCATTGACTGAAGCTCCTTCTGGATATTCTTGAGCCTCGAGATATCTTTTGACTTCATAAAACCAAGGTTGGTCCACTACTTCTTTGGTATTAATCTCATGACAGTGCGCTGGTTCGTCCATTCGTTCAATGGTGATCTGGGGAGCCTCGTTATCCCAATTAAGTTTAAACATGGATGACATTGTAGCTAGAGCATCTGCTAGCTGATTTTCTTCTCGCAGGAAATGCTCGAAGGTAATCTGCTCGAAATGTGGTAGCAATGTCAGAACATGTTCTTTGTAAGGGATAAGGTTTATATGCTTAGTGTCCCATTCTCCTTTGATCTGAATTATGACCAAAGCTGAATCCCCAAACACATTTAAAGATTTGATTCCCAAGTCTATGGCAGCCTTGAGTCCAAAGATGCATGCTTCGTACTCTGCCATGTTGTTCGTACAATTGAAGAAAAGTATGGCGGTAAAAGGAGTATGGCATCCTTCTGGAGATATGAGCACAACACCGATACCGTTACCAAGTGCATTGGAAGCCCCATCAAAGTACAGGGTCCATCAGGATGCTTGTTCAGGTCTGTCATATGGCCTGATTTCTTCACTGTTGTCCAATGTCATGATGTCTTCATCAGGGAAGTCAAACTTCATGGATTGATAATCTTCTACAGATTGATGGGCCAGATGATCAGCTAGCACACTGCCCTTTATAGCTTTTTGGGGAGTGTACTGTATATCATATTCTGTTAGGATCATCAGCCATATAGCTATCCTTCCAAACAAAGCAGGCTTTTCGAAGATGTATTTTATCGGATCCATTTTAGATATCAGCAAAGTGGTATGAGTCAACATATACTGTCTTAGTCGGCGAGCAGCCCATACCAGAGCGCAGCAAGTTTTCTCGAGCAGTGAATATCTGGTTTCACAGTTAGTAAACTTTTTTTCTCATGAAATAAATAGCGTGCTCTTTTCGACCAGACTCGTCATGCTGCCCTAATACGCACCCCATTGAGTTCTCTAAGACAGTCAGATACATGATTAACGGTCTTCCCTCGACTGGTGGCATCAAGACAGGAGGCTCTAGTAAATACTCCTTGATTTTATCGAAAGCAATCTGACAGTCATCATTCCATCTAACTACCTGATCTTTCTTCAACAGCTTGAAGATTGGTTCACAAGTAGATGTTAGGTGAGAAATGAACCTAGAAATATAGTTTAGGCGTCAAAAGAATCCTCTGACTTCCTTCTCAGTGCGAGGAGCAGGCATTTCTTGTATCGCTTTGACTTTGGCAGGATTAACCTCGATGCCTTTGTTGCTGACAATGAAACCTAAGAGTTTACTGGACCGGACTCCGAATGTGCACTTGTTCGGGTTCAACCTTAGTTTGTACTCCTTCAACCTGACAAACATCTTTTGCAAGTGATCCATGTGTTCCTCTTCAGTTTGTGATTGGGCTATCATGTCATCTACGTAGACCTCTATCTCATGATGTATCATATCATGAAACAAAGCTACCATGGCGCACTGATAGGTTGCCCCGGCATTCTTCAGTCCGAATGGCATCACTTTGTAGCAGAACGTACCCCATTGTGTGACAAATGTAGTTTTCTCCATGTCCTCAGGTGCCATTTTGATCTGGTTATAGCCTGAGAATCCGTCCATGAAAGAAAATACTTTGTGCTGAGCTGTATTGTCAACCAGGATGTCAATGTGCGGAAGTGGAAAGTCATCTTTAGGGCTGGCCCTATTTAAATCTCTATAATCCACACACATTCTCACTTTTCTGTCCTTTTTAGGCACGGGAACAATGTTGGCAACCCATTGAGGATAGGAAGTAACAACCAGAAATCCAGCATTGAACTGCTTCATAACTTCTGCTTTGATCTTCTTTGACATGTCAGGTCTCATGCGGCAGACTTTTTGCTTCACTGGTGGACAATCTTCTCTTGTGGGTAGACGGTGTAACACAATGTCTGTATCAAGTCCCAGCATGTCTTCGTATGACCAGGCAAAGATCTCAACATAATCATGCAATAGCTGAATTAGGCGCTCCTTGACACTCGGCTCTAAATTGGCACTCACTCTGATTTCCTTTTTATCGTCCTCAGTACCCAAGTTTATTGTATCCAACAACTCCTCATGAGGTTGAATAACTCTTTCCTCTTGTTGTAATAGTCTGGCCAATTCCCCTGGCACCTCACAATCTTCCTCATCTTCGTATTCGGCTTGGTAGATCAGATCTTCAGAGTCACTGAAGGCTATAGCAGTATCGTTACCCATGTGATCCGGAATGGAAGGGTACATGCATTTGTGAGTGTGGGTGTGTGTAAGGGTATAGCCATCTTAAAACAATAAAATGTAAAAGAAAGATTGTTGTACCCAAAAATTTGCCCTCTCATGTTTTCAAAGGTCTTCCCTTACATGGTTGGTCACAAACACTTGCCTAACGAAAATAAAAATTCATGAGTAATGTTTCTAAGTTTCCTTCAATTGGCCTGTTAACAAGGCCTTTCAATTGTCATTTTAACAATGTCTTTCGATTGGCATCCAAACAAAGGCATCTTCGATTGGCATTTTAACAAGCACCTTTCGATTGGCAGTTTAACAAGTACCTTTCAACTGGCATTGTAACAGTGTCCTTCGATTGGCAGTTTAACAAGTATCTTTCGATTGACATTGTAGCAGTGGCATTCGATTGGTAGTTTAACAAGTATCTTTCGATTGGTATTATAGTAGTGGCCTTCGATTGGCATTTTGATAAAGGTCCTTCGATTGGTATGGACAAAGGCCCTTTGATTAGCATTCCAAAAGGTCCTTCGACTGGAACTTCAGATTTTCCCTCAATCAGAACATCAGAATGAAATGACCTTCGAATGGCATTTCATTGCAGAGTTGGTCTTAATCTAAGATGCTCTGATGAAGGAAATTTTTAATACTTTGAATCATAACTTAGACTTATCACAAGGCCAAGATTTGATCGAAGTTGCCTAATAGGGAATTTTTCTTCAAAAAGGACAGGAAGTCGAAGCAGAAGGAGTCTCAATCGAAGGGGTTGTGACATCGAAGATGGATTAATTCGAAGTGGAGCTTAGAGCTATCGAAGAGAGTAGATTAGAAGGGAAGTGGATCTACAAAGGGCAAGTCAGCTTTCGATTTTCATCATGTTGAAGGCCCAAACAGCTCATAACAGGCTGGCAGTAACGCATGAAAGCAGATTGGCACGTGATTGAATCAAAAATAGAAAGTCTTTATGAAGAAATCAAATCAAATTCGTGTAAAGGCATGGTGTGGACAAAAAGATTGAATTAGGCTATTTTTGGAATGATATTCAAAGTGAATCAAATCAAATCTCTTCATCATAATGGGCCAAGATTTGATACACAAATATTGACCTAAATTCCTTTGTCTATATAAACCTCGTGCTCACAAAGAAAAAAGGACGAAAAAATGCACGGAGGTGGCCTTAGAATAAAACGCTGCCTGCCCCACGAGATTCCATAAAGTTGCCAAAGATTGTCACACTAAAAGCCGGTTTTGCGCGTAGTCTCTGTCCAGACTAACATTTGAATCGTGAAGCATCCCTCATACAACCCCCTGTGGGTAATTTTTCCTTTGATCTCAAACTTTTAAGTATGATTTAAATTCACGTTGAACATATATACATATTGCTGCTAATATTCATGGGTGTTTGAGTGTGTTACATGTGAGTAAGAAGGCACGATCCGAGCTTACCTTCGATTTGCACAACTATAACTCGTTTTCGATGGGCTAACACCATAGGGGGCAACTGAGCATGCAGATTCGAAATTTAAATTAAATACTGTGTTTTTGTTTCTAATGTAACATTGCAGATTCGTTTGTACCAATAAATGTATTTCAACTAGGTTGGTGAGGAAAAGGTGTTGCAGCGAAAAGGACCTGGGTTCGATACCCAGGTCATATATTTTGTGTTTCTAACAAACTTCCTTGCAGAATTCTAGATCGGAGGATGTCATATCCAGATCGAACGCCCCGTACGTGTAGTCTCGTAGGCACCTTCAATCAGCCCCTTGGATCGAAGGGCAACCCAAGCTCCTTCGAATCCCAGGTCCCCCAAACAATTATTTGGTTTTGCTTTTCAGGTATTCAGGTGCAATGTTCCAAGCATGGTTCACCATATACCTCCAGATCCCAATTGCCAAGTGGCTGCAAACCAAGATCCAATGAACCAGGCTGATGGCCTACCATACCCTCTGGTCAACAAGCGCATAGGCAATCTGAAAGGTCAAACAAGGCTGAAACGTTGATGGGCCTCAAAATTGTTGATCTTACCACCAATTCAGGCCCACACCTCCCCCTTTGGTTTATTCTTTTCCATATTTCTTTTATTTAATTTGTTTTATTATTTTTAATTAACCAACCATTAATTTTTCTCATAAAAATCAGAAAACACAAAAAATAATATTTATTAATTTCACTTATTTATTTTTGTAAATAAACAATCAATTAATTTATTTAGTTTAAATAGTTTAATAATAACATTTTTTGCAATAAATAAAAATTGATTTAGAATTAGGGTTTTGATATATTTTTACCTTTCTAATTTTATTTTCTTAATTAAAATAAAACTCAAAAAATATTTTCTTTTTTAATTAATTAATCATTAGTTAGACTTAATTCTTAAATCAAAAATGACAAAAAAATATACTTTATTTAATGAAAAAAGGGTCAAAACCCTAGGATGTTCCGATTCAATTTTCTCGTGCGCATATTATTTTTTATCCATATAATTGTAATTGCTCCGAGAATGTAACAGCTTTAACTTAGGATTTTATTTACCGCTTTTATTTACTTTTTCGCATTTAATTTTAAGGGTTTGTTTTTGGCGATGTAAATACCCGACGCCTTGTAATAGCTTAGTTTTATTTTCCGCAATTTATTTTCCGCAACCATTAACTGCTAGATGTTTGAATAATAGGCTATGCATGACAAGATTAACCTTTAATTTAAAATCAACCGTATCTCACCATAACATGTACAAAGATAATATAAACTGAAAATTGACACACTCGCACATGCCACTCTTAGGGTACGCCTCACTTGGTTGCCTCAAACGTGGTCATTGAGTATAAGAAGTTTTAGAGGTCGTCCTTTTGTCCAAAGATCATAAGTTTCCTCGAAACAGTTGCCTCGGAAAAATGATCTAAGACATTAGGGTTACCGCTAAGGCATCCAAACATTGCTTTAGTGGCCACACGTCCCTTAAATCGAATTGACCCGAAAACTCCAACGACGGTGCTACCTACTCCTCAATAGCGGGATAGCATTGTCTAAAGGACATTTGCACAGTTTAATTCCTTTTTGAGTAGGTAGAGGTTCTTAAGTACTTGCTCCTTTTAAAACAAAACAAAACTTTTCGCACTTACACTCTCTTCAAAACAAAAACTCTTTTCAAACCCACAAACACAAAGAAAAGCAAACTTTTGAAAACATAGTGAGCAAGTACCTAAGAGCCCGTGGATAACCACGGATAGAAAGGGTGCTGACACCTTTCCTTTCTATAATCTACCTCCCGAACCCGAGAAACATCTCAAAAAGGAATTTTTCTGTGCTTTTGTCCTTTCCTTGTTGGATAAAATAAAAGATGGTGGCGACTCTTTCTTACCGCGACATTTTGCGAAAACAAACGCAAACACGAACCAGCATTCCAAAACAGTCAGTTCTATTCCCACCGATCACAGAACTGGCGACTCTGCTGGGGATTCTTATAAGTGAGGTGTACCTTAGGATTAGATCACTTGTGTTTTTAATTATATGCTTGGTATGCTTTAAATTTTGTGGGCTTGTATCGGAGTTCTATAGATCCTAACCCGGATCTGGGGATACCCTTTAGGTAAGTAGCAATAAACTGTGAGGGATCTGTCCGGCGTAGACCGAAATGGTGAAGCAGTAGCTATGTTGGTGTGGCACCTTAGTCTGTACCGATATCCCTTGTGTTGGAACGAGGAGAATATGGGTCTTCTAAGGAGTCATTAAGCACCAACTGACCTTAGAACCTTAAATTGACCAACTTGGCCATAGAACAGTAGCAGTATGCTACACTCATTGAGACTAAACTCTCGCGATGATTCCGGCCGCAAGAAAAGGTTGCTAAACTGGAATTATGACCGATTGAGGGTAGTCAGTGATATTGAGATCCTCTAGAACCCGATTACTATTTTTTAGGACAAGTCTTAACCAACTGAAACTGAAAGAGGGTAATACCTAAACTCCATTCCAGCCTAAACTTAAGGCTGTTTGTGTGACTTGTGTGCCTTCAAACTTGAACTACTTGCACATTCTTGTTATCTGACAACATGAGTTCCTTGCAGGTTTTGTTTACAGTCCTTATCCGATAATTTGGATTTATTGCACAGTTTACTTACATCACTTCACACTTTTGCTTAAACGCATAGCATACACATCATAAAATCATGCCTTAACATTTCCTTAACCATTTCAAGGATCTCAAGGGTTTGTGATGCAGGTTATGGTAAATCAAATGTCTAGCAAGGGGCAAGGGGATTTATTTTCATCTAGCCAATGCCGTCTAGAGATCAAAACATGATAACTTGAGTCAGGGGCTATGACCCACTCGATATGGTGAGCTTGACTCTTGAAGAAGGACTCTTAACGACATGAAGTTTCTTCTATCAAATTCTAACAAGTTTCTTGTTTACCCCGCGAGATCCTTGAAAACATTACATACATATATCATACATATCATTGCATAACAGGTCATCCGATACAGGTCTCTCATGTTCTCGCTGTTTATTTCAGCAATGGCTTTGCAACCAGACAACCAAGATCTCCGGGCTCAAAACGCTCAACTTCAAGAAATGTTCTTGAACCTATCCCAGGGGCAAGAAGAAATAAAAGCTCTCCTCACAAGGGGCTTGGTCCTAGGGAATCCAGGAGGCATCAGGAATGATCAGTTGGAAGGGCTACAAATTGAGTTCGCAACAATGAAGATCCAGATGATGGGACAGCTGGTGGGACAGATGGCTCTCATTCAAGACTTAGCTCAAAGACAAGAAGAGCCCAGGGTCCTCGTCAATAAGCTGCTTCAAAATAACCAAGTGGGGCAAACAACTAGGGTTGAAGATCAAGTCATCATTCAACCACCTTTGGGGCAAGAAGACAAGGGAAAAGCTCCTCAGCTTGCTTCAGGGTCACAAGCCCAGCATCAACCTCGCCAGCATCAACGGGGTAATTGGCGTAAGCAAAATACGTCTGGAAGACATTTCTCTAAGACTGATATACCACCATCTCTAATACTGGAACGATTGTTGGAGGTCAATCTGATTCCTTTAAGGGATCCTCCCCGGAATCCCAATACCTCTGCTCCTAGCTATCATCCCGACGCAGTTTGTGCATACCACTCCTATAGTCCTGGACATGACACCGACGACTGTTGGGCTTTGAAAAAAAAGATCCAAGACTTGATTGACGGAAGAGTGCTGGAATTCATGCCGGATGGCGAAATGAAAATCTTCCGTTGAGGGTTCTCCACCTGAAATGACTAAGTTCAAATTAAGATACTTTTGTTCATTTAAATTCTGAAGTTGTATCTTTCTTTGCTTATTCAAACAATTATTATCATGTTAAACTTTATTACTTTATCAATGCATTGCATATGTCTGTTCTGAATCAATCCATTCGTATTCACTATATTCAAATTGCTTTCATTTTTTGTGATGTTCAACTCTCGATTAAAAAATTCTAAGCCTTTTGAGGGAGGATGACTAAAATGATATCAAAATATCTACAGTATGCTTTTGAACAGACCCCGCTGACGATGTACAGGAGTTGTTTCAAATCCTAAACAGCGGAGTTATAAGGAAGATAATCCCTAGTCAACCCCTTTGAGCCAAAGAAGTTGGAGTTTTTCTTTTCACAAATTAAAACCCGTAATCACAACCTGGGGCAGGGTAGTTTGCTCAGTTGATCCAGGTGCACAATGAATGGCATCAAAGAAGTCCTTCCGAAACAAAAGACAATGATGGTTCCGTATAATCGTAAGGACAGACAGTCATTATCTTTCGAAATAAAAGCCCACTTAGTCAAAACCTATGAAGGAGACTTACAAAAAAAAAACTGGGGCATCCCGCTGACTGTAATCACAAAAAGAAACAGTTCATGCAAAAAAAAAACAGGGATAATAAAATCAGAAAGGAAGAGATCCTGCAAACTCTCAACAAAATGACTGCCTGTTCAAAATAAATTGTCAGTATTCGAACCATCACTGGTATATCAGAGCAAAGACTCAAACAAGATCTAATGCACGATTTGCTGAGTTTAGGATCGAAGAACATCACGAAGAACGGGTGGGTACAAATAAAATTTGAGCCTTTATCCTTTGTTTCTTAAACCGTGAACCAGGCCACGTTATAACCCTTAAAAAGTCCTAGCTGAAGCATGGGTTAGTCCGAAAGCATACTGTTACAAAAGGTATCCTGACTCCTGTAAGGCTTACTGTAAATCCTGAGTTGACGTCACATTTTACAAAATTTTCCTATCTTACTGAAAAAATTCATTTTCAAAAACTTCAAGACAGACATAAGCTTTGCATTCTTAAAATAACATTGTTTGCATATGACTATTTGTTCAAATAGCAGAGAAATTCGCACGACAAATATCTAGTGACCAAAAACCTTTTCAATAAAAAAGGATAACCTCAAGTGGAAAAATACTTCCAATCAAGGGGCACGGCATGATCATTGTCCATCATCTGGGGAAGTCATGTCAAGATTCAAGGAATCTCTCAAAATGCCAAATAGCCAGGGGCAAATCTCCATCAGAATCAATTCGGGCATTGGACATGAATTCCAGCAACAAATCTTGCATGATCAAACGAAGATCTTCTGGTAGTATGGCAACACAACACTACCGACAGTGACACCTCTCTACATCCTGAGGGAATGAACATAGTCAAAAAATACCGCGCGTGAATCAAAGACCCGCTAGGTTGACTGGCCTAGGCAAAAATAAGGGCTTTCCGGCGAACCAAAAGGGTTCGGGCAAAAATAAGGGATGAAAATGAAAAAGTATGTACACCCGGCAAGTCGAAAACCTGAAAAGGCGGCTTGGGCAAAAAAGGGTATCCCGGTGAACTGAAAACCCAAAAGGACGGTCCAGGCAAAAATTAGGGATCAAAGCGTACGACTATGTCTCGTCATCTCGTCACTGGCCTACCAGAAGAAGACTTGTCATTTTGACCGAAAGATACCAAGCACCTCATAGGTGGGGATAATACTCGATCCACAGGGCCTCCGCAGGCACCTTCTCCCGCAAAAAACAGGGGCAAATAAGAATTGTCCGAACTGTACAAGTTGCTCTGTCCACCAGGTACCAAGGTATATATTCAGCTGAAGAATATGGCTAAGATACTTTCAATCCCCGCAGAGTAAGACAGTAATGATAGCTCTCTCAGCTGAGACTTGCAACTATGAACGAATCAGCAATACTCTCCCCAAGCAGAGTTGGTCTACCATCAGCCCTAAAAAGGTTGGGTATCCCCAGAAGGTCTTAATATTCCCCAGCGGAGTATAAGGATATTCCCCAGCAAGCATAAGAGTATCCTTGGCAGTCTTAATATTCCTCAACGGAATATAAGAATGTTCCCCGACAAAATGCAAGATACCCCCAGTGGAGCCATTTCCCCAGCACAGTCTAAAAAAGTTTCCCCAATGGAGTTGAATCATCTTCCCCAATAGATTCTGGAAGCTTATCCCCTGCGAAGCACAAATAAGTCTCCCCAGTCAAATTCAGAGGTTATCCTCACAAGAGTCTAACCGGGTTATCCTCAGCAAGTTGCAACTGAAAGATCATCCCCAACGAAGTTTTTTCTATCCCCAGCGGAGTTCATCATCAAAACCCCCAACAGAGCTTATCAACAGAATCCCCAGCGGAGTTTATCATTAAAATCTCAGCAAAGTATCTCTTCCCCACAGAGTAATTCCCCGCAGAGTAATCTCTTCACCATGTTTATTCCCTAACGGAGTTATTTTCTCCTACAAGTTTATTCTCACAACCATCTTCGTTCGTCATCCCCATCAGAAACATTCTAAACAAAGTTTGAAGACACACATACTCTTCAACAGCAGTCCAGGATTTAACGAACTCCCCGACATTTGTCAAGGATTTATTTTCCCAGACGAAAATACATTCATAAACATTTCACATTTCATACCTCCTATTTACATACATGATAAAGTGCATACGACACGATCTCATTTATTTTTTAGAACATCATGACATCATGCATTTCATACATCATGACATTGCATACATCTAACTTTTTACCTTTTTCAGGAAAAGGTCAATCAAAAGATGGCTACCATCAACCTTTTCAAGTCTCAGTTTAACACCTGTAGCAAGCCAGGAAAACTATCTGTGGACGACTGATTGTAGATTAATACCTGTAACAAGCCAGGAAAATTATCTACATGAAGATATTAAAGATTAATACCTGTAACAAGCCAGGAAAACTATCTTTCTTTCTCAGGTCATAGATTAATACCTGAAACCAGCCAGGACAGCTATCTCCTCGACCAACCTTTTCAAGTCCCAGTTTAATACCTGTAGCAAGCCAGGAAAACTATCTGTGAACGACTGATTGTAGATTAATACCTGTAACAAGCCAGGAAAATTATCTACATGAAGATATTGAAGATTAATACTTGTAACAAGCCAGGAAAACTATTTTTCTTTCTCAGGTCAGCGATTAATACTTGTAACCAGACAGGACAAGTTCTATAACCTCAACGGTATACTCCCGGTGAGCACGAGTCAGTTCCTAAATCTCAACAAAAGTTAGACTTCCCCAGCGGAATCTTCTACAAACAACAGGTATGCAAGTTCTCGCTAAGGAATCTCTTATGCGATCGACACTCCTGCAGATGGCATCTTTAAGCCCATCCTCCTACCAACAATCTCCAAATGGCATCTGTAAGCCCATTCCCGACGTCACAATGCTGATACTACACCATGCGAGTGCAAATTTCTGGGCACTCTAGTGTTCAATTATCTTCCACCTTCGGATCACGAAAGGCTCGAAAGCCAATCTATATCTTCAGGTTTAAGATAATTGAACAGGGGCAACTGTTGTACCCCAAAATTTGCCCTCTCATGTTTTCAAAGTTCTTCCCTTACATGGTTGGTCACAAACACTTGCCTAACGAAAATAAAAATTCATGAGTAATGTTTCTAAGTTTCCTTCAATTATCCTGTTAACAAGGCCTTTCAATTGTCATTTTAACAATGTCTTTCGATTGGTATCCAAACAAAGGCATCTTCGATTGGCATTTTAACAAGCACCTTTCGATTAGCAGTTTAACAAGTACCTTTCAACTGGCATTGTAACAGTGTCCTTCGATTGGCAGTTTAACAAGTATCTTTCGATTGACATTATAGCAGTGGCATTCGATTGGTAGTTTAACAAGTATCTTTCGATTGGTATTATAGTAGTGGCCTTCGATTGACATTTTGATAAAGGTCCTTCGATTGGTATGGACAAAGGCCCTTTGATTAGCATTCCAAAAGGTCCTTCGACTGGAACTTCAGAATTTCCCTCAATCAGAACATCAGAATGAAATGACCTTCGAATGGCATTTCATTGCAAAGTTGGTCTTAATCTAAGATGCTCTGATGAAGGAAATTTTGAATACTTCGAATCATAACTTAGACTTATCACAAGGCCAAGATCTGATCGAAGTTTCCTAATAGGGAATTTTTCTTCAAAAAGGACAGGAAGTCGAAGTAGAAGGAGTCTCAATCAAAGGGGCTGTGACATCGAAGATGGATTAATTAGAAGTGGAGCTTAGAGCTATCGAAGAGAGTAGATTAGAAGGGAAGTGGATCTACAAAGGGCAAGTCAGCTTTCAATTTTCATCATGTTGGAGGCCCAAACAGCTCATAACAGGCTGGAAGTAACGCATGAAAGCAGATTGGCACGTGATTGAATCAAAAATAGAAAGTCTTTATGAAGAAATCAAATCAAATTCGTGTAAAGGCATGGTGTGGACAAAAAGATTGAATTAGGCTATTTTTGGAATGATATTCAAAGTGAATCAAATCAAATCTCTTCATCATAATGGGCCAAGATTTGATACACAAATATTGACCTAAATTCCTTTGTCTATATAAACCTCATGCTCACAAAGAAAAAAGGACGAAAAAACGCACAGAGGTGGCCTTAGAAGAAAACGCTGCCTGCCCCACGAGATTCCATAAAGTTGCCAAAGATTGTCACACTAAAAGCCGGTTTTGCGCGTAGTCTCTGTCCAGACTAACATTTGAATTGTGAAGCATCCCTCATACAACCCCCCTGTGGGTAATTTTTCCTTTGATCTCAAACTTTTAAGTATGATTTAAATTCACGTTGAACATATATACATATTGCTGCTAATATTCATGGGTGTTTGAGTGTGTTACATGTGAGTAAGAAGGCACGATCTGAGCTTACCTTCGATTTGCACAACTATAACTCGTTTTCGATGGGCTAACACCATAGGGGGCAACTGAGCATGCATATTCGATATTTAAATTAAATACTGTGTTTTTGTTTCTAATGTAACATTGCAGATTCGTTTGTACCAATAAATGTATTTCAACTAGGTTGGTGAGGAAGAGGTGTTGCAGCGAAAAGGACATGGGTTCGATACCCAGGTCATTTATTTTGTGTTTCTAACAAACTTCCTTGCAGAATTCTAGATCGGAGGATGTCATATCCAGATCGAACGCCCCGTACGTGTAGTCTCGTAGGCACCTTCAATCAGCCCCTTGGATCGAAGGGCAACCCAAGCTCCTTCAAATCCCAGGTCCCCCAAACAATTATTTGGTTTTGCTTTTTAGGTATTCAGGTGCAACGTTCCAAGCATGGTTCACCATATACCTCCAGATCCCAATTTCCAAGTGGCTGCAAACCAAGATCCAATGAACCAGGTTGATGGCCTACCATACACTCTGGTCAACAAGCGCATAGGCAATCTGAAAGGTCAAATAAGGCTGAAACGTTGATGGGCCTCAAAATTGTTGATCTTACCACCAATTCAGGCCCACACCTCCCCCTTTGGTTTATTCTTTTCCATATTTCTTTTATTTAATTTGTTTTATTATTTTTAATTAACCAACCATTAATTTTTCTCATAAAAATCAGAAAACACAAAAAATAATATTTATTAATTTCACTTATTTATTTTTGTAAATAAACAATCAATTAATTTATTTAGTTTAAATAGTTTAATAATAACATTTTTTGTAATAAATAAAAATTGATTTAGAATTAGGGTTTTGATATATTTTTACCTTTCTAATTTTATTTCCTTAATTAAAATAAAACTCAAAAAATATTTTCTTTTTTAATTAATTAATCATTAGTTAGACTTAATTCTTAAATAAAAAATGACAAAAAATATACTTTATTTAATGAAAAAAGGATCAAAACCCTAGGACTTTCCGATTCAATTTTCTCGTGCGCATATTATTTTTGATCCATATAATTGTAATTGCTCCGAGAATGTAACAGCTTTAACTTAGGATTTTATTTACCGCTTTTATTTACTTTTTCGCATTTAATTTTAAGGGTTTGTTTTTGGCGATGTAAATACCTGACGCCTTGTAATAGCTTAGTTTTATTTTCCGCAATTTATTTTCCGCAACCATTAACTGCTAGATGTTTGAATAATAGGCTATGCATGACAAGATTAACCTTTAATTTAAAATCAACCGTAGCTCACCATAACATGTACAAAGATAATATAAACTGAAAATTGACACACTCGCACATGCCACTCTTAGGGTACGCCTCACTTGGTTGCCTCAAACGTGGTCATTGAGTATAGGAAGTTTTAGAGGTCGTCCTTTTGTCCAAAGATCATAAGTTTCCTCGAAACAGTTGCCTCGGAAAAATGATCTAAGACATTAGGGTTACCGCTAAGGCGTCCTAACATTGCTTTAGTGGCCACACGTCCCTTAAATCGAATTGACCCGAAAACTCCAACGACGATGCTACCTACTCCTCAATAGCGGGATAGCATTGTCTAAAGGACATTTGCATAGTTTAATTCCTTTTTGAGTAGGTAGAGGTTCTTAAGTACTTGCTCCTTTTAAAACAAAACAAAACTTTTCGCACTTACACTCTCTTCAAAACAAAAACTCTTTTCAAACCCACAAACACAAAGAAAAGCAAACTTTTGAAAACATAGTGAGCAAGTACCTAAGAGCCCGTGGATAACCACGGATAGAAAGGGTGCTGACACCTTTCCTTTCTATAATCTACCTCCCGAACCCGAGAAACATCTCAAAAAGGAATTTTTCTGTGCTTTTGTCCTTTCTTTGTTGGATAAAATAAAAGACGGTGGCGACTCTTGCTTACCGCGACATTTTGCGAAAACAAACGCAAACGCGAACCAGCATTCCAAAACAGTCAGTTCTATTCCCACCGATCACAAAGACAATGAGCACAAAAGGTTTATATATGAAAAAGCGTCCATGATTCATTGAATGACATATGAAAATGAAATAAAAACCCTTACAAATGGACCTTTGTGCCTCGGGTAAGACACAAGGTTGAAAATGTACGAATTGTTTGTGAATTATTACAAGTCCAACAGAAATGTAAAAGATAAATTACTGAGATATGAAAGTTATTGGGATGAATTCTTTGGCTTCCCAGTTGCGTAGTCCTCCGCTGACAGTAGGAAATATCCAATCTTCTAAGCTGCCATCTTCTTCACTATCCTCTACTGCATTGACCCCTTGGTTGGTAATCTTCACAGGTGGCCCTCCGGCACGAGCGTGACGCACAACCTTCTGAGAAGTTGAAGTAAACCCTAAGCCAAATTTGTCTGATTTGTACGGAATGTATGGAAGTTGCCCCCTGATGGTGCATCCCCCTTCTTCCACTACTGCCTTTGCATCCTTTAAAGATGACATCCGAGGTGGAGGTCTTGTGATCAAAGGAATTGAAGATACCGCCTTGGTCGCCGCTATTTCTTGGGAGACTTCTTCAAAATGTTGGAAAGGGGTTTCAATGAACTCGCCATCCAATTCCACATATCGGAAAGAATTCAGATGGTTAATCATGTATTCCTCTTCCCCATGGACAGTTATGATCTTCCCTTGGACAGGGTACTTCAGCATCTGATGCAAAGTGGAGGTGACATCACCGGCATTATGAATCCAGGGGCGTTCCAACATACAAGAGTAAGAAGGACGGATGTCCATCACATAGAAGGTTGAGTTAAAGGTCTGAGTTCCCACTTTTAACGGGATGTCCACCTCCCCATGGACCATCCTCTTAGAGCCGTCAAATGCTCTCACAATTATATTACTGGGTTTTAATGTCATCCCCTTGCAATCCAACCTATCAAGGGCTTTTTTCGGCAAGACGTTTAAAGATGATCCAATATCAACTAATACATGGGCTAGGGTTGTTCCCCTACACTCCACTGAGACATGTAACGCCTCGTAGTGTTTTCTCACTTTGGGCATCAAGTCAGCATCAGAGAAACCCATGCCATTGTCAGCTGTCAAACTGGCCACACACTCTTGGAATTGATCTGCAGACGTCTCTTGCGGTACATGAGTTGTCTTCAGAAATTTTACCAGAGCTTTAGCATGTGCCTCAGAGAACAGCAACAAGGCTAACATAGAGATCTTGGAAGGGGGTTTCCCCAACTGTTCAACCACATCATAATCACTCTTCTTTATGATCCTCAGGATTTCTTCCATCTCCTTCTTGGATGTTTCAGGAATAGCTAGTGATTGAGCCTTCGTCATGACAGGCTCCTCTTGAACGTTCTTTCCTTTATTCTCAGCAGTGGAACTATGGATAGGAATTTTATTGTCTTCTTTGTCGGTAGGTACGCTTGCAGGTACAATTACTGGTGCAGATGTAATCTTCGGAACGGCCACGGGTCCAAAGACTGCCTTTGGAGGGGAAATCTTTGGAGAGAAGATTCTATCACTGCGGATAATCTTGCTTGTTCCGGAAATATTACTGATGTCGGAATTGTCCTCTTCGGAGCTTTCTTCTTCGGCAGTCAATTCATCCTGTTTAATACCATGGTAGTAGATTTCTCCACCATAATTCCATGGTACTGCATTATCTGATTTGTATGGGTCCGACCCGGGCATTGTTATCTTAAGTGGAGTAGTCATTGGAGCAGATGTAATCCTAACGGGTCTTTTAGGGACCCTGGAAGGATTGGCGTAGATGGTTATTATTGAAACTTCTTTAACTAGAACGGGTGAAACAGGAGCTTTCTCAAACAAAATTTCTTGGTTATCAATCAGTTGTTGGATACCTTTTTTCAACAGAGGGCAGTCAAATGATGAGGATAGGAAAATATGGAAATCTTTGTCACAACCTAGGAAAATACCAGCTTTCAACAAATTCAACTTGATGATCAGGAGCGGAGTTAACAATTCATCCACAGTGGCAACAAACAAGTCTTCCTCAACAGCATTGGCATTGTGACCATGCCTAGGCATTGGAGCGGAAATAACATTCGGTTTCTCAAGCGCTTCAAACTCAACTTCCTTCGCGTCTATCAGGTCTTGAATTTTGTTCTTCAGAGCCAAACAGTTGTCGGTGTCGTGCCCTGGACTTTCAGAATGGTACACGCATCTAGCATTCAGATGGTAGTGAGGAGATGCAGTATTGGGATTTTTAGGGGCCTGTTTTAAATTTGCCAGATTCAATTTTAAAAGATGTGGTAGAACTTGAGCTGGAGTCATGTTTATCTTGGTGAATTGCTGAACTGGCCTTTCCACCCTTTGCTGGTTATTTCTCGGCTGGTTGTTTCTTGGCTGGTCTGATGCAGGCTTTTGAATCACGATGGCTCCCACTGTTGATTGGCGCTCAGTTCTTCCCTGATTCCTCTGGGAATAGACAGCAGACACTTCCTTCTTCCCAGTGAAGGGCTTTTTCACAACTGTGGAAGCAGACGCATCTTTCTGAATTTTCCCACTTCTTATACCGGCTTCCACCCTCTCGCCAGTTAAAATCAATTCGGTAAACCCTGCAGAGGAGCTTCCAATCAAATGATTAAAGAAAGGACCTGATAGAGTTCCCAGGAACATGTCCACTAACTCCCATTCAGATAAAGGGGGTTGCACCCTTCCGGCTAGATCCCTCCACTTTTGTGCGTAGTCTTTGAAGCCCTCATTGGAAACCATATCCATACTCTGGAGTTGAGTAGGGGTTAGTTCCAAATCGGTGTTGTACTGATACTGTTTATAGAAGGCTGCTGCCAAGTCTTCCCAATTATGGACATCGGCCCTCTCCAACTGGTAGAACCAATCAAGCTGCGTTCCTGATAAACTGTCCTAGAAAAAGTGGACCCACAAGTCTTTGTTAGCAGAGTGTGGCTGAATCTTCCTGACATAAGATCGAAGGTGCATTTTTGGACAAGACACCCCATCATAATTGGCAAATAATGGCACTTTAAACTTTGGTGGAATTACAATTCCTGATACCAGCCCTAATACCTCAAAATCCAGACCTGGTACTCTATGTATCTCCATAGCAGTTAGACGCTCTTCCAGGTGTTTGTATTTGTTATCGGCCGAAGGGTATTGTTGTTCAGAGTAGTCCTCTTCTTCCTCTTCTTCTGCTTCCGAATCTGATGGTACTGCCGTTTCTTTTCCTTTTCTTTCCCCTTCGTCGGATGTTGTTGGAAAATCTAAGATCCTTCTGGCTTATCCCTAAAACTTTCTTCCCATGATAACCACACCAGCTGGCTTCTTCTTCTTTTTCTCTTTCTCTTTTTCTAGCAGAGTCTTTAGCTCCTCCTGCCCCTTGGCTAAGGTCAAGAGTAAATGTTGAAATTGTGCATTTTGAGCTTGTAAGTCTTTGACCGTTTATTCAAGATCCATCTTGCTGAAATAAACAGTAGAGGGATGAGGAAACTTGTTGCAAAGACCTGTTTATGCTCATGATGAATGATATGTATTCATGCAATGTTTTCAAGGATTTGAAAATTCAAATTTGTGTCAAACAAAAAGGAACACACGTTGTATTAATAAAATAGAATTTGAGTACATCAATGCCCCTAGGGCAAAATAATACAAAATTATAAGATAAAAAGACGTTGTGCATCCTCTTTGGTGCAATGTAGGTGTTGAGAGTCTGCTCTTCGTGAAGTAACCGAGTGAGTTCCAAAACCTTCTTCTCGCTTGCATAGAATTGGGCTTCGAAAGTATCGCGTTCTTCTTTGAGCTGTATCCAACTCCTTTGTAGGTCTTCGAGTGATGTCGGCATGTCAGGATGTATGATGGTGTATGGAACCTCTCCTTCCTTAACAGGCTCTATAATCACTGGGAGAATGGTGGGGTAAGGCATCATAAGACTTTGAGCGCGGGTTCGTACCCACTTGAGGTAAGGCTCAAGAGGGATGGAATTCTTGTGTCCCAAAGTCTTGTTGTCTACCTTGTTTGGCATCCTCCAAGCTCGGATGAACTTTTGGCGAAGACCTTGATCGTCGTTGTCAAAGTCGAAAACCAAGCCTTGAATCAGCATATCATGTGGGCCATCCTTTCGGGCATAACCAAACTGTCTTAGAGCCAAGCATAGGTTGTAGGTGATGCCTCCCCTAATGCCAAGTAGAGGGACATTAGGGAATTCCCCACAACGGTCGACAATGATAACATTCTCCTTGGATCGAGAACACCAATGAATATCTGAATGCTTAAGTGTCATCAACCTTTGTGACCACCTCAAACCTTGCTCATTCTTCAAGAATGATTGGGGAAGATGAGAAATAAACCATCTTTTCAGGAGAGGAGTGCAACATATAATAACACCTCATTTCCTCATTGTACGAGTGTGAAAAGAGTGTAAGATATCCCCAAGCAATGTAGGCACCGGATTGCGAGACATGAAGATTTTGACAGCACTCACATCTATGAGTTTGTCAGGATTAGAGAACAAGACCATCCCATAGATGAGAAGAGCTAAAATCTCCTCAAAAGCTTGAAAGTCTAGGGAATTCCAACAACTTTGGGCCTTCTCAAACAGAAACTTTGACAAGAAGCCTTTGACACCACTTCTAGTTTCCCAATGTGTTACGACATCAGATGAGTGCAAGTGCAGGGCTTGAGCAATCTCTTCTGGCTTTGGATCTCTTTCTGTACCGTTAAAGGGTAGTTGATTGAGAATAGGAATCCTCAGAAGTTGAGAGAATTCTTCCAAAGTAGGCACAAGATGGTAGTCAGGAAATGTGAAGCAGTGATGCAAAGGGTCAAAGAACTGGAAGAGAACCTTCGTCATGTCTTCCTCTGTGTTAGAAGTGACCAAGTTGAGTAGACGACCATGCCTCTCGGTGAATGAAGAATTCTCAGGAATCCTTGAAGCTAGCTCTTTGAGTTGTGGAGGAATTCTTACAAGGTTGACTTGGATAGTTTTCCTGCGAAGTGAATCCATATCCTACAAAACAAGAACAAAGGTAAATTTACAAAATCCTTGAAATGGTTAGTGGATGCATATGATTCTCATGATGTCCATGATGTTATGCACAAGTATATATGTACAAGCAAATTAAACAAGTTCCTAGTTTAGGCTTGCATGGGGTTTCATAGGTAAGTACCCTCTTGGAGTTTAGTTGGCTCAACCTGTCCTAGTAATAGTAACCGGGTTCTAAGGAGCTCAATATCACTGGATTGTTTCCTTGTTCATTGTTTCAGTTCAAGCCTCTTCACTGGCGACCGAAATATTCCAAGAAACCAACCCTCAATGAGTGTAGTATCGAGTATCTACCAACTTCAGACTGCACCAAATCCGGTCATCTCACTACATCCTAAAAGGCTAAGTTGGTCAAGTAAAGGTTCTAGAAGTTTGTTAGTGCTTCATGACATCACTCAGCGGCCCCTTATTCTCTTTGATTGATTCAAAGGCTACCGGTACCCACAAATATGTCACACTAACATAGCTGTAGGTGTTTAGGTATTGGCTTGCATTTTTGGTAAATTCCAAGTGTATGTGTGAATGTCATGACTGATGTCATAACATTCTAGTTCAGGTTGTACTAACTCTTTAGGTACATGTGCAGAAAAATATTGTAACTCAAATACTGATGTTTATAAGTGTGTATCTGAGCATGTTTGCAAAATGATCACATTTTGCTAATCAGTAGACAGGTTTTCTCAGATGTCATAACAGATGTTATGACATCCTGTTCTGAACTAGCAGGATTACAGGATTGGATAAGTCTGAGTTTTTTCAGGAAATAACTCAGTCCTTCCTAAACAGAATCCTGCGTTTTCTGAGGAGTAACCTAGCTCAATCCTAACCTGATCAATAAAGTACTGTGACCTGGTCTTAAGGTCAAACGGAATCAACCCTAGGTTTTTGGAAACCCTAACTGAAGTTGCAGCTGCTATATATTCAAACAGAGCTGCGGTTTTTGAAGTTATCCCTGCTGATTGATTAGAAGATCAAGTTTGTAATCTGTATAGATTTGTTTATTGTACTCCAAGCAATTATCATTGTGATAAGTGTCTTGGAATAGGTTTCAATTGTAAGGGTTGTGTAGCACTCAAAGCTTTGAAGCAAGAGTGTTTGAATGTTACTTGACTAAAGTTGTGAAGCAGAGTCAAGTTAGTTGTGTGCATCACTCAAAGCTGTGAAGCACGAGTGATTGTGTTACTTGATTAAAAAGCTGTGAAGCTTAATCAAGTGTGTGTGTTGAAGAGTGTCTTCATCAATTCTCAAGTCAAATTGGTTTATGTATCACTGCTGTGATTGAGGGGGAGTGAGTAGGAACTCAGGTTTAAGTTGTACTTAGATTAGAATTGCATTGGGTAGGTCTTAAGTGAAGGAGATAAACTGGTTGGTTTATTCCTGAATTAACATCTCTTATAGTGGATTCTCTCCCTGGCTTGGTAGCCCCCAGAGTAGGTGTTGTTGCACACTGAACTGGGTAAACAATTGACTGTGTTATTTACTGCTTTTGTATTTACTGTCATATAGTAAGTCAGATACGGTGTCATAACATTGGACGTGACATTGAGTATCTGTAGCCAGAATTTCAATTGGCATCAGAGCAGGCACCCTGCCTGTATTACTGGGTGAGATCTAGGGATATCACTTTCTGACACTATGGACAAAGAAGGAGTTTTTGGAAATAGACCACCCATTCTGGATGGAACTAATTATGACTACTGGAAACCTCGTATGATTGCCTTCCTAAAATCTCTGGACAAAAAGGCTTGGAGAGCTGCTGACAAAGGATGGATTCATCCCACCATAACTGAGGAAGATGGGACAATCAGTCTGAAGCCTGAGGAAGATTGGAGTAAAGAAGAAGATGAGCTAGCCCTGGGAAATTCCAAAGCTCTAAATGCCTTGTTCAATGGAATTGATAGAAATATTTTCAGATTAGTTCATCAATATGAACTGGCCAAGGAAGTTTGGGACACTCTCAAAACTACTCATGAGGGAACTTCCAAAGTAAAAATGTCAAGGCTTCAGATGTTGACCACTAAGTTTGAGAATCTAAAAATGATGGAAGATGAAACCATTCATGAGTTTCACATGAACATCTTGGAGATTGCCAACACCTCAGGAGCACTGGGAGAAAAAATGTCAGAAGAAAAACTGGTGAGGAAGATTCTCAGATCCTTGCCTAAAAGATTTGCAATGAAGGTGACTGCCATAGAGGAAGCCCAGGACATTAGCAAGTTGAAAGTGGATGAACTTATTGGGTCTCTTCAGACTTTTGAGATGGGAATCACTAATGATGATGTCAAAAAGAACAAGAGCATAGCACTTATGTCCAACACTGATGTTGAAGAAAACATTTCAGAAGCTATAGCCATGCTAGGAAGACAGTTCAACAAACTCATCAAAAGAATAGATCCAAAGTCAAGGTCTAATGTTCATAACATTTCCTCTGACATTGACAGTTCCAGCAGAAGACCAAGGTCAGATGAGAAGGGAGTTCAAGGCAGAGGAATTCAATGCCATGGTTGTGAAGGATATGGGCATATTCGAGCTGAATGTCCTACCTTTCTTAAGAAACAAAAAGGAATGACAGTTACTTGGTCTGACTGTGATTCAGAAAGTAATTCTGAAGAAGAGACTGCCAAACGAGTTACTGCTTTAACTGGTGTTTGTACCTCTGAAAGTGATGAAGAGGTGACTTTTGAAGAACTGGCTGAAACGTACAAGGAATTGTGTATCAGAAGTACTGAAGTCTGTGTGCAGAATAAGAAACAATCAAAACTCATCATAAAGATGGAGGCTGAAAAACGGGCAAACCTTGAAACTATAAGTCTTCTAGAAGGAGAAGTTCAATTGCTGAACTCACAACTGAATCAAATGACAAAATCTGTCAAGATGTTGACAAATGGAACTGACAAATTGGAAGAGATCCTACAGATTGGACAAAATGTGGGAAATAAATCTGGTCTAGAATTTATGAAAGCAACGAAATCTGGTTCTGGTAGGCAAATGTCAAAACAGATGTCTCAACACAACTCTCGACATCAGGAACAGAAACATATGAGGAAAAGGTACCAAAGATGGAAATGTCATCATTGTGGTAGATATGGCCACATAAAGCGTTTCTGCTTCAGATTACATGGATACCCTAATCAGAATTCAGGTGTCAAACCTAAGTCTAAAAAGGTACCACATGCTCCTCAATGGAAGAAAAAGGCTACTGCACTGATAGCTCACACTTCCCTGAGGGTCTCTGCAAAGGAAGACTGGTACTTTGACAGTGGATGTTCCAGACATATGACTGGAATCAAGAACCTCCTCAATAATGTTAAGCCTCACACCACCAGTTTTGTGACCTTTGGAGATGGGGCTAAAGGTGAAATCAAAGGGGTTGGTGATCTGAACTGCCCTGGAATTCCAAGTCTAAATGAAGTACTGCTGGTGAAAGGACTGACCGCTAATCTCATTAGTATCAGTCAACTGTGTGATCTAGGATTCAAGGTCAATTTCTCAAAATCTGAATGCCTTGTAATCAATGACAAACAAGAGATAGTAATGAAAGGAGTCAGATCCAAAGACAACTGTTACTTATGGGAGGCTGAGAACACTAATTTCTCATCTGTGTGTTGCATTGCAAAAGAAGAAAAAGAGGTGAAACTGTGGCACCAAAAACTTGGCCATCTTCACCTAAGGGGTATGAAGAGGATCATCTCCTTGGAGGCAGTCAGAGGGATTCCAAAACTGCTAATTGATGAAGGAAGAGTTTGTGGTGAATGTCAGGTGGGTAAGCAGACGAGGATGTCACATCCAAAGTCAAGACATCTGACCACCACTAAGGTTCTAGAACTCCTCCATATGGATCTGATGGGACCAATGCAAGTAGAAAGCCTTGGTGGTAAAAGATATGCCTATGTGGTTGTGGATGATTTTTCCAGATTCACCTGGATTAATTTCATTAGAGAAAAATCAGATGCATTTGAAGTCTTTAGAGAACTGTGCAAAAGAATTCAAAGAGAGAAGGAAGGATGTATTGTCAGAATCAGAAGTGATCATGGCAAGGAATTTGAAAACAGCAAGTTTGATGACTTCTGTGCTTCAGAAGGAATCAGTCATGAGTTTTCTTCTCCCATAACACCTCAGCAAAATGGAGTTGTGGAAAGAAAAAACAGGACCATACAAGAATCTGCCAGAGCAATGTTACATGCCAAAAGACTTCCTATGTATTTTTGGGCTGAAGCTATGAATACAACTTGTTATGTTCATAACAGGGTCACCTTGAGAAAGGGAACCTCATCCACCATATATGAACTCTGGAAAGGAAGAAAACCAACTGTGAAGTACTTCCATGTGTTTGGCAGCAAATGCTATATCCTGTCTGATCGGGAACAGAGAAGAAAACTGGACTCCAAAAGTGATGAAGGCATATTTCTAGGATACTCCTCAAACAGCAGAGCTTATAGAGTATTCAACTCCAGAACCAAAACCATGATGGAATCAATAAATGTCATAATTGATGACTATCATGAAGAAACAGATGTTCCTTGTACTGTTGAGACATTCTTTGAAACTTCAACCCAACAGGATGATCTACCCAACTCCACCACAACAGAATCAGAATCAAAGGAAGCTAGCAAGACTCCTTCCATCAGAATTCAGAAGGATCATCCAAAAGAGCTCATCATAGGAGATCCTAATAGTGGAGTCATCACAAGATCTAGAGAAATCATCTCAAATTCTTGTTTTGTGTCCAAAATAGAACCAAGAAATGTCAAGGAAGCCTTAACTGATGAATATTGGATTGGTGCAATGCAAGATGAACTGAACCAATTCAAGCAACATGAAGTTTGGGAACTGGTTCCTAGACCTGAAGGAACTAACATCATTGGGACAAAATGGATATTCAAGAACAAGTCAGATGCTGAAGGAGTTGTCACCAGAAATAAGGCGAGACTTGTTGCTCAAGGATACACCCAAGTTGAAGGGGTTGACTTTGATGAAACCTTTGCACCTGTAGCCAGGTTGGAATCAATCAGACTCTTGTTGTCAATTGCTTGTCTTCTGAAGTTCAAGTTATTTCAGATGGATGTGAAAAGTGCCTTTCTAAATGGGTACTTAAATGAGGAAGCTTATGTGGAACAACCTAAAGGTTTTGTGGATCCAACCCATCCTGATCATGTCTACAAATTGAGAAAAGCTCTATATGGACTAAAACAAGCTCCTAGAGCATGGTATGACAGGTTAACAAAGTTTCTCTCAGACAAAGGCTACAGAAAAGGAGGCTTGGACAAAACTCTATTTGTCAAAACTGAAGGAGGGAAGTTGATGGTTGCCCAAATATATGTTGATGACATAGTGTTTGGCGGAATGTCAGAACATATGGTTAAACACTTTGCTGACCAGATGCAGGCTGAATTTGAAATGAGTCTCATGGGAGAACTAACTTATTTTCTTGGACTACAAGTCTCACAGATGGAGGACTCAATCTTCTTATCTCAAAGCAAGTATGCTAAGAATATTGTAAAGAAGTTTGGTATGGAGAATGCAAGTCACAAAAGGACTCCTGCTCCTACTCATCTAAAGCTCTCCAAAGATTCAAGTGGGGTTAAGGTGGATCAAAGTCTGTACAGAAGCATGATAGGAAGCTTGTTGTACTTAACTGCCAGCAGACCTGATATTGCCTTTGCAGTTGGAGTTTGTGCTAGATACCAAGCTGATCCCAAAGTCAGTCATATCAATCAAGTGAAGAGAATTTTGAAGTATGTAAGTGGTACTTGCAACTATGGATTGTTGTATACTCATGGCTGTGAACCGACTCTGACTGGTTACTGTGATGCTGATTGGGCTGGTAGTGCTGATGATAGAAAAAGCACCTCTGGAGGATGTTTCTTTTTGGGAAGTAATCTGGTTTCCTGGTTCAGCAAGAAACAGAATTGTGTGTCTCTTTCCACCACTGAAGCTGAATATATTGCAGCTGGCAGTAGCTGCTCTCAAATGTTATGGATGAAACAGATGCTCACTGAGTATAATGTCACACAAGATGTTATGACATTGTACTGTGACAATCTGAGTACAATCAACATATCCAAGAATCCCATTCAGCATAGCAGGACCAAACATATTGACATACGACATCACTTTATTAGAGACCTTGTAGAAGAGAAGACCATCAAATTGGAACATGTTGCCACTGAGCTACAGTTGGCTGACATTTTTACCAAGGCTTTGGATGCAAATCAATTTGAAAACTTAAGGGGTAAGCTGGGTATTTGCCAACATGAGGAATTGTAGCAATTAATTTTGCTTAAAACAAAGACCAAAGGACTTATGCCTGTTCTGATTGGTTTAAAATTGTATTTTCTCATTTCCTACAACTGTTTTAAGAAGTTGAATAGGCACTCCTTTGCTTCGTTCCTCTCTCGTCTTCTCATCAATCAGGAATTTCTTCTCATTGGCTGTTGGTCCTTCAAAACTGACAAAATGTCTCAAACGCCATCATCATCCAATACGACCATCTCAACCTCTTCATCTGATCAAGATTCTGGGACAATCTCTTCCTCTCTGGACTCTGATGTTCTAGAGATCTGTTCTCATAGAATTAACTCCACCAAGGCCAAAGAGTTGAGAACAAGACATACAGGTAATCCATCTCATCCTTCCTCTTCATTTCCCCCTGAAATTGCAAATAGGGAAGGGACAGCCTATGTTAATCAAGCAATAGCAAAAATTGTTTCCCGAATTCTGAACGAGAACCACTCAGTTCCTGGCATTTCTGTTCCTCTGAACCAAGAAAACTCAAATGCTGAAACAAATCCAAATGTCTCTAAGAATGTTGAGACATCAAACAAAGAGAGAAATGCTGACATTGCTCACAAGAAAAGAAAGAAGCCTGAATTCTCTGGATCTGATGACAGTACTTGAAGGATGATTGCTGCTTGGTGGTGTTGCTGGTGGAGTTTGGAAGTATGTTCTGCTGTTGTCTGCTGCTGATCTCATTATTTTGTCTTGGATAACTGTATAACTTTATAAACATGTAATCTTTGGCCCATTTGTGGCTAAAGTGGGGGAGAATATTTTTGGTACTGCTTAATTAGTACTTAACACTATATTTTTCTGCTGTCACTTATTTCTGCTGCTATCTATCTATCTCTGATTGTTTAGGGACTTTAGCCAAAAATCTGCCAAAGGGGGAGTTTGTAGGTGTTTAGGTATTGGCTTGCATTTTTGGTAAATTCCAAGTGTATGTGTGAATGTCATGACTGATCTCATAACATTTTAGTTCAGGTTGTACTAACTCTTTAGGTACATGTGCAGAAAAATATTGTAACTCAAATACTGATGTTTATAAGTGTGTATCTGAGCATGTTTGCAAAATGATCACATTTTGCTAATCAGTAGACAGGTTTTCTCAGATGTCATAACAGATGTTATGACATCCTGTTCTGAACTAGCAGGATTACAGGATTGGATAAGTCTGAGTTTTTTCAGGAAATAACTCAGTCCTTCCTAAACAGAATCCTGCGTTTTCTGAGGAGTAACCTAGCTCAATCCTAACCTGATCAATAAAGTACTATGACCTGGTCTTAAGGTCAAACGGAATCAACCCTAGGTTTTTGGAAACCCTAACTGAAGTTGCAGCTGCTATATATTCAAACAGAGCTGCGGTTTTTGAAGTTATCCCTGCTGATTGATTAGAAGATCAAGTTTGTAATCTGTATAGATTTGTTTATTGTACTCCAAGCAATTATCATTGTGATAAGTGTCTTGGAATAGGTTTCAATTGTAAGGGTTGTGTAGCACTCAAAGCTTTGAAGCAAGAGTGTTTGAATGTTACTTGACTAAAGCTGTGAAGCAGAGTCAAGTTAGTTGTGTGCATCACTCAAAGCTGTGAAGCACGAGTGATTGTGTTACTTGATTAAAAAGATGTGAAGCTTAATCAAGTGTGTGTGTTGAAGAGTGTCTTCATCAATTCTCAAGTCAAATTGGTTTATGTATCACTGCTGTGATTGAGGGGGAGTGAGTAGGAACTCAGGTTTAAGTTGTACTTAGATTAGAATTGCATTGGGTAGGTCTTAAGTGAAGGAGATAAACTGGTTGGTTTATTCCTGAATTAACATCTCTTATAGTGGATTCTCTCCCTGGCTTGGTAGCCCCCAGAGTAGGTGTTGTTGCACACTGAACTGGGTAAACAATTGACTGTGTTATTTACTGCTTTTGTATTTACTGTCATATAGTAAGTCAGATACGGTGTCATAACATTGGACGTGACATTGAGTATCTGTAGCCAGAATTTCAATAGCTATTGCTTAGACCGTGTCGGTATACCCCGCACAGTTTCCACAACATATTGCTATTTACCTATAATGTTTCCAAAATCCGGGTGAAGGATTCAAACCCAAACAATAGAACCAAAGTGTAAAGCAAACAAGTCAAACAATTGTAAGCAAATAAAGGTGATCTAAACCCTAAGGTAACCCCACTTTTAAAATTTCCCCTAGCAGAGTCGCCAGTTCTGTGATACGGTGAGAGAACTGACTTGAGGTTTTGCGTTTTGTCGCAAATGTCGCGGTTAGCAAGAGTCGCCACCGACTTTTCTTTTATCCAAAAGGAAAGGTAAAAAAGCACAGGAAAGACCTTCCAGATGTTTTCTTGAGTTCGGGGGGTAGATTATGAAAAGGGAAGGTGCTAGCACCCTTTTCATCCATGGTTTTCCATGGGCTCTTAGTTACTCGCTTAGATCACTTGCTTTGCTTTGTTTGAAATGGTGTTTGGTGTAATTTTGAAAGTATTTTGAAAAGAGGCCATTGTTTAGGCAATCTTTGTAATGATTCTCGTTCGTAATAATGTATACAAAGATGTTTGTCTTTTGAAAAATGTTTCAATGTTTTGTAAGATGTTTTGAAATTTGTGTGTGCTTGTTTTTTTGAAAATAGCAAGGATTGTTTGGAAATTTAGCAAGTAACTTAGAAGCTATCTACCTACTCAAATATCTTTCTTATGCATTTTTATTCCTTTGACATTGTTGAATTACCATTGATTTGGTAAGCAACCCTATCTTTGGATGTAAACGGGACGGGCGTGGGTCATCGTATGACCATGATAGCAATGTTGCCAAGTATCTTAGTATTTTTTGAGGGACCAAGATCATTTGTTTAGGAAACTTTTGTATAGCGTCATCGAGGGACTATGATCTTATTTTTGTTTTGTTTTGCCAAGATACTTCGGATGCGTAACATGGCCATTTTATTTTTAGGCAACCAAGTGGGATAAACCCTAAGGGTGCTTGTGTGTAAAGTGTGTCATTTTCATGCTTTTGTCTTTCATTTAGGGTTTTCTATTTTGCTTTGTTTTTGTTTTTATTATGCAAACCCTAATTTACTAATCATGGTATAAAAGCAATAAATTGCGTAAAATAAATTAAGCTATTACAACAATTATTATGGGAGGGGGGATACAAGTTTTGAATGGGGATTTTGCACAAATATAAACCTAAATATATTATTACAACCCAATCGAATATTGTGCGAATTAAATAAATATACAAATATTTAAAATGCAATGCAATGTATTTATGTAAAAAAAATGTTTTGGTATTTGTTTTTTGTATGAGAAAATAATTTGAATTAAACCCTAAAAAATAAGGAAAAATAATATTATTTTTGGAGGGGTGAAACCCTTATTTTTTAATTAAAATAAAATAATGCTTTATGTTATTATTTTGTCCATTTTTTGTATAAGAAAATAATAAATAATATTATGTGCAAATATTAAAAATTAAGTATGTGTAGAAAATAAATATTTTATGTGTATAAATAATATAATAGAAATATTAAGTATTTTTTATTGTATTTACAAATTATTTAAGAAAATAAGTTCTATTTATTAAAATAAACTATTTTTCATGTGAAAAAAAATAAAAAATATCATAAAATTGCAAAAAATCATTTAATTATTTTTTAGGATTTTTTAATGTTCAGAAAAAATAATCAAAAGCAATAAATATGAAAATGTGAAGAAATATGAAAAATATACAAAATTAACCAGGGGGTGCAAATAATAAATCAGGGGGTGCAAATATCAAATGCAAAGGCCCAATGCGCCAAAAGCCCAGAACACGCTTCATCCCTGTCCTCTGGCCAGCTCGCGCGCGCGTCCGTAGTTCGAACTTGTAACTCTCAAATGCTTGCACAAAAACAAAAACTCATAACATGAAACTTGTGGCATTTGAGCTCACGATTCCAACCATATAAATTATGTGACCTAACTCTAAAAGATCAAGGAGAATTTTGATGGCCCTAATTCGTGACCTAACTTTTTCAGCATTTTCAAACTTCAAATTCTCTCAGCTCAGTTAATATAAATGAAAAGTATGCATATGTACAGCTTTGTTATGATAAGGACTACATTTTTTCTTCACAAATCGTGGCTTAAAATTGCCTAAATACAGAGATAGAGTTTAAGAAATATACCTCCTTCAGCTGGATTTGAGTAGTGCAGTGCAAGGACTTTAATGGAGGCCTGATGATTGTTTAAGCTTCCTTGAACTTCCCTGAAGCTATTCCAATGCTTACTTTGCTTTGAGGGTGGCTGAAACTCTCTGCACAAGTCAAGCTGCAAGCTTCAAGTTTGAAAATGGAAAAGGCTGAAACAGGGGTTACAGAACTAGGGTGATGGCTGAGATTGCTTTGGAATGATGTGTATGAAGTGTTTCAAGTGTTAAAATACAAAATGCATGAGCCAAAAATTAGTTGGCTTTGGTTTTGCAGATTCTGGATGTTTGGATAGAAAAATGGTGTTTTTGAGTTTTGGAGAGTTTTAGCTTCAATGCAATCATGCTAAGCCTTGCCACAACTTTGTATATTTGTAAAGAAATGATACAAAGTCCACTTCTTACTAGCTGTACAAGTTTTGACCTTTTGACAACCTTTCTTGCATTTTAAGCAAAGTGAAGTGACCAATGCTACATGCTTGTATTGGCTAGCTTGAGGGCTGCAAAGAGCTTGTACAAATTGCTTAAGACCTGTGTGAATTGCTTGCACCAAAGGGACAGGTCCAAGGCTCAAGATTGACAAAGTTGCAAAAGTTCCCCTTTATGAAAATGACATTGTAACCTTTTGGCCAAAAATGGAATTATCTCTTGTACAAAGCTCCAAAAGCAAAAATAATGCCTTTAGATTCTGAGTTTGCATTTAATTATGAGTGTAAAGTGAGTTTAGGACCTGTAAAGCAAGATTCAAACAACATAGATGTGATTTTCAACTTGATGCTTTGTAAAAATGGCTTGAACAAAAGTGAGAAAATGCCAACTTCCCTTCTTCTATTCTCCCTAACCAAAAATGATCTTGGAGAGTTCTTGGACATTTTGGAAATCTTGAAATGTGCTCTATAATCCATATTTGAAATTCATTTTGATATACATATTGGAACTAGGTGAAAAATGTCCATGAAGTTGGATCCAAAACTTGCCCAAATTAGGGTAAAATTTCACTAAGTTAAGAAGTTCATGGTCCTATATTCACAAATTCATAACTTGATATCCAAGCATCTTTTGGGAAAACTTTGTGAAGAAAAGTTGTAGATTTCATGGAGGACTTCAAATTTCATGTTGGAAGTTTTCTTTGAATCAAAATGCATCATGGTGAAAAAGTGGTGAAAAGTTGGGGAAAAATAAGAAAATTTTCATACTTAGAAAAATTCTAAGATGAAAATTTTCAAATTCAAAACCCTAATTTTCAAAATTGGTTTTCTTGGTGAACAAGTTTCACATTTTGACACATCTTGATGAATTATTACCCTTGGCACTTGATTTTGACCAAAAAGTCAAAGTTTGACTTTTCAGTGTACAGTTGACTTTTGATCAATTGACTGCAAAATTCATCTGTCAATCCAATAAACTTGAGATCTTTTAAATCGTATAATTAGGTCAAGATGATGCCATTGAACCCATGAAATCATGTTTGAACTCAATTGGTCATTGGCTAGGTTAAAAATCAGAAATTTCTCTTTCTCAGTCAAAACCCTAATTTTGACCATTTTGCCCTTTTGATGATTTGATCAAATTTCTTGAGGAGTTGTGATCCAAACTTGATCAAATGATACATATGAGTCTAAAATGTTGATGTGGATAAAAAATTATGAAGTTTGACTGTAAATTGGCCACAGTTGACTTTTTCCCCAATACAGTTGATTTTTAGGTCAATTGTCCAATTGACTGATCAAAAATGTGATTTAAGGTTTGAAACTTAACATGAGCAATCTTAGGGGTACAAGATGGTGTATGAAAGTCACATGAAGAAATGGTGGTCCAAAAATCCTTGTGCAAACTCAAACCCTAATTTTAGGTTATTAGTGCAAGAATGAGGTGCCTTGAGCTGAGCAAACCCTGATCTTGTCTTGAGTCCAAGATGTCTTGTGAGAAAAATCTTGATAAATGAGAGGGAAAATTTTGGGGTACAACAGGTAGTAATATCAAGACCTACAGTTGCCCCGCAATGCAACAATCAACAAAGAATAGAGAGGCCGAAGAGACAGTACACTCGGCTTAATATGACCTTGTCATAAATTCTACCGTAATTGTTGAAGACCAACCTGGTAACTCTGAGGGAAGCCCCAAAGAATCCCAACACCACATCTCCGATGTATAATTCAAACACCCATTGTGCCTATCACTCTGATAGCCCGGGTCATGATACGAACAACTGCCGGGCTTTGAAGAATAAGGTGCAAGATTTGATTGAAGCTAAAGAGATTGAATTTGACGCTCCAGAGAAACCCAACGTCATAACTGCTCCTATGCCCAAGCATGGTAATGGAGTAAATGCTATCGACGATGATTCATTTGTGGCCTCCGTGGAAGACATTTCTACTCCGTTAATGACAGTTAAGAAGAATCTATTGTTGGCCGGTTTATTTCCGGGTTGTGGCGAAGGTTGCCACCTATGTTCCATCCTGCCTGCTGGTTGCTATTTACTGAAATCAGGTGTTCAGCGCCTGATGGATAACAAAGAGATCTTGTTCGAGAAGACTTTGATTCCGTTGATTCCTGTTGAATATATTTCCATCATAACCATTTCCGCCAATCCTTCCAAGGCTTCCTCGAGAAAGCCTATTAGGATTACATCTGTTCCAAGAGTTGCTCCATTAATCATTATTATTCCTGGTCCTATCCCATACACTTCGGATAAGGTTGTCTCGTGGCACTATGGGGCCGATGTGTACTATCATGGGATCAAACAAGACTTGAAGGTTGAAGAGACTGATGCTGATGTCAGAAATATTGTCGGGTCTAGCAAGGTCACCAGAAGCAGAAGACTCTTCTCTCCTGAGATTTCCTCTCCGAATGTTCAAAATCCTGTTATCATTCCATCTTCCAGTACATCAACTACTGTTCCAATCCTCACTCTAGTTATCACCCTTGTCGCCGAGTCATCCGACACTCGGGGAAAAGAAGTTACAGGTGAGCCTTCCCGGACGGAGGCGCCTAAGAAGATCATCGTAGAAACCTCTAAGCAGGAGATAGAGGAAATTCTGAAGATTATCAAGAAGAGCGACTACAACATAGTCGAGCAGCTGGGGCAGACCCTTTCAAAAATCTCCATGTTATCCTTATTTTTGTGCTCGGAAGCCCATGCAAAGGCTTTAATTTCTTTCCTTAAAACTGCACATGTGCCGCAAGAAACTTCTGCTGATCAATTCAAAGACTGTGTGGCTAGTTTGACCGCTGACAACAGGTTGGGTTTCTCCGACGCAGATCTGACTGCCAAGGGAAGAAATCACAATGATGCTCTGCATGTCTCGATCGAGTGCATGGGCACTACTTTGGCCCACGTACTGGTGGATACTGGGTCCTTATTGAATGTTTTACCAAAGAAAGCACTAGACCGTCTGGATTGTGAAGGGTTGGTTCTGAAGCCAAGTAATATTGTGGTTATGGCCTTTGACGGGTCCAAAAGGATGGTGCACAGGGAGGTGGGCGTCCCTATAAAGTTGGCTCTCATACTTTTGCATCTACGTTCTATGTGATGGATATCCGACCGTCTTATTCTTGCTTGTTGGGTCGCCCTTGGATTCATAAGGCTGGGGCAGTGACTTCTACGCTCCATCAGATGTTGAAATATCCAGTAAAAGGGAAGATTGTTACGGTGAAGGGTGAGGAGGAGTATATGGTAAGTCATCTTAATTCCTTTCGGTATATGGAGATGGATGGAGAGTTCATTGAATCCCCGTGTCAGAAATTTGAAGAGGTCCCCCAAACTCTGACATCGACTGAAGTTGCTGCTGAAGAGTCTCCAATGAAGATGGCTTCCCTCAAGGATGCCAGGGCTGTGATTGAAAAAGGTGGGTGTGCAAATTGGGGTCAACTCCCTGACTTTGCACCCAAGACTGACAAGTTTGGTTTGGGTTTTACTGCAGAAGGTCAAAGGGTTGTTCGGCGTGCGCGAATTGGAAGACCTCCTCTGCGCATAAGTAATCCGGGTGTGAATGCAATTGAAGATGGTGAAGAAGAGTCAGATATCGACAACTGGATTTACTCGACTACCAATGGTGGATTGTACAACTGGACGGCGAAAGACTTCGTGCCCGTTTATTTTATTACACAGTAATAGACTTTTGTTTTGAGATTTGTAACAGACAATTTGAAACTTTACGGCCCGGTGCCTTGCCCGAGGCACTTTGGCTTTGTTTGTGAGGGCTTATTATTTTTCATTTTGATATATCATCAATAAAGCATTGGACATTTTCTTGCATTACAAATTTTACGCTCCCTGTTTTTCTTTTCTATCTTGCACTTTATCAAAAACAACTATTGTCTTACACACACTCACATATCATAATACAGGTCCACATCCACTCCGGATCCCATTGATAACACTCTACCACTGCCAGTTATGACTTCGAAAATTCGATCAACCAAGTCGAGGACGAAGGTGAGGATGATTGTGAAGTGCCTGGGGAGCTTGCTAGACTGTTACTACAGGAGGAGAGGGCCATACAGCCGCATGAAGAGCCAGTGGAATCAGTGAATTTAGGTACAGAGGAAGACAAGAAAGAGGCCAAGATAGGTACAAACCTGGAGTCTAGTTTCAAGTAACAGTTGATACAGATGCTACACGACTATGTTGAGATCTTTGCCTAGTCTTATGAAGACATGCCTGGTTTAGATACTGACATTGTGGTACACCGCCTGCCAACTAAAGAAGGCTGTCCTCCGCTAAAGCAGAAGGTCTGACGTATGCGCCCTGAGATGTCTGAGGAAATCAAAGTTGAGGTTATAAAACAGTTTGACGCCGGGTTTCTAGCTGTTACTTCCTACCCGCAGTGGGTTGCCAACGTGGTTCTAGTGCCCAAGAAAGATGGTAAGTGTGATACGGTGGGAGAACTGACTTGAGGTTTCACGTTTTGTCACAAATGTCGTGGTTTAGCAAGAGTCGCCACCGACTTTTATTTTATCCAAAAGGAAAGGTAAAAAAGCACAGGAAAGACCTTTGAGATGTTTTCTTGAGTTCGGGGGGTAGATTATGAAAAGGGAAGGTGCTAGCACTCTTTTCATCCATGGTTTTCCATGGGCTCTTAGTTACTTGCTTAGATCACTTGCTTTGCTTTTGAAATTGTTTGAAATGGTGCTTTGTGTTTGGTGTGGTTTTGAAAGTATTTTGAAAAGAGGCCTTTCGTTTAGGCAATCTTTGTAATGATTCTTGTTCGTAAAAATGTATACAGAGATGTTTGTCTTTTGAAATTTTTTTCAATGTTTTGAAAGTTGTTTGGAAATGTTTTGAAATGTGTGTGTGTGTGTTTGTTTTGAAAACAGCAAGGATTGTTTTGAAATGGAGCAAGTAACTAGGAACTATCTACCCTACTCAAATGTCTTTCCTATGCATTTTTATTCCTTTGACATTGTTGATTTACCATTGATTTGGTAAACAACCCTATCTTTGGATGTTAAACGGGACGGGCGTGGGTCATTGTATGACCATGATAGCAATGTTGCCAAGTATCTTAGCATGTTTGAGGGACCAAGATCATTTTGTTTTAGGCAACCTTTTGATAGCGTCATCGAGGGACTATGATCTTTTGTTTTGTTTTGTTTTACCAAGATACTTTGCATGCATACCATGGCCATTTTTGTTTAGGAAACCAAGTGGGTGAAACCTTAAGGGTGCTTGTGTGCACTGTGTGTCATTTTACATGCATTTGATTTGTCTTGTATTAGGTCTTGTGTATTTGTTTTTTTTTTGGTCTTATCATGCAAAACCCTAATTTACTACACAGATATATAAAGCGATAAATTGCGTAAAGGTAAACTAAGCTATTACAAAAATTATTATGGGAGGGGGGATACAAGTTTTTGAATGGGGATATTGCACAAAAATAAACCCTAAAATACTGTTACAACCCAATTGAATTATGTGCAAATTAAATAAATATACAAATATTAAAAATGCAATAAAAATGTATTTATGCAAAAAAAAAAATTGTATTTGATATTTTGTATGTTAAAAAATGATTTATGAAACCCTAGAAAAAAGGAAAAAATAATAGTATTATTTTAGAAAGGGGAAACCCTAATTTTTTTTATTAAAGAAAATATATATTCTATATTATCATTTTGTCCATTTTTTTTGTACAAGTAAATAATAAATGATATTATGTACAAATATTAAAAATTAAATTATGTAAGAAAAATAAATATTTTGTGTGTAAAATAATAAAATAAAAATGTATAGTATTTATTAAGTGTATTTACAATTTATTTAAGAAAATAAAGTCCATTATCCTAATAAGCTATTATTTTTATGCAAAAAATAATAATAAAATAAAATAAAATTACAAAAAATAAAGAAAATATTTTTCATGATTTTTTATGGTTCAGAAAAATAAATAAAAATAATAAATATAAAAATGAAAAGAAAATATGAAAAATAAACAAAATAAAGCCAGGGGGTGTGGATAGCAAGTCAGGGGGTGTGGAAATTAAAACAGAAGGGCCCAAGGCGCCAAAGGCCCAGGACAGTCATCCCTGTCCTTCAGCCAAGCTTCCTGTGCGTGCGTTTATGTCCAATCATGTAACTTTCTATTGCTTGCACAAAAACAAAAACTCATAACATAAAAAATGTAGCTTGTAATCTCACGATTCCAATGATATAAAATTTGTAATCTAACTCTCAAAGACCAGAGAGAATTTAATCAGCCCTAAATCGTGATCTAAATATTTCATGAACTTCAAACTTCAAATTCTCACAGCATGGTTAATATAAATGGCAAGTATGTTGTGATACGGTGGGAGAACTGACTTGAGGTTTTGCGTTTGTATTCGCAAATGTTTTAGTTTAGCAAGAGTCGCCACCGACTTTTTATTTTATCCAAAGAAAAGGTCAAAAAGCACAGGAAAGACCTTTGATATGTTTTCTTGGGTTCGGGGGGTAGATTATGAAAAGGGAAGGTTCTAGCACCATTTTCATCCATGGTTTTCCATGGGCTCTTAGTTACTTGTTTAGATCATTTGCTTTGCTTATCCAATTGTTTGAAATGGTGCTTTGTGTGTGGTTTTGAAAATATTTTGAAAAGAGGCCTTGTCTAGGCAACCTTTGTAACAATTCTTGTTTGAATGTTTTACAAAGGTGTCTGTCTTTTGAAAAATGTTTCAATGTTTGAAAGTTTTGTTTTGGGAAATTGTTTTGAAATGTGTTGAGTGTTTTTGAAAATAGCAAGGATGTTTGCAAATATGATCAAGTAACTAGGAGTTGTCTACCCTAACTCAAAGATCTTTCCTACACATTTTTAACCCTTTGACATTGTTGTTTTACCATTGTATTTGGTAAGCAACCTTGTGTTTGGATGTTAAACGGGACAGGCGTGGGTCATCGTATGGGCATGATAACAATATTGCCAAGTATCTTAGAAAGTTTTTGAGGGACTAGATCATTTTTTGTATAGGCAACCAAGATAGCATCATCGAGGGACTATGATCTTTTTGTTTTGTTTTTGTTTTGCCAAGATACCTAGCATGCATATCATGGCCATTTTTAAGGCAACAAGTGGATGAAACCCTAGGGGTGCATGTGTGTATTGTGTTGTCATTTTCATGCATTTTTGTCTTGTGTTAGTCAAGCTATTTGTTTGATTTTGGATTCTTGCATACAAACCCTAATCTTTCTATCATGCATATTTGAAAGCTATAAAGTGCGTAAAAGTAAATCTACGACTATTACAACATTGATATGGGGAGGGGGTTACAAGTTTGAATAGGGGGATATTTGCAAGAAAATAAAACCCTAATTTCAACTATTACAACCAAATTGAATTCATTGTATAAATAATAAATTGACAAATATTTAAATGTGCAATTAAATATAAACATGCAAAATGTTTTTGTATTTTATTTTATGTATGTAAAATAAATTATTTAATGTCCTAAAAAAAAGAAAATAAATGATTATTTTTATTAAGGGTGGAAACCCTAGTTTTTGTTTTAAGAAAATATATATATTATATTATTTATTCATTTATGTACAAAGAAAATAAATAAATATATTCACAAAAATATTGAAAAATAAAATATGTGAGAAAAATATTATTTAAGTGTATAAATAATAAATAATAAAAATATATAATATTCTTATAATATTTACAAGTTTTTATTTAAGAAAATAAAATTATATTATTATAGTAATTATTTCTATGTCCAAAAAATAATAAAAAAATTTTAAAATAAAATGTGAAAATTTAAGAAAACAGTGTTAGTGATTTTTTATATTTAGAAAAAATAATTAAAGTCAGAAATAGAAAAAGAAATAGAAAAATATACAAAAATAATCAAATGGGCCAAGGGGGTGTAAAAAACAAGCTAAGGGGTGCAAATAGAAAGTCAAACCAAAGCCCAACCCAATATCACTTCATCCATGTCCTTGTGAAACAGAAAAACGCGCGCCAATGGTTCAAACTCGTACCACCTGCATTTATGCTAAAAAACAAAAACTTACAACATGAAAGTTATAGAGCATGATCATATGATTCTAACCATATAAAAAACTTAATCTAACTCTCAAAGACCAAAGAGAATTTCTCTGGCCCTAATTTCTAACCTAGTTTTTTCAGAAAGTTCATCATTCAAATTCTTCCAGCTCAGTTAACTTAAATGAATTCTATGCATATGTACAACTCAAGGGCAATGAGGACTACATTTTTTATTCACAAACCTAAGCCTAATGATTCCTAAATAGAGAGATAGAAGTTTGAACTTTACTTGTTTCAGTCAAGCTCGAGTATGGAAATGTAGGGGTTGTGAGTGAGGCCTGAGATACTTGTGAGCTTGCTTGAAGTTCCTTTGAACTTTCCCAAGGCTTAGCCTGCTTTGAAATAGCTTGAATATGCTTGTAGAACTCAACCTGCAAAGTCAGAATTTGAAAATGGTGAAGTGTTTAAATGGAGTTACAGTGACTTGGGAATGGTTGGGATAACTTAGGTATGTTGTATGGAGTGTGTTGGAACTGGTTGCAAGCAAAACGCACGAGTGGATTATGATTTAGCTTATGATTTGCAGATCCTGCCCTGTTATGGCAGAAAATGTGGTTTTTGGAGTACAAGGGTGTTTACAAACTTTGGTTTTATCAGATTGCAAAGTTATGGACTTTTGGCACCATGACTTGGTTTTGAAGCAAAAGGTGATTTTGACAATGCAAAGGTTTGTACAATCTAGCTTAGGGTCTGCACATAGTTGGTATACTTTTCCCTATCTTTGTGGATGTGGTTTGCTGCAAAACATTAAGTCCAATGCTCAAGACAAACAAAAATGCAAAAGTTATGCTTTATATAAATGGCATTGTTGCCTTTTTGCCAAAAATGGATTAATTCAATGTGTAATCTTCTAAAGCTCAGAACAAAGCCTTAATCCATTGTGTTTGTATTCAATTTTTGAGTGTGGAAGGGTTTAAGGACCTGTAAACCAAGTACAAGCATGGTTGGACATAATTTGCAACTTGTAGCAACATGAAAAATGCCATGGACAAAAGTGATATTTTGCCAATTTCAATCCTTCGATTCTCCCTAACCACAAATGATTTTGGAGAGTTCTTGGAAATTTTGGAAAGCTTGTAACATGCTCTACAATCCATCTTTGAAATGCATTTTAATATTCCACTTGTAACTATGTGAAAAAATTGCCATGAAGATAGGTCAAAATCCTGCCTAAACTAGGACAAAATTTCACTAAGTTAAAAGTTTCATGGACCCTTGTTCCAAAAATCATAACTTGATATCCAAGCATATTTTTGGAAAAATTTGTGAATAAAAGTTGTAGATTTTGTGGAGGACTACAACTTTCATGTTGGAAGTTTTCTTTGAATCTAAATTCATCATAATGAAAAAGTTGGGAAAAGTTGGGGAAAAATAAGAAAATTACATAACTTAGAAAATTTCTAAGTTATGAAATTTTTCAATCTTAAACCCTAATTTCCAAAATTAGGTTTCTTGGTGAACAAGTTTCATGTTTTGACACATCTTGATGAAAAATGACCCTTGGCACTTGATTTTGACCAAAAAGTCAAAGTTTGACTTTTTAGTGTACAATTGATTTTTGACCAGTTGACTGGAAAATTCATCTGTCAATCCAATGCTTTTGAGATCTTTTGAACCTTGTGATTAGGTCAAGATGATGCCATTGAGTCCTTGAATCCATGCTTGAACCCAATTTGCCATTGGCTAGGTTAAAAATCAGAAATTGCCCTTCTGCAGTCAAAACCCTAAAAATGACCATTTTGCCCTTTTGATGATCTGATCAAATTTCTTGAGGAGTTGTGGTCCAAACTTGATCAAAGGGTTCATATGAGTCTATAATGTTTATGTGGACCAAAAATTATGAGGTTTGATTGTAAATTGACCACAATTGACTTTTTCCCCAATACAGTTGATTTCTAGGTCAACTGTCCAATTGACTGGGCAAAAATTTGATTCAAAGCTTGAAACTTGGTATGACCAATCTTATAAGTCCAACATGAAGTATGAAAGTCATATTGAGCATTGGAAGTCCAAAAATCCTTGTGCAAACTCAAACCCTAATTTTAGGTCATCAGTGCAAGGAGATGTCTTGAGCAGAGCAAACCCTAATTTTGTCTAGAGTCCAAAGAGTCTTGTAAGGGGAAATCTTGTTAAAATGAGAGGAAAAATTTTGGGGTACAAAAGTTTCCCATGTTCAATCTTCTTGAACCTGAAGAGTTAGATTGGCGAGTTTGCCTTTCGTGACTCGAAGGTAAAAGAGGATTGGACACTAGAGTGCCTGTAAATTTGCACTCGTCAAAATATAGTTGAGGATATGGGCTTAAAGATGCCATTTGGAGATGTGAACCTTGTTTGATATGGGCTTAAAGATGCCATCTAATAATTTTTGTTGAAAATCAGGAGAGTGAGCGCCAGAATGGTATCAGTGTTTGGAGAATCTATGAGCTGGGGATCTGAATAAGCAATAGAATAACATCCATGTCTGGAGCGTCTCTGAGCTGTTTTCTGAATCTTTCATCTGAATAAGCCATAGAATAGCATCCGTGTCTGGAGCGTCTCTAAGCTGTTTTCTGAGCTTGAATCTGAATAAGCAATAGAATTGCATCCGTGTTTGAAGCATCCCTAAGCTGTTTTCTGTATTTTAAATCTGAATAAGCAATAGAATTGCATCCATGTCTGGAGCGTCTCTAAGCTGTTTTCTGAACTTTGAATCTGAATAAGAAATAGAATTGCATTCGTGTCTGGAGCGTCTCTAAGCTGTTTTCTGTACTTTGAATCTGAATAAGCAATAGATTTGCATCCGTGTATGGAGCGTCTCTAAGCTGTTTTCATGATTGTATATTGGTAACTTGTTAATCTTATCCTGAAAAGGGTAAAATGTTAGCTGAAACACAAAATTATGTTGCATGAAATGTATGATGCAATATATGTGTTTTATCCATGTTTATGATATACGAATGTAATGTATGCGCATGTAAGCTGATTTGTTGTCTTGCTGAGGAAGATAAATCCATGATAGCTGGAGATAATAAAATCTTTGACTGCTGTCGGGGAAAATAAATCCTTGACTACTGCTGGAGATAGAGAATCCTTGGCAACTCGCAGGAATGTGAGAATCCTTCACGACTTTCCTGCTTGGGGAATCCCGAGAACTTTGATGACTATGGCTGGAGATTACACAAAGGGAATCCTTACTCGGCTGGGGAATAGGGAAAACTTCTAGTTATCTCTACCGGGGATCGAACAAAGGAAAACCTTGATTTGCTGGAGAATAAGGAAAGCTCTGATGGTTTCCACAGGGAATTAAGAATGAGAATCTTCGATCTGCTAGGGGAATTTGAATCCTTGTCTTCAAGTTGAGGAATTAAGAATGAGAATCTTCGATCTGCAGGGGATAAAAAATTCTGACAAATTCATGCTGAGTAAAGAAGGCTCTGGCAACTTCATTGGGGAATCAAGAATAAGAATCTTCAATCTGTTGGGGAGTGAAAAACTCTGTGGGGAGTAGCTATACTGCTGAAGAGTAAATTCGAGACTCCGGGGGAAAAGCTTATTCCTGTTTGGAAAAATTTCCAGGGGTTTGGGTTGTATGCCAATCTACTGGGGAATTATCCTAGGTTGGGGATAAAGCAAAAGTTAACTGTTATCTGGTTGATTCTCAGGCTTTAAGATAACTTGCTGGGGGATCTGGGGAAATTGAATGGTTTCTGCTGTAGATTGATAGTCTCAGCTCCACTGGGGATCTTAATGACATGCTGATTTGATCGTGTATGGGAATTTTGACTCTGTTGGGGAAGAAGGTTTCATCTTTGCTGAGGATCTGCAGTTCAAAGTTTTGCTCCGCTGGGGGTTGGGAGTTTGAAAACTTAACTCTGATGGGGATTTTGAAATTTAACTCCGCTGGGGATATGTATTTCGAGGTCTTGGCTCCGCTGGGGACCTAGATGATATACTGCATGGGATTTCTCTTGGAATAGCCTAAAGACATTTTCCTAAACTTTCAACCTATCAGTAATTATTCTTTCACATTTCGTTTATTTGTAAACAGTGATTATATTCAAATGCATATGCTCATTTAATAAATCATTGGACGTTTTCAAATAAAACATAAAAGAAAGAAAAGGAAAATAGTTTTCTACACTTTGAAGTATCTTTGTATTAACTTTGTGTAAGTATTTGGTACAAAGGAGACAGACATCCTAGTAAGAGAATGTTGTCGTAAAAAATGAGAAAAATTTATACAAAGATAGATGGCTATGTGTGAAAATTCCATGGGGTTCCCATTCTGCTATAGCCTTCGTAACTCTGAATATCCTGTCTATTCGTTGCTTCGTCTGAGGATGATTGGATTGATCAGAAGCCCGGAGCTTGTCTGTGAAGAAATTGTCCTTAAAGTGATCCTACGAGACATAATCATACGCTTTAATTCCCTAACTTTTGCCTGGACCGCCCTTTCGGGTTTTCGATCCACCGGGAAACCCTTTTTTGCCCAAGTTGCCCTTTCGGGTTTTCAACTTGCCGGGTGTACAAATTTTTTTTTTGTTTATCCCTAATTTTTTCCTGAACCGCCCTTTCGGGTTATCGATTCAACGGGATGCCCATTTTTGCTCAAGTTGCCCTTTTAGGTTTTCAACTTGTCGGTCGTTTATGCGTAGTATCTTTTGACTATGTCTGCATTCGCAGGGTGCGGCAGGTCCTCGCCGTCCATGCTGGTTAATATCATCGCCCCACCAGAAAAGATGTTTTTGATCACAAATGGTGCTTCGTAAGTAGGAGTCCATTTTCCCCTGGGATCACTTTGCGGCAAGATGATCCGCTTGATTACAAGATCCCCGACTTGATATACCTGGTGCCTGACTTTCTTGTTGAAAGCCTTGATCATTCGTTTTTGATACGTCTGACCATGACAAACAGCAGTAAGTCTCTTTTCGTCAAACAAGTTATGTTGATCAAACCGGGTCTGAATCCAATCGTCTTCACTCAAACCGGCATCCTTCATGATTCTCAAGGAGGGAATCTGAACCTCAATAGGTAAAACAGCTTCCATTCCGTATACCAAAGAAAAGGAGGTTGCCCCAGTTGAAGTACGCGTCGTGGTACGGTATCCGTGAAGAGCAAACGGTAACATCTCATGCCAGTCTTTGTAGGTGACTGTCATCTTTTGAATGATCTTCTTGATAGTTTTGTTTGCAGCTTCGACATCACCGTTCATCTTTGGCCGATAGGGAGATGAATTGTGATGTTGAATCTGGAACTGCTCGTACAAGGTGGTGATCATAGTGTTGTTCAGGTTTGTACCGTTGTCAGTGATGATCCTGTCGGGGATACCGTACTGGAAAATGAGGTTCTTCTTGATGAAGCGGGCAACCACATTCTTTGTAACGGAGGCGAAGGAAGCTGCTTCGACCCACTTGGTAAAGTAATCAATGGCCACCAGAATAAAGCGGTGTCCATTGGATGCTGTAGGCTTGATCTCTCCAATCATGTCGATTCCCCACATTGCGAATGGCCAAGGAGCTGTTAGGAAATTGAGAGGAACTGGAGGAATGTGTACCTTGTCCGCATAGATTTGGCATTTATGACAAGTACGGGAATGTTGATGATAGTTAGCTTCCATGGTAGACCAGTAATAGCCTGCCCATAGAATCTTCTTAGCCATCGTATGACTGCTTGAATGGGTGCCAAATGTACCATTATGTAGTTCAACCATGATCTGTTCAGCTTCAACCTTGTCCACACAACGGAGCAGAATGAAATCATGATTGCGCTTGTATAAGATACCATTTCTTAAGAATAACTTTGCCGATAACCTCCTTAAGAACTTTTTGTCGTTGACTGAAGCTCCTTCTGGGTATTCTTGCGTCTCGAGATACCTTTTGACTTTGTGAAACCAAGGTCGGTCCACTACTTCTTCGGTATTAATCTCGTGACAATGTGCAGGTTCATCCATCCGTTCAATGGTGATTTGGGGAGCCTCATTATCCCAGTTAAGTTTAAACATGGAAGACATTGTAGCTAGAGAATTTGCTAGCTGATTTTCTTCTCGCGGGAAGTGCTCGAAGGTAATCTGCTCGAAATGAGGTAACAATGTCAGGACATGTTCTTTGTAAGGGATGAGGTTAGGATGTTTAATATCCCACTCTCCTTTGATCTGACTGATGACCAAAGCTGAGTCCCCAAATACAATCAAAGATTTGATTCCCAAGTCAATTGCAGACTTGAGTCCAAAGATGCAAGCTTCATACTCGGCCATGTTGTTGGTGCAGCTGAAGCAAAGTCTGGCGGTGAGAGGTGTATGGCAACCTTCAGGAGAAATAAGTACCACACCGATACCGTTGCCAAGTGCATTAGAAGCTCCATCAAAGTACAGGGTCCTCGGGATCCTTGTTCAGGTCCGTCATACGGTTCGTTAACTTCAATGTTGTCCAATGTCATAATGTCTTCGTCGGGGAAGTCAAACTTCATGGATTGGTAATCTTCGACAGCTTGATGGGCTAGATGGTCAGCTAGCACACTCCCCTTTATGGCTTTTTGGGTCGTGTACTGTATATCATACTCAGTCAGGATCATCTGCCATCTAGCGATTCTTCCGGATAAAGCGGGCTTCTCAAAGATATACTTGATCAGATCCATCTTAGATATCAGCAGAGTGGTATGTGTCAACATATACTGCCTTAGCCGGCGAGCAGCCCATACCAAAGCACAACAATTTTTCTCGAGCAGTGAGTATCGGGTCTCACAGTCGGTAAACTTTTTGCTAAGGTAATAAATGGCATGCTCTTTTTGGCCAGACTCATCATGTTGGCCCAGTACGCACCCCATTGAATTATCCAAAACAGTCAGATACATGATTAGCGGTCTTCCTTCGAAGGGTGGCATCAAGATAGGAGGTTCTAGCAAATACTCCTTGATTTTATCGAAAGCAACTTGACAGTCATCATTCCATTTAACCACTTGATCTTTCTTCAACATCTTGAAGATTGGCTCACAGGTAGATGTTAGGTGAGAAATGAACCTTGCAATGTAGTTTAGGTGTCCCAAGAAACCTCTGACCTCCTTTTCAGTGCGAGGAGCAGGCATTTCTTGTATAGCTTTGACTTTGTAAGGATCAACTTCGATGCCTTTGTTGCTGACGATGAATCCCAAGAGTTTACCGGACCTGACTCCGAAAGTGCACTTGCTAGGGTTCAGTCTGAGCTTGTACTCCTTCAACCTGACAAACAGCTTTTGCAAATGGTCGAGGTGTTCTTCTTTTGTTTGTGAACGGGATATCATGTCATCTACGTAGACTTAAATCTCATGATGTATCATATCATGAAACAAAGCCACCATGGCGCATTGATAGGTTGCCCCGGCATTCTTCAGTCCGAATGGAATCACTTTATAGCAGAAGGTACCCCACTGTGTAACAAAAGTAGTCTTCTCCATGTCTTCAGGGGCCATTTTGATCTAGTTGTACCCTGAAAATCCATCCATGAAAGAAAATACCTTATGTTGTGTTGTATTGTCAACCAAGATGTCAATGTGCGGTAGTGGAAAGTCATCTTTAGGGCTAGCCCTGTTTAAGTCTCTATAATCCACACACATTCTGACTTTGCCGTCCTTCTTAGGCACGGGCACAATGTTAGCAACCCATTATGGATAGGAAGTAACAGCAAGAAAACCAGCATTGAACTGCTTCATCACTTCAGCTTTGATCTTTTCAGACATATTGGGCCTCATTCAGCGGACTTTCTGTTTAATTGGTGGACAGTCTTCTCTTGTAGGGAGACGGTGAACCACAATATCTGTATCGAGTCCCGGCATGTCTTCGTATGACCAGGCGAAGATCTCAATATATTCATTCAACAGCTGAATTAAGCGCTCCTTGACACTTGGCTCTAGGTTGGCACCCACTCTAACTTCTTTTCTATCTTCGTCAGTACCCAAGTTGATAGTCTCTAACAGCTCCTCATGGGGCAGAATAGCCCTTTCTTCCTATTGTAGTAGTCTAGCCAACTCTCCCGGCACTTCACTGTCTTCATCACCTTCGTATTCGGCATGATTGACCAGATCTTCAGAGTCACTGAAGGCCATAGCAGAATTGTTACCCATGGAATCTGGAATGGAAGGGTACATGCATTTTGTGAGTGTGGGTGTGTGTAAGGGATAGCCACCTTTAAACAAATAAAATGTAAAAAGAAAGAAAATGAACACAAAAGTTTATATGTGAAAACGTCCATGATTCATTAAAATGGCATATGAAGATGAAAAATCAAACCCTTACAAATGGACCTATATGCCTCGGGTAAGGCACAAGGCTTAAAGTGTACGAATTGTTTAAGAATTATTACAGACCAACAGAAATGTTTGAAAGATAAATTACTGATTGATGAAAGTAATGGGAATAAATTCCTTTGCCTCCCAATTGTTCAGCCCTCCGTCAATAGTTGGAAAGATCCAGTCTTCAAAGTTGCTCTCCTCTTCACCATCCTCCAAAGCATTGACTCCATGATGGGTGATTTTCACTGGTGGTCCTCCAGCCCGGGAGTGACGCACAACCTTTTAAGCAGAAGCAGTGAAACCCAAGCCGAATTTATCAGATTTGAAAGGGAAGTCTGGTAGCTGACCCCATATTGTGCTTCCTCCTTCTTTAATCACAGCCTTCGCATCTTTGAGGGATGACATCCGAGACACAGGTTTGGTAATCAAGGGTATAGAAGACACTGTCTTGGTTGCTGCAACTTCAGGAGAAACCTCTTCAAAGTGCTGAAAGGGGGTCTCGATGAATTCACCATCCAATTCAACATAGCGGAATGAATTTAGATGGCTTATCATATACTCCTCCTCGCCATGAACAATTATAATTTTCCCCTGGACAGGATACTGGAGCATTTGTTGCAGAGAAGAAGTGACGGCCCCAGCATTGTGGATCCAGGGTCTTCCCAACAAGCAAGAGTAGGAGGGACGGATGTCCATCACATAAAATGTGGAGTTGAAAGTTTTCGTACCCAATTTAATCAGGATGTCCACCTCCCCGTGGACCATCCTTTTAGAACCATCAAAGGCTCTGACAATGATATTGCTGGGCTTCAGGGTCAAACCTTCACAGTCCAATCTGTCCAATGCTTTCTTCGGCAAGACATTTAAAGAGGACCCAGTATCAACCAGAACGTGAGCTAGAGTAGTCCCTCTGCATTCCACCGAAACATGCAGAGCGTCATTATGCTTTCTGCCCTTATATGTTAAGTCGGCATCGGAGAACCCAAGACCATTGTCTGCTGTTAGGCTAGCTACACATTCCTGGAACTGGTCCGCGGAGGTTTCCTAAGGCACGTGGGTCTTCTTCAAGAATCTGATCAAAGCTTTGGCATGAGCTTCCGAGCAAAGCAGCAAGGCGAGCATAGAGATCTTTGAGGGGGTTTGCCCCAGTTGCTCCACAACATCATAGTCGCTTTTCTTAATTATTTTCAAAATCTTCTCCATTTCCTTTTGAGTGGTCTTAGGGATGACCAAAGGTTGAGCCCTCATCCTGACAGGCGCTTCTTGGATCCCCTTCCCTTTATCAACAGCAACAGCAGAGGGTACAACCACAGGAGTCACAACTTCTTCAATAACTGGAGTTCTCACAGATATGTTGACCGGTACAGGAGTAACCTTAGGAGCAATTGAGGGTCCGAAGACTGCCCTTGGAGGAACAATCTCCGGAGAGAAAATTCTTCCGCTGCAGGTGATTTTACTCGTTCCAGCAATATTTCTGATGTCAGGAGTCTCTTCATCAGAACTTTCTTCAACTGATTCAATCTATTTAATAATGTGGTAGAAGATCTCTCCCCCATAGTTCCACGATATTGATTTGTTGGACTTGTACGGGATAGGCCCCGACATAGTTATCTTCAGAGGTGTAATCTTTGGATCAGATGTAATCTTAACAGGTCTTTTGGAGACCTTGGAAAGATTGGCGGATATGGTAATTATAGCAACATCATTGACAGGAGTCGGTGTAACAGGAATCTTTTCAAAAAGGATTTCTTGATTATCCATTAGGCGTTGGATGCCTAACTTCAACAACGGACAATCAGATTGTAAGGAAGAACAAAGGCATTAATCTTTTTCACATCCTGGGAAAATCCAAGCCTTCAACAGATTTAACTTGATTATCGATAACGGAGTCATCAAATCATCAACAGTAGCAACATACAGATCTTCTTCAATAGCATGGGCATTGTGGCCATGCTTTGGCATTGGAGCAGAGATCACGTTCGGCTTTTCAGGGGCGTCTAATTCCACTTCCTTAGCGTCTATTAAATCCTGAATCTTATTCCTGAGGGCCCAACAATTGTTGGTGTCGTGCCCCAGGCTGTCTGAATGATAAGCACACTTGGCGTTGGGATGGTAATGTGGAGATGTAGTGTTAGGGTTTTTAGGGGCCTCCCTCAAACTGGCAAGGTTTAACTTCAAGAGATGGGGTAGAACCTGAGAGGGTGTCATGTTTATCCGGGTATATTGTCGTGCAGGCCTTTCCACCCTTTGCTGGTTGGTTCTAGGTTGATTGTTTCTGGGCTGATCAGCTGTAAACTTCTGAATCATTACGGCCCCCACCACTGGCCGGCGCTCAACTCTTCCTTGACCTCTTTGAGAGTAGACAGTTGAGACTTATTTCTTTGCTAGAAAAGTCTTTTTTATGGCAGCGGAAGCAGGTGCATCTTTTTGAATTTTACCACTCTTGATTCCGGCTTCAACTCTCTTACTAGTTAGAATTAACTCGGTGAACCCCGCAGATGAACTTCCTATCAGGTGATTAAAGAATGGACCTGACAGAGTCCCCAAAAACATATCTACAAGCTCTCTCTCAGATAGAGGTGGTTGAACTCGTCCCGCCAAGTCTCTCCATTTCTGGGCATACTCCTTAAAGCCTTCATTGGAGACCATACCCATACTCTGTAATTGAGTACGAGTAGGTGCTAAGTCCGCATTATATTGATATTTTTTGTAGAAGGCAACGGCCAAATCCTCCCAATTGTGCACATCAGACCTCTCTAGCTGGTAGAACCAATCCAATTGCATCCCCGACAAACTATCCTGAAAAAAGTGGACCCACAGGTCCTTGTCAGAAGAATCAGGTTGAATTTTTTGACGTAAGACCGTAGGTGCATCTTTGGGCAAGACACCCCATCGTACTTAGCAAAAAGAGGCACTTTAAACTTGGGAGGAATGACAATTCCAGAAACCAACCCCAACTTTTCAAAATCCAGCCCAGGCACCCTTTGTACCTCCATGGCTGCCAGACGCTCTTCCAGATTCTTGTACTTGTCATCTACAGGAGGGTACTGCTACTCAGAATAGTCTCCATCCTCCTTCTCTTCTTCTTCCTCAGACTCAGATGGCACTGCAGCTCCCTTTCCTTTTCCTACCCCTTCATCAGATGTTGAGGGGAAGTCCAAGACCCTTCTAGTTTGACCTTCAAATCTTCTACCCAAAGTAGCCACACCAATTCTTTTCTTTTTCTTTTTCTCCTTTTCCTTCTCCAACAGAGCTTTAAGATCCTCCTGACCCTTTGCCAAGGTCATGAGTAGTTGTTGGAACTGTGAATTATGTGCCTGCAAATATTTGATTGTCTGCTCTATATCCATCTTGCTGAAATAAACAGCAGAGAGATAAGGAAACCTAGTGTGAAGACCTGTTTATGCATATGATGAATGATATGTATTCATGTAATGCATTCAAGGATTCAGAAATTCAAATTTGTTTTAGACAAAAAAGAACACACGTCATATTAATAAGATAGAATTTGTTAGTACATAGATGCCCCATGGATAAAATAAATACAAAATTCTAATGTAAAAAGACGTTGCACATCCTTTTTGGTGCGATGTACGTGTTAAGAGTATGCTCTTCGTGGAGTTGACGAGTAAGTTCCAAAACCTTCTTCTCACTGGCATAGAATTGGGCTTCAAAAGTATTGCGTTCTCCCTTGAGCTGTATCCAACTCCTTTGCAAATCTTCTAGCGATGTTGGCACGTCAGGATGTAGGAGGGTGTATGGAACCTCTCCTTCCATAACAGGCTCTTTGATCACAGGGAGAATGTAGGGGTAAGGCATCATAAGACTTTGGGCGCGGGTTCGTACCCACTTGAGGTAAGGCTCAAGGGGGATGGAATTCTTGTGTCCCAAGGTCTTACTGTCCACCTTGTTGGGCATCCTCCAAGCTCAGATAAACCTTTGTCGAAGTCCTTGAGGGTCGTTTTCGAAGTCAAAAACCAAGTCTAGAATCAACATGTTATGAGGGTCATCCCTTCGGGCATACCCAAATTGTCTCAGAGCCAAGCAAGGGTTGTAGGTGATGCCTCCCCCAATGCCAAGTAGAGGGACATTAGGGAATTCCCCATAGCGATCAATGATGATAACATTTTCTCTGGATCGAGAACACCAATGAACATCTGAATGTGTGAGAGTCATCATCCGCTGTGACCACCTTAAGCCTTGCTCATTCTTCAAGACTGATTGGGGAAGGTGAGAAATAAACCACCTTGCTAGAAGATGAGTGCAGCACATGAGAACACCTCTTTTCCTCATTGTTCGTGTGTGAAATGAGTGTAGGATGTCCCCAACCAAAGTAGGCACGGGATTCCGAGATATGAAGATCTTGACATCATTCACATCTATAAGCTGGTCAGGGTTTAGGAACAAGACCAACCCATAGATGAGAAGAGCTATAATCTCCTCAAAAGCTTGTAAGTCCAATGAATTCCAGCATTCTTGAGCTTTCTCAAACAGAAACTTTGCCAAGAAACCCTTGACACCACTTCTGGTTTCCCAATGACCTTTGACATCAGATGGTTGCAAGTGTAGGGCTTGAGCAACATCTTCAGGCTTTGGATCTCTTTCCGTACCGTTGTAGGGTAGTTTATGGAGAATAGGAATCCTCAGGAGTTGAGAAAATTCCTCCAAAGTAGGTACTAGATGGTAGTCTGGAAATGTGAAGCAGTGGTGTAGGGGGTCAAAGAACTGGAAGATAACTTTCACCATGTCTTCCTCTGTACTAGATTTGACCAAGTTGAGAAGTCGACCATGTCTTTCGGTGAATGGAGAATACTCTGGAATCTTGGAAGCAAGCTGTGATACGGTGGGAGAACTGACTTGAGGTTTTTGCGTTTGTGTTCGCAAATGTTTCGGTTTAGCAAGAGTCGCCACCGACTTTTTATTTTATCCTAAGGAAAGGTCAAAAAGCACATGAAAGACCTTTGAGATGTTTTCTTGGGTTCGGGGAGTAGATTATGAAAAGGGAAGGTGCAAGCACCCTTTTCATCCATGGTTATCCATGGGCTCTTAGTTACTTGTTTAGATCACTTGCTTTTGCTTTTCAATTGTTTGAAATGGTGCTTTGTGTGTGGTTTTGAAAGATGTTTTTGAAAAGAGGCCATCGTTGTGGCAACCTTTGTAATGATTATTGTTTCAATGTATACAAAGGTGTTTTGTCTTTTGAAAAGATGTTCCTATGTTTGAAAGTTTTTTTTTTGGGAAATGTTTTGAAATTGTGTTGTAAGGTGTGTTTTGAAAATAGCAAGGATGTTTTGCAAGCTTTGATCAAGTAACTAGGAGTTATCTACTCTATTTTACTCAAAGATCTTTCCTATACGTTTTTAACCCTTTTGACAATGTTGTTTTACCATTACATTTGGTAAACAACCTTGTATTAGGATGTTAAACGAGACAGGCACGGGTCATCGTATAGACCATGATAGCAATTGTGTTAGGTATTTTTTAGCAATTTTCTGAGGGACTAGATCATTTTGTTTAGGCAACCAAGATAGCGTCATCGAGGGACTATGATCTTTTGTTTTGTTTTTGTTTTGCCAAAGTATCCAACATGCATAACATGGCCCATTTTTAAGGCAACAAGTGGATGTAACCCTAGGGGTGCAAGTGTATATTGTGTATTGATTTTCATGCATTTTTGTCTTTCTATTAGGTCAAGCTACTTGTTGATTTTGGAATTTTGCATACAAACCCTAATCTCTAATCATGGCATAATTGAAAGCGTAAATGCGTAAAATAAATCTACCACTATTACAAAATGATTATGGGGAGGGGGATACAATTTTTGAATGGGGATTATTTGACAAGAAATTAAAACCCTAGTTTTACTATTACATCCAAATTGAATCAAATGGCATAAATAATAAATGAACAATATTTAAATAAACAAATTAAATAACTATATGAAATAATATGAATATAAAAAAAGGTTTTGTTTATTTTTATGTATGTAAAAATATTTAATGTAAAAAGAAAGAAATAAATAAAAAGATTATCATTTTTTTATTAAGGGCAAAACCATAATTTTTTAAGCATGTAAATATATTGACTATATTATTTATATACAATAAAATAAAATAATGTGTATAAAAAATATTTAGAAAAAAAGTATTATTTAAGTATAAATAATAATAAAAATAAAAGTATATTTCTTCATGTTTTTATTCTCAAGAATTTATAAAATAAAAGTATGTATATATGTATTAATTGTATTAATTATGTACAATAAATAAAATAAAATATATACAAGTATTTAGGAAAAATGATAGTATATGAGAAAAATATTATTTTTATAGGTATGAATAATAAAAATAAAATATATAATGTTTCTATAATATTTATAAGTTTTTATTAAATAAAATAAAAGTATATATTACCTAATAATTATTTTTATGTCTAAAAAATAACAAAAATAATAAAAATAAATGTGAAAATTTTATGAAAATATTTTTGGACATTTTTATGTTTGGAAAATATAAAACAAAAATCAGAAAATGAAAATAAATATAAAAATATAAAAATGTAAAGAAATTGGGCCAGGGGGGTGCATTCAGCAAAAGGGGAGTGTCAAAATCAAAAGAAACAAAGCCCAGCCCAAGCCAGACTTCATCTTCAACCTTTGTCCAAAATTTCGCGCGCGCCCTGTACAATTGCTAGATCCTGCATACGAGCTCTATTGCAAAAACACATAACGTCAAAGTTGTAGAGCTTTTCAAGACGAATCCAACCATATAAAAAACTTGCCTTAACTCTCAAAGACCAGTGAGAATTTCTCTGGCCCTAAAATTTAACCTAATTTTTTCAGGATGTTCATGGACCAAATTCTCTTAGCATGCTTAAGAAAAATGAAAACTGAGCATATGTACAGCTTCATGGCTATGAATACTACATTTCTTATTCACAAACCTAAGTCTAAATGTTCCTAAATAGAGAGATAGGAAGTTGATAAAAACCTGTTTCAGCTGACTTCGTGTATGGCAATGTGGAGCTTTTCAACAAGGCTTGAGATGTCTGGGAGCTTGCTTGAACTTCACTTGACCTTCTCCAATGTCTAGCTTGCCTTGAATGTACTTGAACAAGCCTACAGAACTCAACCTGCACAAGCTCAAATTGAAAATGGCAAACCCTATAAATGGAGTTACAGTTAGTGTTTAAGGTTTGGGATAGCTTGGATGGATGGAATGGGAGGTGTTTGAACAGGTTTGGGGAAAAACGCACGAGCAAATTGTGTTATGGAAGTCAAGATGCAGATGCTGCCCTGTTTTGCCAATGGAAGGTGATTTTGAGCTATGGGATGTTTGAGGGCTCAAAGGGTCGTGTTTCTGGTTCAAGGGGATGTGATAAAGTTGTTTCAAAAGCTTGCACAAGTTAGTTTTGGCTGAGGTTCAAGTTCTTGTGTTTTGGACAAATTTCTTGGTTATGAAGCAAAGTGTGAGAAGTGATGTGAAACAGGCCTGTACAGGCTATCCATATGCTTGCACCATCTCCTCTTGGCCCCTCTAATGTGTGGATTTGATTTGCTGCATAAGATATGGACCAATTCTCAAGAAATCAGTTTTGACATAAAGCAAGATTTAAGCAAAAATGGTAATGTTGCTTTTTCTATTTAAGGATTAATCTAATGTGAAATGTTCTAATGACCAAAATAATGCCTTAGACCAATGGTTTTGCACTTAATTATTGAGTGTGGAATGGTTTTGAGGCCTTTAATCTAGTGCAAAGCAAGCTGATTTGAATTTGCAACTTGTATCAATATGAACATGCCATGGATGAAAAGTGAGTTTTTGCCAACTTCAAGTCTTCGACTCTCCCTAACCACTAATGAGTTTGGAGAGTTCTCGAACATTTTGGAAAGCTTGCAACATTCTATACAATCCATCTTTGAAATTCAATTTGAGATTCCAAGTGGAACTATGTGAAAAATGGCCATGAAGATAGGTCAAAATCCTACCAAAACTTAGGGCAAATTTTCACTAAGTTAAAAGTTTTAGGGACCCTTGTTCCAAAAATCATAACTTGAGATCTAAGCTTCTTTTTGGAAAACTTTGTGAATAAAAGTTGTATACTTTGTGGAGGACTACAACTTTCATGTTGGAAGTTTTGTTTGAATCCAATTGCATCATGGTGAAAATGTTGGGCAAAGTTAGGAAAAATTAAGAAAATTTCATAACTTAGAAAAATTCTAAGTTATGAAAATTTTCAACATTAAACCCTAATTTGCAAATATGGGTTTCTTGATGAACAAGTTTGATGTTTTGACATATCTTGATGAAAAATGACCCTTGGCACTTGATTTTGACCAAAAAGTCAAAGTTTGACTTTTCAGTGTACACTCAAATTTTGATCAGTTGACTGAGAAATTCATCTGTCAATCCAATGCAATTGAGATCTTTTGAACCTTGTGAATAGGTCAAGATGATGCCATTGAGTCCTTGAATCCATGCTTGAACCAAATTTGCCATTGGCTAGGTCAAAAATCAGAAATTGCCCTTGTGCAGTCAAAACCCTAAAAATGACCATTTTACCCTTTTGGTGATCTGATCAAATTTCTTGTGGAGTTGTGGTCCAAAATTAATCAAATGGTTCATATGAGTCTATAATGTTTACGTGGGTCAAAATTTATGAGGTTTGACTGTAAATTGGCCACAGTTGACTTTTTCCTCAATACAACTGATTTCTAGGTCAATTGTCCAATTGACTGGGCAAAAATTTGATTCAAGGCTTGAAACTTGGTAGAGGTAATCTTGTAAGTCCAATATGAAGTATGAAAGTAATTTTGAGCATTGAAAGTCCAAAATTCCTAGTGCAAACTCAAACCCTAATTTAGGTCAACAGTGCAAGGAGATGTCTTGAGCAGAGCAAACCCTAACTTGATCTTGAGTTCAAAGAGCGTTTTTATGAGAAAAATGTTGATAAAATAAGAGGGAAAATTTTGGGGTACAACAGTTGCCCCTGTTAAATCTTCTTGAACCTGAAGAGTTAGATTGGCAAGTTTGGTCTTTCGTGAGTTGAAGGTAAAAGAGGATTGGACACTAAAGTGCCCGTAAATTTGCACTCGTCAAAATGTAACTGAGGGAATGGGCTTAAAGATGCCATTTGTAGATGGTAGAATCTTTTTGGAGATGGGCTTAAAGATGCCATCCAAAATTTGTTTGTTGAAAATCAGGAGAATGAATGTCAGAATGGTATCCGTGTCTGGAACGTATCTGAGTTGTATCCGGAGATTGGATTTGTATGAGCAAAGGAATGGCGTCCGTGTCTGGAGCGTATCCGAGTTGTAACTGGGATCTGGACAAGTGACAGAATGACTTCCGTGTCTGGAGTGCATCTGAACTTGAATTTGATAGTTGAATCTGGATGAGAAATAGAATGGCTTGTGTTTGGAGCGTATCTAGTTTGTATCTGATTGCTGAAGTCTGAATGAGTAGCAGAATGACCGCCGTGTCTGGGGTGTATCCATAATGTATTTGAACATTTGTTAAAGGTAGCTTTTAATCTTATCCTGAAAAGGGTAAAATGTTAGCTAAAACACAAAGTTATGTTGCATGACATGTATGACGCAATAAAGGTGTTTTATCAATGTTTATGATATATGAATGTAATGTATGCGCATGTAGGTTGATTAGTCGTCCTGCTGAGGAAAATAAATCCTTGATAGCTGGAGATAATGAAATCTTTAACTGCTGCCGAAGAAAATAAACCCTTGACTGCTGCTGGGGATTCAAAACCTTTGATCGTTGAGAATGAAAAATCCTGGGACCACTGTTGGGGATAGAAAATCCTTGGCGACTTATGGGGATTAACAAGAGCTTTGACAACTTCTGCGGGAATATGAGAATCCTTCATGACTTTCCTGGGAAATAAGGAAAACTCTGACGATCTCTACCGGGGAATTTAAAACCTGGGAGGCTTCAACTTGGAGAAGTGAGAACAAGAATCTTTGTTCTACTGGGAAATAACTCTGTGGGGAGAATGTTTATCCTGTTGGAGAGTTTTCAAAAGATTGGGTTGTATGCCAATCTATTGAGGAAGCAAGAATGAGAATCTTTATTCAGGCATTTGGTCAGGAGGTTGGGTGTATGCCAATCTTCTGGAGTTTTAAGAATGAGAATCTTCATTCTGTTAAGGGTATCAGGAGGTTGGGAGTATGCCAATCTTCTGAGGTTTTAAGAATGAGAATCTTCAGTCTGTTAAGGGTATCAGGAGGTTGGGAGTATGCCAATCTTCTGAGTTTTTATCCTTGGTTGGGGATAGAACAAAAGTTAACTGTTATCTGGTTGATTTCCAGGTTTTAAGATAACTTGCTGGAGGATCCGGAGAAACCGGATGGCTTCCACTGTGATTTAGAGGTTGAAGTTTTGGACTCCGTTGGGGAAGAAAGTTTCATCTTCACTGGGGATTTGTAGTTCAAAGTCTTCTCCGCTGGGGATTGGGAGTTTAGAAACTTAGCTCTGATGGCGATTTTGAAACTTAACTCTGCTGGGGATATGTATTTCAAAGCTTCAACTCTGTTGAGGACCTGGATGATGTACTGCAGGGGATTTCCTCTGGAATAGCTTAAAGACATTTTCCTATACTTTCAACCTATCAGTAATTATCCTTTCTCATTTCGTTTTATTTGTAAGCAGTGATTATATTCAAATGCATATGCTCATTTAATAAATCATTGGACATTTTCAAATAAAAACACAGGTGTAAAAAGAAAGAAAAGGCAAACAAATTCCTGCACTTTGAAGTATCTTTGTATTAACTTTGCGTAAGTATTTTGTACAAAGGAGACAGACATCCTAGTAAGAGAATATTTTCATAAATATGAGAAATATTTATACAAAGAAAGATGGCTATGTGTAACAAGTCCATAGGGTTCCCATTCTGCTATAGCCTTCGTAGCTCTAAGTATCTTGTCCATTCGTTGCTTCGTTCGCAGATGATTGGATTGATCAGAAGCTTGGAGCTTGCTCCGTGAAGAGATTGTCCTTAAAGTGATCCGACGAGACATAGTCATACGCTTTAATTCCCTAACTTTTTCCTGGATCGCCCTTTCAGGTTTTCGATCCACCGGGAAACCCTTTTTTGCCCAAGTCGCCCTTTCGGGTTTTCAACTTGTCGGGTGTATGGATTTTTTTTATTTATCCCTAATTTTTTCCTGAATTGCCCTTTCGGGTTTTCGATTCACCGGGATGCCCATTTTTTCCCAAGTTGCCCTTTCGGGTTTTCAACTTGCCGGGTCGTTTATGCGTAGTATCTTTTGACTATGTCTGCGTTCGCAGGGTGCAGCAGGTTGTCACCGTCCATGGTGGTCAAGATCATTGCCCCACTAGAAAAGATGTTTTTGATCACAAATGGTCCTTCGTAAGTAGGAGTCCACTTGCCCCTGGGATCACTTTGCGGCAAGATGATCCGCTTGATTACAAGATCTCCGACTCGATATACTTGACATCTTACTTTCTTGTTGAAAGCCTTGATCATCCATTTTTGATACGTCTGAACATGACAAACAGCAGTAAGTCGCTTCTCGTCGATCAAGTTAAGTTGATCAAGCCGGGTCTGAATCCAATCGTCTTCACTTAAACCAACATCCTTCATAATTCTCAAGGAAGGAATCTGAACCTCCATAGGTAAAACAGCTTCCATGCCATATATCAAAGAAAAGGGGGTTGCCCCGGTTGAAGTACGCGTCGTGGTACGATATCCATGCAGAGCAAACGGTAACATCTCATGCCAGTCCTTGTAGGTGATTGTCATCTTTTGAATGATCTTCTTGATATTTTTGTTCGCAGCTTCAACAACACCGTTCATCTTTGGCCGATAGGGAGATGAATTATGATGTTGAATCTTGAACTGCTCGCACAGAGCGGTGATCACAGTGTTATTCAGGTTTGTACCGTTGTCCGTGATGATCCTGTCGGGGATTCCATACCGGCATATGAGGTTCTGCTTGATGAAGCGGGCAACCACATTCTTTGTAACGGAGGCGAAGGAAGCTGCTTCGACCCATTTGGTAAAGTAATCAATAGCCACCAAGATGAAGCGATGTCCATTGGATGCCGTAGGCTTGATCTTTCCAATCATGTCGATTCCCCACATCGCGAATGGCCAAGGAGCTGTTAGAACGTTGAGAGGAACTGGAGGAACATGTACCTTGTCAGTATAGACTTGGCATTTGTGACAAGTACGGGAATATTGATGACAGTCAGCTTCCATGGTAGACCAGTAGTAGCCTGCCCTTAGAATCTTCTTAGCCATCGTATGTCCGCTCAAGTGGGTGCCAAATGTGCCACTATTCAGTTCATTCATGATCAGCTCAACTTCAACCTTGTCCGCACAACGAAGCAGAACACAATCATGGTTGCGCTTATATAGGATACCATTGCTCAGGAAGAACTTGGCAGCAAATCTCCTTAAGAACTTTTTGTCGTTGACTGAAGCTCCTTCAGGGTATTCTCGAGTCTTGAGATACCTTTTGATTTCATGAAACCAGGGTTGTTCCACTACTTCTTCGGTATTAATCTCATGACAGTGCACAGGCTCGTCCATCCGCTCGACGGTGATTTGGGGAGCCTCATTATCCCAGTTGAGTTTAAACATGGAAGACATTGTAGCTAGAGCGTCCGCTAGCTGATTTTCTTCTCGCGGGAAGTGCTCGAAGGTAATCTGCTCTAAATGAGGTAACAATGTCAGGACATGTTCTTTGTATGGGATAAGATTAGGATGTTTAGTGTCCCACTCTCCTTTGATTTGACTGATAACCAAAGCTGAGTCCCCAAATACAACCAAATATTTGATTCCTAGGTCAATTGTTGCCTTGAGACCAAAGATACAAGCTTCATACTCAGCCATGTTGTTGGTGCAACTGAAGCAGAGTCTAGAAGTGAAAGGTGTATGGCAACCTTCTGGAGAAATAAGTACCGCACCGATACCGTTTCCAATTGCATTTGAAGCACCATCAAAGTACAAGGTCCATCGGGATCCTTGTTTAAGTCCGTCAGACGGTCTGTTACCTTCAATGTTGTCCAATGTCATAATGTCCTCGTCAGGGAAGTCGAATCTCATAGATTGGTAATCTTCGACAGCTTGATGAGCCAGATGATTGGCTAGCATACTCCCCTTTATATCTTTATGGGTTGTGTACTGTATATCATATTCGGTGAGGATCATCTGCCATCTTGAGATTCTTCCGGATAAAGCAGGCTTCTCGAAGATGTACTTGATCAGATCCATTTTGGAAATCAGCAAAGTGGTATGTGTCAACATATACTGCCTCTGTCGACGAGCAGCCCATACCAAAGCGCAACAAGTTTTCTCGAGCAGTGAGTAGCGAGTCTCACAATCGGTAAACTTTTTGCTAAGGTAATAAATGGCATGCTCTTTTCGACCAGACTCGTCATGTTGGCCCAGTACGCACCCCATTGAGTTATCCAAAATAGTCAGATACATGATTAACGGCCTTCCTTCGACGGGTGGCATCAAGATAGGAGGTTCTAGCAAATACTCCTTAATTTTATCGAAAGCAACTTGACAGTCATCATTCCATTCAACCACCTGATCTTTCTTCAACAGCTTGAAAATTGGTTCACAGGTAGAAGTTAGATGAGAAATGAACCTTGAAATGTAGTTTAGGCGTCCTAAGAAACCTCTGACCTCCTTTTCAGTGCAGGGGGAAGGCATTTCTCGTATAGCTTTGACTTTAGTAGGATCAACCTCAATGCCTTTGTTGCTGACGATGAATCCCAAGAGTTTACCGGACCTAACTCCGAAAGTGCACTTGCTAGGGTTCAATCTGAGCTTGTACTCCTTCAATCTGACAAACAGCTTTTGCAGATGGTCGAGGTGTTCTTCTTCTGTCTACGAACGGGCTATCATGTCGTCTACGTAGACTTCAATCTCATGATGTATCATATCATTAAACAAAGCTACCATGACACGCTGATAGGTTGCCCCGACATTCTTCAGTCCGAATGGCATCACTTTATAGCAGAAGGTACCCCACTGCGTAACAAAAGTAGTCTTCTCCATGTCTTCGGGGGCCATTTTGATCTTGTTGTACCCTGAAAATCCGTCCATGAAGGAAAACACTTTATGTTGAGTTGTATTGTCAACCAAAATGTCAATGTGTGGTAGTGGAAAATCATATTTAGGGCTAGCCCTGTTTAAGTCTCTGTAGTCCACACACATTCTGACTTTGCCGTCCTTCTTAGGCACGGGCACAATGTTAGCAACCCATTGTGGATAGGAAGTAATAGCCAGAAAGCCAGCATTGAACTGCTTCATCACTTCGGCTTTGATCTTTTCGGACATGTTGGGCCTCATTCGGCGGACTTTCTGTTTGATTGGTGGACAGTCATCTCTTGTAGGGAGACGGTGAACCACAATATATGTATCCAGTCCCGGCATATCTTCATAGGACCAGGCGAAGATCTCAACATATTCATTCAACAGTTGAACTAAGCGCTCTTTGACACTTGGCTCCAGGTTGGCACCCACTTTAACCTCTTTTCTGTCTTCGGTAGTACCCAAATTGATAGTCTCTAACAACTCTTCATGGGGAAGAATAGCCCTTTCTTCTTGTTGCAAAAGTCTAGCCAACTCTCCAGGCACTTCACAGTCTTCATCACCTTTGTACTCGGCATGATTGACCAAATCTTTAGGGTCACTGAAGGCCAAAGCAGAATAGTCACCCATGGAATCCGGAGTGGATGGGTACCTGCATTTTGTGAGTGTGGGTGTGTGTAAGGGATAGCCATCCTTAAACAAAATAAAATGTAAAAGGAAAGAAAATGAACACAAAAGTTTATAGATGAAAACGTCCATGATTCATTAAAAATGGCATATGAAAATGAAGAATCAAAACTCTTACAAATGGACCTATATGCCTCGGGCAAGGCATAAGGCGAAAAGAGTGTACGAATTGTTTAATAATTATTACAGACCAAACAGGAAATGTTCAAAAGATAAATTACTGATTGATGAAAGTAATGGGAACGAAGTCTTTCGCCTCCCAGTTGTTCAGTCCCCATTCAGTGGTTGGAAAGATCCAATCTTCAAAATTGCTTTCTTCATCATCATCTTCTAAAGCATGAACTCCATGATGAGTGATCTTTAAGGGTGGTCCTCCAGCCCGGGAGCGACGCACAGCCTTCTGGTTAGCAGCAGTGAAACTCAATCCGAACTTGTATGTCTTGTAAGGAAAATCTGGCAGTTGACCCCATATTGTGCTTCCTCCTTCCTTGACTACAGCCTCCGCATCTTTAAGGGATGACATCTGGGACACATGTTTGGTAATGATGGGCACATCAGTCATTGTCTTGGCTACCGCAACTTCAGGAGAAACCTCTTCAAAGTGTTGGAAATGTGTTTCTATGAATTCACCATCTAACTCCACGTAGCGGAAAAAGTTAAGGTGGCTTATCATATACTCCTCCTCACCATAAACTGTTATGATCTTACCCTGGACTGGGTATTTGAGAATTTGGTGTAGAGAAGAAGTGATTGCCCCAACGTTGTAGATCCATGGCCTTCCCAACAAGCATGAATATGAAGGACGGATGTCCATCACATAAAAAGTAGAGTTGAAAATTTATGTTCCCACCTTAATTGGGATCTCCACTTCTCCGTGAACCATCCTCTTAGAATCGTCGAAGGCTCTAACAATGATATTACTGGGCTTTAATGTCAAACCTTCACAGTCCAATCTGTTCAATACTTTCTTTGGTAGGACATTTAAAGATGAGCCGGTATCGACCAGAACATGAGCAAGTGTGGTCCCCCTGCACTCTACCGAAACATGCAGCGCATCATTATGCTTTCTTCCCTTGGACGTTAGATCGGCATCAGAAAAGCCAAGACCATTATCGGCTGTAAGGCTAGCCACACACTCTTGAAACTGGTCTGCAGAAGTTTCTTGAGGCACGTGCACCGTCTTCAGGAATTTGATCAAGGCTTTGGCATGAGCCTCGGAGCAGAGCAATAGAGCCAACATAGAGATTTTTGAAGGGGTTTGCCCCAGCTGCTCTACGACATCATAACTGCTCTTCTTAAATATCTTTAAGATTTCCTCCATTTCCTTTTGGGTGGTCTCAGGGATAACCAAAGTCTGAGCCCTCGTCCCGACGGGCGCTTCTTCGATTCCCTTACCTTTATCAGCAATAACAGCAGAGGGTACAACTTCGGGAGTAACAATTTCTTCGGCCACTGGACTTTGCACAGATATCTTGATAGGCACGGGAACACTTGAGGGTTCGAAGACTGCCCTTAGAGGAGCAATCTCCGGAGAGAAGATTCTTCCGCTATGAGTTATCTTACTCGTCCCCGCAATATTTCCTACATCAGGAGTTTCTTCATCGGAATTCTCTTCGGCTGATTCAATCTGCTTGACACTATGGTAGAAGATCTCTCCTCCATAATTCCACGGTATCGTCTTGTTGGACTTATATGGGATAGGCCCCGACATGGTAATCTTCAGCGATACAAACTTTGGATCAGGTGTAATCTTAACAGGCCTTTTGCAGGTCTTGGAAAGATTATAGGAAATGGTGATTATAGCAATGTCATTGATTGGAGTAACGGGAGTAACAGAAGTAACATGAGTAATATTATCAACGGGAGTTTTCTGAAAGAGGATCTCTTGAGTATCCATCAGGCGTTGGATGCCTGATTTCAACAGCAGACAGTCGGATTGCAAGGTTGAACAAAAGCAACAATCTTTTTCACAGCCCGGGAAAATCCCGACTTTCAACAGATTCATCTTGATCATTGGCAATGGAGTCATTAAGTCATCAACAGCAGTAACATGAAGATCTTCTACAATGGCATGGACATTATGACCATGTTTTAGCATAGGAGCGGATATCACATTAGGTTTTTCGGGAGCATCAAACTCTACCTCCTTGGCATCTATCAAATCTTGGATCTTGTTTTTAAGGGCCCAGCAGTTGTTGGTGTCATGCCCCACACTGTCCGAATGATATGCACATTTTGAATTTGAATGATAATAGGGAGAAGAGGTATTTGGGTTTTTCGGCGCTTCTTTCAAGTTGGTAAGGTTTAACTTTAACAGATGAGGGAGGACCTGAGCCAGTGTCATATTGATCCGAGTGAATTTCTGTTGTGGCCTTTCCACCCTATTTTGGTTAGCTCTAGGTTGACTTCTTCGAGGTTGATCGGTTGAAGAGTTCTGAATCATCACAGCCCCCACCGTTGGTCGGCGCTCCGTTCTTCCTTGATTTCTCTGGGAGTAAATAGCAGAAGATTCTTTCTTGGCTGGGAAGGTCTTCTTGACGGCAGTGGAAGCAGCTGCATCCTTCTGAACTTTACCACTCTTAATGCCAGCTTCGACCCTTTCACCTGTCAGTATTAATTCGGTGAACCCTGCAGATGAGCTGCCGATTAAGTGATTAAAGAATGGACCTGACAGGGTCCCCAAAAACATATCAACCAACTCTTTATCCGACAATGGTGGCTGCACCCTTCCAGCCAAATCTCACCACTTCTGGGCGTACTCCTTAAAGCCCCCATTAGAAACCATACCCATACTCTATAGTTGAGTACGGGTAGGCGCTAAATCTGCGTTATATTGGTATTGTCGATAGAAAGCAGCATCCAAATCTTCCCAGTTATGAACATCAGATCTCTCTAGTTGATAGAACCAGTCCAATTGCGTACCCGGCAAACTATCTTGAAAGAAGTGGACCCACAGATCCTTATCAGAAGAGTGAGGTTGGATCTTTCTGACGTAGGACCGCAGATGCATCTTTGGACAGGATAAACCGTCGTATTTAGCAAATGTAGGTACTTTGAAATTGGGAGGAATGACGATCCCAGCAACCAACCCTAGTTCTTCGAAATCCAACCCGGGAACTCTTTGTACTTCCATGGCTGCCAACCGTTCTTCCAGATTTTTATACTTATCATCTGCAGGAGGATACTGCTGCTCAGAGTAATCTTCCTCCTCTTCTTCTTCTTCCTCTTCAGCTTCAGACTCGGAGGGCATTGCAACTCCCTTACCTTTACCAACCCCTTCGTCAGACGTCGAGGGGAACTCGAGGACCCTTCTAGCCTGGTTCTCAAATCTTCTTCCCATAGTGGCCACACCGGCGCTTTTCTTCTTTTTCTCCTTGTCTTTCTCCTTCTCTAACAGTTCTTTAAGGTTCTCTTGACCCTTTGCCAAGGTCATGAGGAGTTGTTGGAACTGAGAATTTTGTGCTTGCAGATCTTTGACCGTTTGCTCTATATCCATCTTGCTGTTATAAACAGCAGAAAGATAAAGAAACCTGGTGTGAAGACCTGTTTATGCATATGATGAATGATATGTGTTCATGTAATGCATTCAAGGATTCATAAATTCAAAGTTGTTACAAACAAAAAGAACACACGTCATATTAATAAGAAGAAATTTGTTAGTACATAAATGCCCCATGGGCAAAATATTACAAAATTCTTAATGTAAAAAGACATTGCGCATCCTCTTTGGTGCGATGTGTGTTAAGAGTCTACTCTTCATGAAGTCGGCCGTTAAGTTCCAAAACCTTCTTCTCACTGGCATAGAAGCTGGCTTCAAAAGTGTTCCATTCTTCCTTGAGCTGTATCCAACTCTTTTGCAATTCTTCCCATGATGTTGGCATGTCAGGATGTAGGAGGGTGTATGGAACCTCTCCTTCCATAACAGGCTCTTTAATCACGGGGAGAATGTGGGGGTAAGGCATCATAAGACTCTGGGCGCGGGTTCGTACCCACTTGAGATAAGGCTCAAGGGGGATGGAATTCTTGTATCCCAGTGTCTTACTATCCACTTTGTTGGGCATCCTCCAAGCTCGAATAAACCTTTGTCGAAGTCCTTGAGCATCGTTGTCGAAGTCAAAAACCAAGTCAGGAATCAGCATGTCGTGAGGGCCATCCCTTCGAGCATATCCAAATTGTCTCAAAGACAAACAGGGGTTGTAGGTAATGCCTACCCTAATGCCAAGTAATGGGACATTAGGGAATTCCCCACAACGATCAATGATGATGACATTTTCTCTGGACCGAGAACACCAATGAACATCAGAATGTGTGAGGGTCATCAACCGTTGTGACCATCTTAAACCCTGCACATTCTTCAAGAATGACTGGGGAAGGTGAGAAATAAACCACCTTGCTAGGAGAGGAGTACAGCACATGAGAACACCCATTTTCCTCATTGTTCAAGTGTGAAATGAGTGGAGGATGTCCCCAAGCAATGTAGGCACAGGATTCCGAGATATGAAAATCTTGACAGCGTTCACATCTATAAGATGATCAGGGTTTAGGAACAAGACCAACCCATAGATGAGGAGTGCTACAATCTCTTCAAAAGCTTGCAGATCTAGAGAATTCCAGCAGTCTTGTGCCTTCTCAAACAGAAACTTTGCCAAGAAACCCTTGACACCACTTCTGGTTTCCCAATGACCTTTGATATCAGATGGTTGTAAGTGTAAGGCTTGAGCAACATCTTCAGGCTTTGGTTCTCTTTCCGTACCGTTGTAGGGTAGTTAATGGAGAATAGGAATCCTCTGGAGTTGAGAAAATTCCTCCAAAGTAGGTACTAGTTGGTAATCAGGGAATGTGAAACAGTGGTGTAGGGGGTCAAAGAACTGGAAGAGAACTTTCACCATGTCTTCTTCAATGTTGGAGTTGACCAAGTTGAGAAGTCTACCATGTCTTTCACTGAAAGGAGAATTCTCTAGAATTTTGGAAGTAAGCTCCTTGAGTTGAGGAGGGATTCTCACAAGGTTGACTTGAATTGTTTTCCTGCAAAGAGATTCCATGACCTACAAAACAAGAACAAAGATGAAGATCCAAACCCTTGAAATGGTTAGTGGATGCATATGATGCTTTATGATGTTCATGATGTATGCACAAGTATATGTACAAGCAAATCACATAAGATCCTAGTTTCAGGCTTGCATCGGGTTTCATAGGTAAGTACCCTCTTGAAGTTAGTTGGCTCAACCTGTCCTATAAATAGTAACCGGGTTCTAAGGAGCTCAATATCACTGGACTATTTTCTGTGTTCATTGTTTCAGTTTAGCCACTTAACTGGCGACCGAAATATTCCAAGAAAACAACCCTCAATGAGTGTAGTATCGAGTATCTACCAACTTTGGATTGCACCAAAGCCGGTCATCTCACTACCCCTAAAAAGGCCAAGATGGTCAAGTAAGGTTCTAAAAGTTCATTAGTGCTTCATGACATCACTCAGCGGCCCCGTATTCTCTTTGATTGACTCAAATACTACCGGTACCCACAAATATGTCGCACTAATATAGCTATTGCTTCAACCATGTCGATATACCCCGCACAATTTCCACAATGTATTGTTATTTACCTATGAATGTTTCCCAAATCCGGGTGGAGGATTCAAACCCAAATAAGAGAACCAAATGTAAAACAATCAAAGCAAACAAGATAAGCATGCAAAGGTGATCTAAACCCTAAGGTTACTCCACTTTCAAATTATCCCCAGCAGAGTCGCCAGTTCTGTGATACGGTGGGAGAACTGACTTGAGGTTTTTGCATTTGTGTTCGCAAATGTTTCAATTTAGCAAGAGTCGCCACCGACTTTTTATTTTATCCTAAGGAAAGGTCAAAAAGCATAGGAAATACCTTTGAGATGTTTTCTTGGGTTCGGGGAGTAGATTATGAAAAGGGAAGGTGCAAGCACCCTTTTCATCCATGGTTATCCATGGGCTCTTAGTTACTTGTTTAGATCACTTGCTTTTGCTTTTCAATTGTTTGAAATGGTGCTTTGTATGTGGTTTTGAAAGATGTTTTTGAAAAGAGGCCATCGTTGTGGCAACCTTTGTAATGATTCTTGTTTGAATGTATACAAAGGTGTTTTGTCTTTTGAAAAGATGTTCCTATGTTTGAAAGTTTGTTTTTTGGGAAATGTTTTGAAATTGTGTTTTAAGGTATGTTTTGAAAATAGCAAGGATGTTTTGCAAGCTTTGATCAAGTAACTAAGAGTTATCTACTCTATTTTACTCAAAGATCTTTCCTATACGTTTTTAACCCTTTTGACAGTGTTGTTTTACCATTGCATTTGGTAAACAACCTTGTATTAGGATGTTAAACGGGACAGGCATTGGTCATCGTATAGACCATGATAGCAATTGTGTTAGGTATTTTTTAGCAATTTTCTGAGGGACTAGATCATTTTGTTTAGGAAACCAAGATAGCGTCATCGAGGGACTATGATCTTTTATTTTGTTTTTGTTTTGCCAAAGTACCCAACATGCATAACATGGCCCATTTTTAAGGCAACAAGTGGATGTAACCCTAGGGGTGCAAGTGTGCATTGTGTATTGATTTTCATGCATTTTTGTCTTTGTATTAGGTCAAGCTACTTGTTGATTTTGGAATTTTGCATACAAACCCTAATCTCTAATCATGGCATAATTGAAAGCGTAAATGCGTAAAATAAATCTACCACTATTACAAAATGATTATGGGGAGGGGGATACAATTTTTGAATGGGGATTATTTGACAAGAAATTAAAACCCTAGTTTTACTATTACATCCAAATTGAATCAAATGGCATAAATAATAAATGAACAATATTTAAATAAACAAATTAAATAACTATATGAAATAATATGAATATAAAAAAAGGTTTTGTTTATTTTTATGTATGTAAAAATATTTAATGTAAAAAGAAAGAAATAAATAAAAAGATTATCATTTTTTTATTAAGGGCAAAACCATAATTTTTTAAGCATGTAAATATATTGACTATATTATTTATATACAATAAAATAAAATAATGTGTATAAAAAATATTTAGAAAAAAAGTATTATTTAAGTATAAATAATAATAAAAATAAAAGTATATTTCTTCATGTTTTTATTCTCAAGTATTTATAAAATAAAAGTATGTATATATGTATTAATTATATTAATTATGTACAATAAATAAAATAAAATATATACAAGTATTTAGGAAAAATGATAGTATATGAGAAAAATATTATTTTTATAGGTATGAATAATAAAAGTAAAATATATAATATTTCTATAATATTTATAAGTTTTTATTAAATAAAATAAAAGTATATATTACCTAATAATTATTTTTATGTCTAAAAAATAACAAAAATAATAAAAATAAATGTGAAAATTTTATGAAAATATTTTTGGACATTTTTATGTTTGGAAAATATAAAACAAAAATCAGAAAATGAAAATAAATATAAAAATATAAAAATGTAAAGAAATTGGGCCAGGGGGGTGCATTCAGCAAAAGAGGGGGTGTCAAAATCAAAAGAAACAAAGCCAGCCCAAGCCAGACTTCATCTTCAACCTTTGTCCAAAATTTCGCACGCGCTCTGTACAATTGCTAGATCCTGCATACGAGCTCTATTGCAAAAACACATAACATCAAAGTTGTAGAGCTTTTTGAAGACGAATCCAACCATATAAAAAACTTGTCTTAACTCTCAAAGACCAGAGAGAATTTCTCTGGCCCTAAAATCTAACCTAATTTTTTCAAGATGTTCATGGACCAAATTCTCTTAGCATGCTTAATAAAAATGAAAACTGAGCATATGTACAACTTCATGGCTATGAATACTACATTTCTTATTCACAAACCTAAGTCTAAATGTTCCTAAATAGAGAGATAGGAAGTTGATAAAAACCTGTTTCAGCTGACTTCGTGTATGGCAATGTGGAGCTTTTCAACAAGGCTTGAGATGTCTGGGAGCTTGCTTGAACTTCACTTGACCTTCTCCAATGTCTAGCTTGCCTTGAATGTACTTGAACAAGCCTACAGAACTCAACCTGCACAAGCTCAAATTGAAAATGGCAAACCCTATAAATGGAGTTACAGTTAGTGTTTAAGGTTTGGGATAGCTTGGATGGATGGAATGGAAGGTGTTTGAACAAGTTTGGGGCAAAACGCACGAGCAAATTGTGCTACAGAAGTCAAGATGCAGATGCTGCCCTGTTTTGCCAATGGAAGGTGATTTTGAGCTATGGGATGTTTGAGGGCTCAAAGGGTCGTGTTTCTGGTTCAAGGGGATGTGAGAAAGTTGTTTCAAAATCTTGCACAAGTTAGTTTTGGATGAGGTCCAAGTTCTTGTGTTTTGGACAAATTTCTTGGTTATGAAGCAAAGTGTGAGAAGTGATGTGAAACAGGCCTGTACAGGCTATCCATATGCTTGCACCCTCTGCTCTTGGCCCCTCTAATTTGTGGATTTTATTTGCTGCATAAGATATGGACCAATGCTCAAGAAATCAGTTTTGACATAAAGCAAGATTTAAGCAAAAACGGTAATGTTGCTTTTTCTATTTAAGGATTAATCTAATGTGCAATATTCTAATTACTAAAACAATGCCTTAGACCAATGGTTTTGCACTTAGTTATTTAGTGTGGAATGGTTTTAAGGCATGTAATCTAGTGCAAAGCAAGCTGATTTGAATTTGCAACTTGTATCAATATTAACATGCCATGGATGAAAAGTGAGTTTTTGCCAACTTTAAGCCTTCGACTCTCCCTAACTACAAATAAGTTTGGAGAGTTCTTGGACATTTTGGAAATCTTGCAACATTATATACAATCCATCTTTGAAATGCAATTTGATATTCCAAGTGGAACTATGTGAAAAATGGCCATGAAGATAGGTCAAAATCCTGCCTAAACTTAGGGCAAAATTTCACTAAGTTAAAAGTTTTAGAGACCCTTGTTCCATAAATCATAACTTGAGATCCAAGCTTATTTTCGGAAAACTTTGTAAATAAAATTTGTAGACTTTGTGTAGGACTACAAATTTCATGTTGGAAGTTTTGTTTGAATCCAATTGCATCATGGTGAAAATGTTGGGCAAAGTTAGGAAAAATTAAGAAAATTTCATAACTTAGAAAAATTCTAAGTTATGAAAATTTTCAACTTTAAACCCTAATTTGCAAAAATGGGTTTCTTGATGAAAAAGTTTAATTTTTTGACATATCTTGATGAAAAATGACCCTTGGCACTTGATTTTGACCAAAAAATTAAAGTTTGACTTTTTAGTGTACAGTCAAATTTTGATTAGTTGACTGAGAAATTCATTTGTCAATCCAATGCAATTGAGATCTTTTGAACCTTTTGAATAGGTCAATGTGATGCCATTGAGTCCTTGAATCCATGATTGAACCCAATTTTCCATTGGCTAGGTAAAAAATCAGAAATTTCCCTTGTGCAGACAAAACCCTAAAAATGACCATTTTACCCTTTTGGTGATCTGATCAAGTTTCTTGTGGAGTTGTGGTCCAAACTTGATAAAATGGTTCATATGAGTCTATAATGTTGATGTGGGTCAAAATTTATGAGGTTTGACTGTAAATTGGCCACAATTGACTTTTTCCTCAATACAACTGATTTCTAGGTCAACTGTCCAATTGACTGGGCAAAAATTTGATTCAAGGCTTGAAACTTGGTAGAGGTAATCTTGTAAGTCCAACATGAAGTATGAAAGTCATTTTGAGCATTGAAAGTCCAAAATTCCTTGTGCAAACTCAAACCCTAATTTAGGTCAACAATGCAAGGAGATGTCTTGAGCAGAGCAAACCCTAACTTGATCTTGAGTTCAAAGAGCCTTGTGATGAGAAATGTTGATAAAATAAGAGGGAAAATTTTGGGGTACAACACAAGCTCCTTGAGTTGAGGAGGGAATCTCACAAGGTTGACTTGAATAGTTTTCCGGCAGAGTGAATCCATTACCTACAAAACAGGAACAAAGATGAAGATCCAAATCCTTGAAATGGTTAGTGGATGCATATGATGCTTCATGATGTTCATGATGTATGCACAAGTATATGTACAAGCAAGTCACACAAGTTCCTAGTTTCAGGCTTGCACGGGGTTTCATAGGTAAGTACCCTCTTGAAGTTAATTGGCTCAACTTGTTCTATAAATAGTAATCGGGTTCTAAGGAGCATCAATATCACTGGATTATTTTCTGTGTTTATTGTTTCAGTTTAGCCACTTTACTGGAGACCAAAATATTCCAAGAAAACAATCCTAAATGAGTGTAGTATCGAGTATCTACCAACTTCGGACTGCACCAAAGTCGGTCATCTCAATACCCCTAAAAAGGCCAAGACGGTCAAGTAAAGGTTCTAAAAGTCCATTAGTGCTTCATGACATCACTCAGCGGCCCCGTATTCTCTTTGATTGACTCAAAGGCTACCGGTACCCACAAATATGTCACACTAATATAGCTATTGCTTCAACCATGTCGGTATATGTGATACGGTGGGAGAACTGACTTGAGGTTTTGCGTTTTGTTTTCGCACTTGTTCGGTTTAGCAAGAGTCGCCACCGACTTTTTATTTTATCCTAAAGGAAAGGTTAAAAAGCACAGGAAAAACCTTTGAGATGTTTCGTGGGTTCGGGGAGTAGATTATAGAAAGGGAAGGTATTAGCACCCTTTCTATCCATGGTTATCCATGGGCTCTTAGTTACTTGCTTAGATCACTTGCCTTGCATTTTCAATTGTTTGAAATGGTGATTTCAATTGTTTGAAATAGTGCTTTGTGTGTGTGGTTTTGAAAATGTTTTGAAAAAGATGCCTTGTCTAGGCAACCGTTGTAACAATTCTTTACTTGAATGTTTTACAAAGGTGTTTGTCTTTTCGAAAAGATGTTTCAAAGTTTTTTGAAAGTTGTTTTTGAAAGTGTGTTGTGGAGTGGGTTTTGAAAAGTAGGCAAGTGTGTTTTGCAAGCTTGATCAAGTAACTAAGAATTTTCTACCCCTAAATTTACTCAAAGATTTTTCTCATGTTTTAACCCTTTTAACAGTATTGTTCCACCATTGTATTTGGTGGACAATCTTGTGTTAGGATGTTAACGGGACAGGCGCGGGTCATCGTTTAGACCATGAATGCAATGGTGCCAAGTGTCTTTGGCAATTTTTCTTTTAAGGGACTTGATCATTTTAGGCAACTTCGAAAGCGTCATCGAGGGACTATGATCATTTGATTTGTTTTTGTTTTGCCAAAGAAACTCAACATGCAAGCATGGCCCATTTTTGAAGGCAGCAAGCGGGATTACCCTAGGGGTGCAAGTGTGAATTGTGTATTGATTGTCATGCTTTTGTCTTGTATTAGGTTATCTAGCGGTTGATTTTGAATCTTCGCATACAAACCCTAATTACTATACAGTATATAGAAAGCGATAAATTGCGGGAATTTAAAGTCTAAGCTATTACAAATAAGTATCCAGGGATGGGGGTACAAATATTAACAAATGGGGATGAGTCATATCAGGATAGTAGTGTCCAAATATATTTACAACCAAATCGAATCGCAATCTCAATGTAAAATGTAGCAATGTATAAGAATAAAAAGCAATGTATCAAAAGTATTTGTGAAAGTGTATGTGATTATTTACAAATGAGAAAAGTATGTTAACTTAATGCAATATTAAGTACTTTATTTATTTTTGGGTTTTTGTTAAATATGTACAAACAAATGTTCTAAAGAAAAATGTTTTAAGTTAAAGAAAATTAATATTTATACAATTTAGTTAATATTATATAAACAAAAGAAAAAAAATATTTAACTTAAAACGAACTAATTATTTATGTATCTTTTAATGTTTATATGCAAGAAAACAATTTAACTCAAAATTATGTTCTTTATGTATTTTTAACTATACTAAAAATAAAAAGTAATTAAGAAAAATTTTATATATAAAAAGAGTTAATGTATTATTTTATTTACAAAAAAAGGTTAAGTTATATAAAAAGAAAATAAAGGGATAAAATAAAAAAGGATTGATTTAAGAGTATAAAAATAAAATAAAAAGGTTGAATGGGCCTTAGAGGGGAATTTGTACTTGGCCCAAAACAAAATTTGAAAAGATAATCAGAAGGGGGGGTATGCGCACTGAATCAGTTGGGCTTAGGCATGTTGATGGGGCGAACCGGCCCAATGGCATTTTACAACTTTTGTTTATGGTTTGAACGAGTGTGTCTCAGAACTAGGGTTACACTTTGGCCTAGAACGGCGCCGCTTCCACCTTTGTCCTCTTCGTCTCTTCTTCGCTCGAACCATGGATTCTGAACAAAATTCCTCTTCGCCTATGGCCACCCAGCGCCACCGTCCATCACCTCCTCGCGTTTGTTCAAGCAGTGATAAAAAGAAAGGTAAAGATTTATGTTCTTTCAATTTTTTAGGGTTTCAGATTTCCATTCTTGCATGTTTTACTTTTGTGTTATGATTTTTAATTATCATTATTTTTTGTGTGAGGCGTGAAAAGAAAAGGAAGAGTTTTCTACCTTTGTTGGCTTTTGGAGACGGAGGAGTGGAGAAATGGACTGGAGGCGCTTTAGGCGGCCGGAGGCGAGGGAGTATGATGTTGTGCTAGCTTTGTGGCCTTCCCTGGTATTCATATCTTGTTCTCCTCTGTGGTTTTATGATGATGTTTTCTGAAAACCCCATAACAGTTGCTTCTTTTCCTCTCTTTTGCTTGCTTCTGTATGATGATGATGCTTGGAATTTGAGTATTATTGTTGGACCCTGTGATGAGCCTAGCTCTGAGGGTTTGGATGTTGTTGTTTCATGATGAACTTTTTATCAATGATGATGTTTGAATCTGAGATGCATGTTTGCTTATTATTTCACTTCTGAATAGCTTCTCCTCTCTTGGCTTTGTGCTGGCTTCATTGCTTGATGATGAACTTTCCAGTTCTGAGAGATTTGTTTGGATTGTTTGAATAAGTTTGGAGGGTTCTACCTCTTTTCTGGTTTTGATGCAGGTTAGATTGTGGCTTTTGTTTGTTACAGGCTTTGTTGTAGTTTTGTATAGCAAGGCTTGGTGGTTTGTTTTGAAACAGGCAGGTTCAGGCTTGGAGTTTCTTGCTTCTGTTATATAACAGGTTTTGAGGCAGTTCTGAATGCAAGCTTTATATAGTTTTACACAGGTTTTTGAAAGGGCTTGTGTTTGAGATTTATGCAGGTGTTTAGGCTTTAGGCAAGCTGCTTGTTTTTGACAGGCTGGGGTTGTAAACTTGTTGTTTTTGCTTGACACAGGTTGGAGGCAATTTGTGTTATGTTACAGTTTGAAAAAAACTTGTATCTTTGAAACAGGTTAGGCTTGAAGCTTGTTTTGGAGGCAGGTTGATGGCTTGAAACTACAGGCTTTTGGACTTTGGCTTGTTTCAAGCAGGTTAAGGCTACAGGCTTGCTGTGATTTTTGCTATGTTACAGCTTTGTGGTATCTTGTTTTTTTTATATTCTGCCTCCCTTTTTTTTTGTTCTGGTATATCTTGTTTATATCTTTAAGTCTCAAGCCTGTTGTACTGTAAGCCTCTTCTCTCTCTCCTCCTCTCTTTATCAGAAAAAGCATTGTTTATTGCTTACTGTACTATCTACTCTGAAAAAGGGTTGGCCTTGAAAATGATGATATTTTTGAATGTTGCTTGCATTGTATCTTTCCTCTTCACATTCCAGATTTCCTGCATATCTCTTGTGTACTTTGTTGACAGCTTTATTGGCTTTTGATATCTTTGACAGTTTGACAGCTTTGCACTTGGTTAGGCATTTTTCAGTTTGCATATGTGCAGTTCAGTTTGGACTTTGTAATTCAGTTTAGTTTCTTGCAGCTTGGTTGACATTTTTGTTGACACTTTGCAATTTGAAATTATGCAGCCTTGGGCATTTTGTTTAAATTTGCAGCCTTGTACATTTTTTTATATTTGCAAGCATATAAATTCTTTCCCTCTTTGTGAACCAAGAATTTTCTTGTGATTTGCAGAGAGGGCAAACAAACTGATTCCGGCCAAATATTTTAATGATGAGTTTTAAATATCTGTCTGCTTTTGATTTCATCTGTGTTGACTTCTTTTCTTTTCTTTGTTTTTGCAGATAAAAATTAATTGAGCAAAGAGGAGCAGCAGTGGAAGATGAAGACTTAGGGAACTTTAGGATAGCTTTATTTTATTTCCAATTATTTGTAATAACATTATTTGTAAATACTGTAAATGTATTCAAATAACATTTGTACTAATAATTAAAAATAAATAAAAGCTCTTTTGTCAATTAATCTCTTTTAATTCTTCTTCAATTGTTTATTTAATTATTTATATTTCTTGAATTAAAATAACTGGAAGTAGATCCAATTATTCTAACTTAGATAAAATAAATAATTAACAAACATTGTAGTCTTGCAATCAATAATTAACCCGGCGTCCCAATTAAACATAAGCAATGCACAGTTAATCAAACAAACGTCCACATGTCTTTTCTTTTACTGATTATACCAAACACTACAAGTTCTCAATTCAAATGCCTCAGCTCATATCCCAGAGTAAATTGAAAAGAACTATAGAATTAATTCTTTCTGAGAATGCGCGCACAAAACCTAGTTCTTGATTTATTGTCAAAGAAGTGCCTTCCTGATCAAACCCTGAGCCAAACTCAACCATACCCTAATAATCTGCTTGAACTGTTCCAGAGTCCATGAAAACCCTAATTTGGATAGACTGATAAGAAAAAGTATGTTTGACTGATTCTTACGCCAATCTGAAAAGTCAGGGAAAACCCGAAGCTGTGATTTCTTGTGGAAAAGAGAGGGCAAAGTTTGGGGTACAACAGTTGCCCCTGTTCAATCTTCTTGAACCTGAAGAGTTAGATTGGCAAGTTTGCCTTTTGCGACTCGAGGGTAAAAGGAGATTGGACACTAGAGTGCTCAAAAAATTTGCACTCGGTGATGTGATGGTAGAGGGAATGGGCTTAAAGATGCCATTTGGTGATGGGCTTAAAGATGCCATCTGGAGATGTGACAGAATCTTGCCGGGGGATGGGCTTAGAGATGCCATCTGGAAGTTGTTGGTAGGAGGATGGGCTTAGAGATGCCATCTGGAAATGTTTGTTGAACTGTATGTCATTGGTGAGTATCAGAAAGGTATCCATGTTTGGAATATCTCTGAACTGGGGTCTGAATAAACAATAGATTGACATCCGTATCTGGAAGCATCCGTAAACTGTTTTCAAAAGTTGAGTCTGAATAAGCGATAGATTAACATCTGTGTTTGGAGAATCCGTAAACTGTTTTCAGAAGTTGAAGAATCTGAATAAGCGATAGGTTAACATCCGTGTCTGGAGAACCCGTAAACTGTTTTCAGAAGTTGAAGAATCTGAACAAGCGATAGGTTAACATCCGTGTCTGGAGAACCCGTAAACTGTTTTCAAAAGTCTTGAAGTGAGAAGGAACCGGTGTAGGGTTTCTTGATGATGAGTCCGTGTAAAACTGCATCTGAGATTGAGAAGGAACCAATGTAGGGTTTCCTGATGATGAGTCCGTGTAAAACTGCATCTGAATGAATCTGGAATAAGTATCAGAATGTCGCCATGTCTGGGTCACATCTGAACTATCTCTTGGTGAATCTGGAATAAGTATCAGAATGTCGCCATGTCTGGGTCACATCTGAACTATCTCTGGGTGAATCTGGAATAAGTATCAGAATGTCGCCATGTCTGGGTCACATCTGAACTATCTCTGGGTGAATCTGGAATAAGTATCAGAATGTCGCCATGTCTGGGTCACATCTGAACTATTTCTAGAAAGAATCTCGGAAGATGAAGATCTTTGTTTGTTGATTGATCTTTCTTGAAAAGGTAAAGAGTTAGTTGTATGCAATATCATGATGCATGATGCAATGTATGTTATATCAATGTTTATGATATGAATGTGATGAATGCGCATGTAAGCTGATGAGCTGTCTTGCTGAGGATAGATGAATCCTGGATGGCTGGAGACAAAAGAATCTTGACTGCTGCCGGGGAAAGTAATTCCTTGGCTGCTGCAGGGGATTGAAAATCCTTTGATCGTTGAAAATGAGAAGTCCTGGGACCGCTATTGGGGAATCAGGAGCTTGGGTTGTATGCCAATCTATTGGGGATTCCTGTCTTGAGGAGATCTTCACTGGGGAATATCTGAATATCCTGTGAGGAACTGAGAATGAGAGTCTTCATTCTACTTGGGGATTGATAGTTGGAAGTTTTAGCTCCGCTGGGGATTGCAAGAATCTTTTGATTGCTGCAGGTACTGATCTGGGATAAGTATCGGAATGTCGCCAAATCTGGGTCACATCTGAACTATCTCTAGAAGGGAATCTGGAATAAGTATCGAAATGTCGCCAAATCTGGGTCACATCTGAACTATCTCTAGAATGAAATCTGGAATAAGTATCGAAATGTCGCCAAATCTGGGTCACATCTGAACTATCTCTAGAATGAAATCTGGAATAAGTATCGGAATATCGCCAAATCTGGGTCACATCTGAACTATCTCTAGAATGAAATCTGGAATAAGTTTCGGAATGTCGCCAAATCTGGGTCACATCTGAACTATCTCTAGAAGGAAATCTGGAATAAGTTTCGGAATGTCGCCAAATCTGGGTCACATCTGAACTATCTCTAGAAGGAAATCTGGAATAAGTATCGGAATGTCGCCAAATCTGGGTCACATCTGAACTATCTCTAGAAGGAAAATCTTGAATAAGTTTCGGAATGTCGCCAAATCTGGGTCACATCTGAACTATCTCTAGAAGGAAATCTGGAATAAGTTTTGGAATATCGCCAAATCTGGGTCACATCTGAACTATCTCTAGAAGGAAATCTGGAATAAGTTTCGGAATATCGCCAAATCTGGGTCACATCTGAACTATCTCTAGAAGGAAATCTGGAATAAGTATCGGAATATCGCCAAATCTGGGTCACATCTGGACCATCTCTAGAAGGAAAATCTTGAATAAGTTTCGGAATATCGCCAAATCTGGGTCACATCTGAACTATCTCTAGAAGGAAATCTGGAATAAGTTTCGGAATGTCGCCAAATATGGGTCACATCTGAACTATCTCTAGAAGGAAATCTGGAATAAGTTTCGGAATGTCGCCAAATCTGGGTCACATCTGAACTATCTCTAGAAGGAAATCTGGAATAAGTATCGGAATGTCGCCAAATCTGGGTCACATCTGAACTATCTCTAGAAGGAAAATCTTGAATAAGTTTCGGAATGTCGCCAAATCTGGGTCACATTTGAACTATCTCTAGAAGGAAATCTGGAATAAGTATCAGAATGTCGCCAAATCTGGGTCACATCTGAACTATCTCTAGAAGGAAAATCTTGAATAAGTTTCGGAATGTCGCCAAATCTGGGTCACATCTGAACTATCTCTAGAAGGAAATCTGGAATAAGTATCGGAATATCGCCAAATCTGGGTCACATCTGAACTATCTCTAGAAGGAAATCTGATCTTGATTTTGTTAAGGGTCAGAAATTGGGAGTATACCAATCTTCTGAGGTGGTGAGAATCTTCATTCTGTTAACGGTCAGAAACTGGGAGTATACCAATCTTCTAAGGTTTTAAGGATGAGAGTCTTCATTCTTGAGAGAAACAGATTTTTAGGAGCTTCAATTGTCCGTTATTCTGTTGGTGGTTGTAACTTCCTGCAGGTGATGAAGGAATTTGGATGACCTTGGTGATTGACATTCGAATGCCCCAAGTGATGATGACGGAGACTTGCCCCAAGTTTACTGAACTTTTGAGAGATTTGTTGAAATCTTGACTGGACTGTCCCAGGTTAACTGAACTTTGAAAGATCTGTTGAAGCCTTGACTGGACTGCCCCAGTTTAACTGGATAGTGACATGTCATGCCCCCTTGTTGATAGGAGATTTTTGTAATGGAAGTGTCATCCTTTTTGAAGTGATTTTGCTCACTGAGAGAGTTTTCGTTCCTCCGAACATTCGCTGTAGGAATTTCTTCGCTGTCAAATAAACAACCATGTGCAAACAATGATATTCAAATAATGCAAAGCTTATGCTTGTCTCGAAGTTTTTGAAAAATGCGTTTTTTAGCAGAAAACTTTTTGTAAGACAAATTCAACACAAGATTTAGGGCAAAGCCTTACAGGAGTCAGGATACCTTTTGTAACAGTATGCTTTCGAACTAACCCATGCTTCAATTAGGACTTTCGAAGGGTTGTAACGTGGCTTGGTTCACGGTTTAAGAAACAAAGGATAAAGGCTCAAAGTATATTTGTACCCACCCGCTCTTCGTGATGTTCTTCAATCCTAAACTCAGTCAATTGCGCGTCGCACTCTATTCGAGTTTGGAACGACTTTTGGGTGATGGTTCCCCAGTTGAATTTATTGAGAAGGAAGTCATCATTTTTGAAACATTTTCTCATGTTGTTGAGGATTTGTAATGACCTCTTTCTTGATTTGTTATCCCTAACTTTTGCCTGATTGTTCCTGTTTTCGAGATTACAGTCAGCGGGATGCCCCAACTTTCTTAAGCCTCCTTTATAGGTTTTGGCTAAGTGGGCTTTTCTCTTTTGAGAGGTAATGACTGCCTATGAGATAAGGAACCATCACTGTCTTTTGATTCCAGTGGAATGTTTTTTTGTTTTGATGTCGTTCGTTGTATTACGAACTGAGAGTTTGCGACTTCAATGCGCATTTTCTTTTTGAATTAACTGAGAGACTACCCTGCCCCAGGTTTAAATCAAAGGTTTCAATTTGTTTAGAATAGAAAACTCCTACTTCTTTGGCTCAAAGGGGTTGACTAGGGATTATCTTCCTTATAACTCCAGTGTTTGGGAATTGAAAGAAATGCCTGTACATCATCAGCAAGGTCTGTTCAAAAGCATACTGTATGAGATTATGGTATTGTTTCGTCATCCTCCCTCTAAAGGCTTGCAGCTTTTTATCAAGAGTTAAATATCATAAAGAAAGCATAAGAGTAGTGAAAACGAATGGATGATTTCAAGACAAACATATGTGTGATCGGTGGATCTGGAACTGACTGTTTAACGCTGGTTCGCGAAATGTCGCGGAAGCAAGAGTCGCCACCGTCTTTTATTTTCTCCAAATGGAAAGGACAAAAGCACAGAAAAATTCCTTATAGAGATTGCTCTCGGTTCGGGAGGTAGATTATAGAAAGGGAAGGTGTTAGCACCCTTTCTATCCATGGTTATCCATGGGCTCTTAGATACTTGCTCACTTGTGTTTTCAAAAATGGTTTGTTTGCTTTTCAACTGTGGGTTTTAAAAAGTTTCTTTGAAAATTTCAGTTCGACTCTTGTATCGGTCCTCAAGAGTGTTTGAAAAATGCTTTCGAAAGCTTTTTGAAAATGTGTTGGTGTGAAAAGTATTTTTGATTTGTTTTGTTTTGAATTAGAGCAAGTATCCACGAGTCGTCTACCTACCCTAAGGAATTCGTCTGTGTAAATGTCCTTTAAAGTAGTGCCATCCCACCATTGAGAGGTAGGTAGCACCACCGTTGGAGGTGTTCGGGTCAATTCGAGGTTCGGGACATGGTGATCACCAGAGCAATAGGAAGACACCTTAGAAGCTACCCTCATGCCAGGTTCCCGGATCATGAGGACTTACTAAAACATCCTCTACTCGACGATCACCTTTCGAGGCAAGGCAACAGTGAGGCGTACCCTAGGGGTGGTGTGTGATTTGTGTGTCAGATTCGTTTATTTTATCTTGTCATGTTATGAGTGAGCTACGCATTGTTTTTATTTGAGGCCATTCATTCTTGCATGCATTTATTTAACAGTAAAAAAGGTGCGGAAATTGAAAGTTCTAAACTATTACAAAGGCGCGGGTCCACATCACCAAAATTAAAATCCAGGACCCGATTTGACAGAAAGTAAATAAAGTAAATAAAGTAAAGTGCGAGAAATATAAAATGTCCGAGTTACATGGCTTTGGGAGAATTACATAAATATTTAAAAGAAGGAATAAATAAAATGTGCGAATTGAATTGAAATTGAAAGCGAGGGCGTTGGACCCTTTTTAATGAAATTAAATTATATTGAGCAAATTAATTAAATTAAAATAAAAAAGAAATTATTTTTGAGGTTTTTTGTATTTATGGTTTTTTATGAGAATTAAATGAAATTAAAATATTAATCCTAATTCTAATTTTTTTTATTTATTAAGAAAAACATGTTAAAATTAAACCTAAAATTAATATTTAAAAGAAGGAATAAATAAAATGTGCAAATTGAATTGAAATTGAAAGCGAGGGCGTTGGACCCTTTTTAATGAAATTAAATTATATTGAGCAAATTAATTAAATTAAAATAAAAAAGAAATTATTTTTGAGGTTTTTTGTATTTATGGTTTTTTATGAGAATTAAATGAAATTAAAATATTAATCCTAATTCTAATTTTTTTTATTTATTAAGAAAAACATGTTAAAATTAAACCTAAAATTAATCTAATTATTTACATGCAATTTTGATTTATAAAAATAATTAATTAATTATTAGTGAAATTTATTTATAAAAAATATTAAATAAATATATTTTGATTTTTATGACTTTTCTGTTTTTTACTATTTTTTATATTTTATGAAAATAAGTTAAATTAAAGGAATTAATTAAAAAAAAGAAATAATTGAAATAAATAAAATAAGGAAAAGAAAGAAAATACAATACCTTGGGGGGTTTCTGTCCCCTTTTTGGAGGTGAATTGGAGTGGTTTGGCCATTTGTGTTCTGGCCTCATCATGCATAAGTTGTTCTACTTTGGCCATTTGGCTTTTGGCCATTTGCGTTCTGGCTTCAACATTCCTTTAATGTCTGGCTTAATGTCTGTCTCGCCATGTATTGGTGTCATGTGTAAAATGTTCTGTTTTGGCCATTTGGCTTCTGGCCTTTTGGCCATTTGGCTTTTGGCCTCAACGTTCCTTAATGAACCTGCATGGGATCCTGTCTAAATCTGCAGTGTTGAACCTCATGAACACATTAATAAAATCATAAAAATTCAAATAAAACCAACATATGAAGAAATTTAATGTTTAGGCACAATATGGCATGTATGAATGATTATACCCTTTTGATCATGGAGATCAAATCAATCTTACCCTTACTGGAAGATTAGTGACCTGAATGCTTTTATGCCTTACTGGAAGATTAGGATCATGGAGATCAAGCCAGCCTTATCATTACTGAAGAAGTAGTGAGGTATTGGTTTATAACTGTGATGGCTTGCTTGTAGTGAGAGAGGATTTGTAATAAGGATTTCAAGGTTTTAGGGTTCTTGAAAGAGTTTGATATTCTAACAGTATTGTGACAAGGTTTTTTCTCTCTTTTCCTCCTCTCTTTTTTTCTTTTTTCTCCTTCTTTTTTTCTCTCTTTTTCTCCTTCTTTTTTTCTCTCCTTTTTTGTGTGACAAGAAGGTGATTATATAGTGGAAATTAGGGTAAAGAAAATGGGCTTTGAATGTGCAATTGGGCCTCCAATATTCACTTGAATTCGTCACTTTCCAGGCTAAATCGCAGGGACTTAAGTGCATTTTTTGAAGTTGAAATGTGAAAACAAAATGTAGCCGACATCGAGAACTAACTCCTGTCCGAAAATCGACTCAATCGGATAAACGGTGAATTAGTTATGAATTTTTGAAGTTTCAGCTCAGACAAACTTATTTTGGGCTCCAGTGTCGGCTCTGACACGTTCTTCAATAAAAAACTGGTATTGATCGGTGCATAATTTGGTCTCGACTTTTGAAGAAAAGTTGTAGATCTATGAGTCAGTGACCTTGTGTAAAAATATGAGTCCAATCCGATAAAAATTGACCGAGTTATGAATTTTCGAAGTTTCGGCCCAGCTGAAATAATATTCAGCATTCAGGATTTTCAGCGTGTCACGCACTCTGAGCAAAAAACGAAGGCCTTTTGAATACTGTTTGAACTCAATACCTTCTGTGAAAATGTAGACAACTCAATTTGTGAAATTTTGGCACCGGAACCAGCTCGATACGATGAAAATCGACCAAGTTATGATTTTTTGAACATGACGCAAATAAACTTCTGTCACAAATTTCTGCACGAAAATACTTGATAAATCCACATTTTTGAAGACCTTCTGATCGAAATTGGCTTCCAGCCGTGAGAGATGAAAACATAGATAATGTCGAGACGGAATTTTGGCCACCGGAATGGGTTCAAAACGAGTCACGATCTTCAAGTTATGAATTTTTTAGCGCGTAAAAACTGCACTTTCAGCACACTTTTTCACTATATTTCTTCAAGAAAACTCACACATTCGGATACCTTCTTTAAAGAATTATCTCTTGAGCCGAACCTGAATTTGAGAATATGTTATCAGAGATATCTTGGCGAAAGAATACCTGAATATGACGCGCCGGGTTGGACTTGTGAATTTTTCTTGGAATATTTTGAGAAATATGGGAGGGCAAATTTTGGGGTACAACAGTTGCCCCTGTTCAATCTTCTTAGACCTGAGGATGCAGATTGGCTGACGTGCCTTTCGTAATCCGAAGGTGGAAGATGATTGAACACTAAAGTGCCCAGAAATTTGCGCTCACATAGTAGCAGTGTGATGATGGGAATGGGCTTATAGATGCCATTTGGAGATTGATGGATAGGATGATGAGCTTATAGATGCCATCTGGAGGTTGATCGCGTAAGAGATTCCTTAGCGAGAACTTGCGTACCTGCAAAAGAACAAATGAGTACCTGACACGTTGCAGGAGCTGGTTTTCAGATGCTTGGTATAGATGTGTCCTGACTGGTTACAGGAGCTGGATCTGGAGCTTCAAATGGCGATGAATGAACCAGGGATGGTTACTACCTTAGCATGAACGGTAAGAGAACCTTGGGTGACTTTAACTTCAACAATGCTCGTTGAGAAAAATCTTGGGTGTCTTCTACTGGATAAGCATCAGGGAGATCTTAGGGTCGATCTGACTGAACCAGAGGAGGCCTTTGACTGGATAAGAATCAGGAAAATCTTAGGGTCGATTTAACTGAACCGGACAAGGTCTTGGAATATCTTCAACTGGATAAGCATCAGGGAGATCTTAGGGTCGATATGACTGAACCAGAGAAGGCCTTTGACTGGATAAGCATCAGGAAAATCTTAGGGTCGATTTAACTGAACCGGTCTAGGTCTTGAAATATCTTCAACTGGATAGGCATCAGGGAGATCTTAGGGTCGATCTGACTGAACCAGAGAAGGCCTTTGACTGGATAAGCATCAGGAAAATCTTAGGGTTGATTTAACTGAACCGGACAAGGACTTGAAATATCTTTAACTGGATAAGCATCAGGGAGATCTTAGGGTCGATCTGACTGAACCAGAGAAGGCCTTTGACTGGATAAGCATCAGGAAAATCTTAGGGTCGATTTAACTGAACCGGTCTAGGTCTTGAAATATCTTCAACTGGATAAGCATCAGGGAGATCTTAGGGTCGATCTGACTGAACCAGAGAAGGCCTTTGACTGGATAAGAATCAGGAAAATCTTAGGGTCGATTTAACTGAACCGGACAAGGTCTTGGAATATCTTCAACTGGATAAGCATCAGGGAGATCTTAGGGTCGATCTGACTGAACCAGAGAAGGCCTTTGACTGGATAAGCATCAGGAAAATCTTAGGGTCGATTTAACTGAACCAGACAAGGTCTTGGAATATCTTCAACTGGATAAGCATCAGGGAGATCTTAGGGTCGATCTGACTGAACCAGAGAAGGCCTTTGACTGGATAAGCATCAGGAAAATCTTAGGGTCGATTTAACTGAACCGGACAAGGTCTTGGAATATCTTCAACTGGATAAGCATCAGGGAGATCTTAGGGTCGATCTGACTGAACCAGAGAAGGCCTTTGACTGGATAAGCATCAGGAAAATCTTAGGGTCGATTTAACTGAACTGGACAAGGTCTTGGAATATCTTCAACTGGATAAGCATCAGGGAGATCTTAGGGTCGATCTGACTGAACCAGAGAAGGCCTTTGACTGGATAAGCATCAGGAAAATCTTAGGGTCGATTTAACTGAACCGGACAAGGTCTTGGAATATCTTCAACTGGATAAGCATCAGGGAGATCTTAGGGTCGATCTGACTGAACCAGAGAAGGCCTTTGACTGGATAAGCATCAGGAAAATCTTAGGGTCGATTTAACTGAACCGGTCTAGGTCTTGAAATATGATTGAGAATTTAAACTGCATCTTTCCTGAAAGGTAAAAGGTCAGTCATATGCAATGTATGATATGGATCAAGCAATGATGTTCTCAACATAAATGAGATTTGTATGATATAATGCGTCTATGCATGCTATAATGATGTATGTGATATTTTATGAATGTATGTTTTCGTCTAGGAAAGTAAATCCTTGACGGGCGTCGGGAAGTCATATCCTGGGCTGATGTTTGAAGAATAGATCTTTGCTTCCGCTGGGGATAATAGCTGCAAGAATACCGGTAGGAGAAGATGACTTCGTTGGGGAATAAACTTGGCGAATGGATTACTCTGCGGGGAGAGAAGTATTCTAACGATCTTGCTGGGAAGCAACACTCTATGGGGAGAGTGGTACTTTGCTGAGCTGTTGATAATAACTTGCTGGGGATACCCTTGTTGTGTTGGAAGTGTTAATAGATTTCGCTGGGGATAAGAGGACTTCGTTGAGGACGCTCTTTCCGTGGCTTTTGGCTGAGGATAACCCAGTTATATCCTGTTGAGGAAATAACTCTTTAAATCTAGCCGGACGACGCGTTCGTGCTCTGCGAGGATAAGCTTCCAGAATTTACTGGGGATAAGCTTACTGCTTGGGGGAGATGGACTCCAACTTTCCTTGGGAAACTGGATTGGACTCTTCTTGGGGAAGTTTTGTTATGCGGGGGAAGTGATTCCTTTGAATGTTGGTATGCCGCCGGGGAACAATCTTAGACCAAGACTGCCGGGGATGCTTGTTATGAATACGTATGCTGCTGGAGAATGTTGATATCTGCTGGAGGATACCCAGTTTCCTGGAGATTTGATGACTCTGCTTGGAGAAGAATGCACTGACTGCTGACTCTCTCTGGGGAATTGAGATATGCCGGTTATGTTCTTTAGCTGAACCTACCTTGGTACCTTGGAGGACCGAACAATTAGATTGCTTTAGACAACTCCTTATTGCCCCTGTTTCTGATGTGGGAGAGGGAGATACCTGTGGAGGTGCTTAATTGTTGACGGGAAAACCTTCTTCTGGTAGGCAGGTGATAAGATGACAGGACATAGTCGTACACTTTGATCCCTAACTTTTTCCTGGACCGCCCTTTCGGGTTTTCAGTCCACCGGGATACCCATTTTTGCCCAAGCCGCCTTTTCAGGTTTTCGACTTGCCGGGTGTACAGATTTTTCATTTCAACCCTTCATTTTGCCCGAACCCTTTTGGTTCGCCGGGAAGCCCTTATTTTTGCCTAGGTATGTCAACCTAGCGGGTCTTTGATTTTGCGTGGTATTTTTTTCAACTAGGTCCATGTTCTCAGAATGTAGGGAGGTGCCCCTGTTAGAAGCGTGTTGTCATGCCACCAGAAGATGTTTAATCAGGCAAGATTCATTGTTGGAGTGCCCCAAGTGACTCAGACGGAGATTTGCCCCAGTTTGGTTGGCCTTTTGAGAGATTCTCCGAATCTTGACTTAACTGCCCCAGATGATGGACAATAGTCATGTCATGCCCCTTGATTGGAAGTGTTTCTGTTCATTAGGCATTCATCGTGCGAATTTTCCTGCTGTTCAAACAAAGGTCATATGCCAACAAAGTTATGTTAAAAATGCAAAGCTTATGTTTGTCTTGAAGATTTTGAAAATGCATTCTTTTCATAAAACCAATGATTGTTTGTAAAACGTGATGTCAACTCCGTATTTTACCGTGAGCCTTAAGGAGTCAGGATACCTTTCGTAACAGTATGCTTTCGAACCAACCCATGCTTCAGCTAGGACTTTTAAGGGTTATAACGTGGCTCGGTTCACGGTTTAAGAAACAAAGGATAAAGGCTCAAATTTTATTTGTACCCACCCGCTCTTCGTGATGTTCTCCAAACCTAAACTCAGTTGATCATACGTTAGACCTTGTTTGAGTCTTTGCTCTGACGTTCCGGTGATGATTCGGATGTTGATAACTTATTTTGAATAGGCAGTCATTCCTTTTTGTTATTGAGGGTTTGTGTGACCTCTCTCCTGTATGATTTTTGTTATCCCTTTCCCTTCTTTTTTTTGCCTGAACTGCTTCCTTTTTGGAATTACAGTCAGCGGGATGCCCCAGTTTTGTAAGTCTCCTTCATGGGTTTTGACTTAATGGGTTTTTTTTTTTTGAGATAATGACTGCCTTTCTTTATTGATCATTCGGAACCATCACTGTCTTTCTTTGTTTTGTAAGGACCTCTTTGGTGCCATTCGTCATGCACTTGGATCAACTGAGAGACTACCCTGCCCCAGGTTATGATTAAGGGTTTGAAAAGAAAAAAAAACTCCTACTTCTTTGGCTCAGAGGGGTTGACGAGGGATTATCATCCTTATAACTCCAGTGTTTAGGGATTGAAACAATGCCTGTACCTCATCAGCGGGGTCTGTTCAAAAGCATACTGTAAAGATCGTGGTATCGTTTTCGTCATCCTCCCTCAAAAGGCTTAGAATTATTATTTAAGAGTTGATCATCAGAAAAAATATGAAAATAATTTGCATATAGTGAATACGAATATATTGCTTCAAAACAGACATATGCGATGCATTAATGAAATAACAATGTTTAACATGAGTAAATGTTTGAACAAAAGAAAATTTCAACTTGAACATTCGAATGAACAAAAGTTTTATAGTCTCAGGGCTTGTCACTTCACATGGTGGATCCTGTAGGGATGGCAGGAGCATTCAGCCTGACCCACTTGAGTGAAATCCATTAATCCTTCATCAATTAGATCCTGGATCTTATTTTTCCGAGTCCAACAATCCTCTGTAGCATGCCCCGGGCTGTTAGAATGATAAGCGCAGCGAGCATTGGGGTTATACCTTGAAGGTGTCATGTTGGGATTCTTAGGAGGATCCTTTAGAGTTACCAAGTTCAACCTCAGCAGTTGTTGTAAGGCTTGAGGCAGCGACACGTTGAGCTTGGTGAATTGCCTTTTGGGCTTGTCTGGCTGCAGCTGGTGAGGTCGATACTGAATTGGCGATACTGAAGCCATCTGAGGAACTTTTCCCTTGTCTGCCTGTCTCAAGGGTGGTTGAATGATGACTGGCTCTTCAACCCTAGACGTTTGCCCCAGCTGGTTACCCCGAAGCAGTTGGTTGACGAGGACCCTGAGCTCGTCTTGTTTTTGAACTAAACTTTGAATGGCAGTCGCCTGCCCCAGCATCTGGACTTTCAAGGCATCTATTTCAGCTTGCTGATATCTCATCCGTTCATCCTCAGCACTGTTCCTGGCCAAAGTCTCCCTGAGAAGTGTCCTTAACTCCTCCTGCCCCTTGGATAGATTCATGAGGGTTTCCCCGAACCGAGTCTCTTGAGCAAGACAGTCCTGGTTATCTGGTTGGAAGGCCATTGCTAAAATAAACAGCGAGAAAGGTAAGTGACCTGCAACAAAGATACCTGTTATGTAATGATGTGTATGATATGCATGCAATGTTTTCAAGGATCTTGCGGGGTAAACAAGAAATTTGTTAGAGCTGGGATCCGGTAGCTTGATTGAAGGAACTTCATATTTGTTGAGAGTCCTTCTTCAAGAGTCAAAGGCTCACCATATCTAGTGGTTCATGGCCCCTGACTTTAATCATCATGTCTGGTTTTGATTTCCAAACAACCTTGGTTAGGGGAACCTTCTTCAGGAGTCAGAGCTCACCATATCAAGTGGGTCATAGCCCTTGACAACCTTGGCTAGAGGAAAATAAATCCTCTTTGCCCCTTGCTGGACAGTTGGTTCATCATGACCTGCATCACAAGCCCTTGAGATCCTTGAAATGGGTTAGTCCTTATGTAGGATGCATGCAATGGTATGATGTTATGCTATGCATGGAGTAATGTAGGTAAACCCTGTTATGAGTCCAGATTAAGGACTGCAAACTAAAACCTGCAAGAAACTAGTCTGCAAGAAACTCAGTACACTCTGTTATAAGCCCTAATTAAGGACTATAAACAAAACCTGCAAGAAACTCAATACGCTCCGTTATGAGTCCTAATTAAGGACTATAAACAAAACCTGCAAGAAACTTAGTAAGCCCTGTCATGAGTCCCAATTAAGGACTAAAATAAACCCTGCAAGAAACTTGGTAAACCTTGTTATGAGTCCTAGTTAAGGACTAAAAACAAAGACCTGCAAGAAACTCGGTAAACCTTGTTATGAGTCCTAGTTAAGGACTAAAAACAAAAACCTGCAAGAAACTCGGTAAACCTTGTTATGAGTCCTAGTTAAGGACTATAAACAAAACCTGCAAGAAGTTCAGATGTCAGATAACAAGCATGCAAATAGTCAAGTATGAAGGCACACAAGTCACACAAGAGAAAGCCCTTAGAGTTTAGGCCAGCATGGGGTCTGGGTATTACCCTCTTGAAGTTGGTGGGCTCAACCTGTCCTATCAGAAGTAACCGGGTTCTAAGGGTCCCAATATCACGGGATTGCTTTCATTGTTCATCGTTTCGATTTAGCCACTGAACTGGCGACCGAAATATTCCAGGAAAGCAACCCTCAATTGAGCGTAGTATCGAGTATCAACCAACCTCGGACTGCACCAAAGTCAGTTATCTCACTACCCTAAAGAGGCCAAGATAGTTCAATTAAGGTTCCTAAGGTCTGTTGATGCTTCATGACACCACGTGGAGGCCCCGTACTCTCCTTGACTGAACTCAAGGGTTACCGGTACACACCAAAGCGCCACATCAATGTAGCAGACTGTTTCAACCATGTCGGTATACCCCGCACAGTTCCCTCACAGCCTTGTTGCTACTTTCTAAGAAAGGTATCCCCCAGATCCGAGTTAGGATCTATAGAACTCCCAAGCAACCCACAATTTAAAGCACACAAGGAAAACAATTGAAAACACAGTTATGAACTAGCCCTAAGGTACACCCCACTTTATAAGATTCTCCCCAGCAGAGTCGCCAGTTCTGTGATCGGTGGATCTGGAACTGACTGTTTAACGCTGGTTCGCGAAATGTCGCGGAAGCAAGAGTCGCCACCGTCTTTTATTTTCTCCAAATGGAAAGGACAAAAGCACAGAAAAATTCCTTATAGAGATTGCTCTCGGTTCGGGAGGTAGATTATAGAAAGGGAAGGTGTTAGCACCCTTTCTATCCATGGTTATCCATGGGCTCTTAGATACTTGCTCACTTGTGTTTTCAAAAATGGTTTGTTTGCTTTTCAACTGTGGGTTTTAAAAAGTTTCTTTGAAAATTTCAGTTCGACTCTTGTATCGGTCCTCAAGAGTGTTTGAAAAATGCTTTCGAAAGCTTTTTGAAAATGTGTTGGTGTGAAAAGTATTTTTGATTTGTTTTGTTTTGAATTAGAGCAAGTATCCACGAGTCGTCTACCTACCCTAAGGAATTCGTCTGTGTAAATGTCCTTTAAAGTAGTGCCATCCCACCATTGAGAGGTAGGTAGCACCACCGTTGGAGGTGTTCGGGTCAATTCGAGGTTCGGGACATGGTGATCACCAGAGCAATAGGAAGACACCTTAGAAGCTACCCTCATGCCAGGTTCCCGGATCATGAGGACTTACTAAAACATCCTCTACTCGACGATCACCTTTCGAGGCAAGGCAACAGTGAGGCGTACCCTAGGGGTGGTGTGTGATTTGTGTGTCAGATTCGTTTATTTTATCTTGTCATGTTATGAGTGAGCTACGCATTGTTTTTATTTGAGGCCATTCATTCTTGCATGCATTTATTTAACAGTAAAAAAGGTGCGGAAATTGAAAGTTCTAAACTATTACAAAGGCGCGGGTCCACATCACCAAAATTAAAATCCAGGACCCGATTTGACAGAAAGTAAATAAAGTAAATAAAGTAAAGTGCGAGAAATATAAAATGTCCGAGTTACATGGCTTTGGGAGAATTACATAAATATTTAAAAGAAGGAATAAATAAAATGTGCGAATTGAATTGAAATTGAAAGCGAGGGCGTTGGACCCTTTTTAATGAAATTAAATTATATTGAGCAAATTAATTAAATTAAAATAAAAAAGAAATTATTTTTGAGGTTTTTTGTATTTATGGTTTTTTATGAGAATTAAATGAAATTAAAATATTAATCCTAATTCTAATTTTTTTTATTTATTAAGAAAAACATGTTAAAATTAAACCTAAAATTAATATTTAAAAGAAGGAATAAATAAAATGTGCGAATTGAATTGAAATTGAAAGCGAGGGCGTTGGACCCTTTTTAATGAAATTAAATTATATTGAGCAAATTAATTAAATTAAAATAAAAAAGAAATTATTTTTGAGGTTTTTTGTATTTATGGTTTTTTATGAGAATTAAATGAAATTAAAATATTAATCCTAATTCTAATTTTTTTTATTTATTAAGAAAAACATGTTAAAATTAAACCTAAAATTAATCTAATTATTTACATGCAATTTTGATTTATAAAAATAATTAATTAATTATTAGTGAAATTTATTTACAAAAAATATTAAATAAATATATTTTGATTTTTATGACTTTTCTGTTTTTTACTATTTTTTATATTTTATGAAAATAAGTTAAATTAAAGGAATTAATTAAAAAAAAGAAATAATTGAAATAAATAAAATAAGGAAAAGAAAGAAAATACAATACCTTGGGGGGTTTCTGTCCCCTTTTTGGAGGTGAATTGGAGTGGTTTGGCCATTTGTGTTCTGGCCTCATCATGCATAAGTTGTTCTACTTTGGCCATTTGGCTTTTGGCCATTTGCGTTCTGGCTTCAACATTCCTTTAATGTCTGGCTTAATGTCTGTCTCGCCATGTATTGGTGTCATGTGTAAAATGTTCTGTTTTGGCCATTTGGCTTCTGGCCTTTTGGCCATTTGGCTTTTGGCCTCAACGTTCCTTAATGAACCTGCATGGGATCCTGTCTAAATCTGCAGTGTTGAACCTCATGAACACATTAATAAAATCATAAAAATTCAAATAAAACCAACATATGAAGAAATTTAATGTTTAGGCACAATATGGCATGTATGAATGATTATACCCTTTTGATCATGGAGATCAAATCAATCTTACCCTTACTGGAAGATTAGTGACCTGAATGCTTTTATGCCTTACTGGAAGATTAGGATCATGGAGATCAAGCCAGCCTTATCATTACTGAAGAAGTAGTGAGGTATTGGTTTATAACTGTGATGGCTTGCTTGTAGTGAGAGAGGATTTGTAATAAGGATTTCAAGGTTTTAGGGTTCTTGAAAGAGTTTGATATTCTAACAGTATTGTGACAAGGTTTTTTCTCTCTTTTCCTCCTCTCTTTTTTTCTTTTTTCTCCTTCTTTTTTTCTCTCTTTTTCTCCTTCTTTTTTTCTCTCCTTTTTTGTGTGACAAGAAGGTGATTATATAGTGGAAATTAGGGTAAAGAAAATGGGCTTTGAATGTGCAATTGGGCCTCCAATATTCACTTGAATTCGTCACTTTCCAGGCTAAATCGCAGGGACTTAAGTGCATTTTTTGAAGTTGAAATGTGAAAACAAAATGTAGCCGACATCGAGAACTAACTCCTGTCCGAAAATCGACTCAATCGGATAAACGGTGAATTAGTTATGAATTTTTGAAGTTTCAGCTCAGACAAACTTATTTTGGGCTCCAGTGTCGGCTCTGACACGTTCTTCAATAAAAAACTGGTATTGATCGGTGCATAATTTGGTCTCGACTTTTGAAGCAAAGTTGTAGATCTATGAGTCAGTGACCTTGTGTAAAAATATGAGTCCAATCCGATAAAAATTGACCGAGTTATGAATTTTCGAAGTTTCGGCCCAGCTGAAATAATATTCAGCATTCAGGATTTTCAGCGTGTCACGCACTCTGAGCAAAAAACGAAGGCCTTTTGAATACTGTTTGAACTCAATACCTTCTGTGAAAATGTAGACAACTCAATTTGTGAAATTTTGGCACCGGAACCAGCTCGATACGATGAAAATCGACCAAGTTATGATTTTTTGAACATGACGCAAATAAACTTCTGTCACAAATTTCTGCACGAAAATACTTGATAAATCCACATTTTTGAAGACCTTCTGATCGAAATTGGCTTCCAGCCGTGAGAGATGAAAACATAGATAATGTCGAGACGGAATTTTGGCCACCGGAATGGGTTCAAAACGAGTCACGATCTTCAAGTTATGAATTTTTTAGCGCGTAAAAACTGCACTTTCAGCACACTTTTTCACTATATTTCTTCAAGAAAACTCACACATTCGGATACCTTCTTTAAAGAATTATCTCTTGAGCCGAACCTGAATTTGAGAATATGTTATCAGAGATATCTTGGCGAAAGAATACCTGAATATGACGCGCCGGGTTGGACTTGTGAATTTTTCTTGGAATATTTTGAGAAATATGGGAGGGCAAATTTTGGGGTACAACAATATGCAATGCATTAATGAAACAAAGTTTGACATTAATAGATAATTGTTTGAATAACAAAAGAAATTACAGCTTTGAAAATTCAAATGAAACAAAGACATTCTCAATGATTTGGCATAGGAGGAGTGGTCATGCTAGAGTCTTCGGAGGGTCAAACTCGATCTCCTTGGCATCGATCATGTCTTGGATCTTGTTCTTCAGAGGCCAACAGTTGTTTGTGTCATGCCCCGGACTGTCAGAGTGGTATGCACACCTTTCATTGGGATGATAGGTAGGAGCAGAAGTATTTGGGTTTCGGAGAGGAGCCCTTAATGTAATCAGATTCATCTTCAACAAGTGTTGCAGTGCTTGAGACAACGGCATGTTGATGTTGGTGAACTGCCTCTTAGGTGTGACCTCCTTATGCTGATGCCCCTGTCTTTGTTGAGCAGGCGTAGGATTAGAGATCAAGATTGCTCCTATGTGTTGGTCATGGTGGCCCTTTTGACTGTTCGCAGCATTAGAATCTTTCTTTCCGTTGTAGGGAATTATCTGAGTATCCGAGGGTGTAGCTCCTTGGATCTTTCCACTTTTGATGCCAGCTTCGACCCTTTCGCCGGTCAGTATTAGCTCGGTGAACCCGGCAGAGGAGCTTCCAATTAAGTGATTGAAGAAAGGCCCTGTCAAAGTTCCCATGAAGATGTCAATCAGCTCTCTGTCAGTTAAAGGAGGTTGCACCCTACTAGCCAGATCTCTCCACTTTTGAGCGTATCCTTTGAAGCTCTCGTCGGATCCCATGGTCATGTTCTGCAATTGTACACGAGTTGGTGCAAGATCAGCATTGTATTGATACTGTTTGTAAAAATGCATAGCTAAATCTTCCCAGGTGTGGATGCGAGAACTCTCCAATTGATAGAACCACTCGAGTTGAGTCCCTACCAGGCTTTCTTGGAAGAAATGGATCCAAAGCTTTGGATCAGTTGTGTATGGTTGAATCTTGCGGACATAAGACTTTAGATGCATCTTAGGGCAAGAGACTCCATCATACAGGGCCAAGGTAGGGACTTTGAACTTTGGAGGGATGACCAATCCATGAACCAAACCCATGTCTCCTAAATCCAAGCCAGGTATTTGTTGAACCTCCATAGCATTGAGGCGATCCTCCAACTGTTTGTATTTGTCATCAGCGAGAGGATATTGTTCCTCGGAGTAGTCAGCTTCAACAATCTCCAAATTGTGGTCTTCTTCAAGACTGACCCCCTTGTCTTTGAGAAGGAGAGCTTTCAGATCATCTTGCCCTTTACCCATAGCCAGAAGCATTTGTTGGAATTGAGCGTTTTGAGCTTGGAGATCTTTCACCGTTTGTTCCATATCCATCTTACTGAAATAAACAGTAAGAAGATAAGGAAACCTGTATGGGAGAAACCTGTTATGCAATGATATGTATGATATATGTATGCAATGTTTTCAAGGATCTCTTGGGGTAAACACAAGAGAATGTTAGAGGTTGAACTTCGATCTTTGATTGGAGAACTTTGCACCGGCGGATGTCTTTCCACGAGAATCAAGCTCACCATGTCAAGTGGGTCATAGCCCCTGATTCAAGTTGTTGCACTTGATCTTTGATGGCATTTGTTTAGAGGAGAAAACCTCTTTCCCCTTGGTAGATGTCTGGTTCAACGTGACCCTGCATCAAAAGACCCTCGAGATTCTTGAAGTGGTTAGTGAAAAAATGCTATGGTATGATGTTATGATGTTATGTACATGTATGCAAAAGCAAGTAAGTGTATATACAGGTAATCATATTCACACAGAGCAAACAAGTCCTTAGGTTTAGGCTTGCATGGGGTTTGTAGGTAAGTACCCTCATGAAGTTAGTTGGCTCATCCTGTCCTAAAATAGAAACCGGGTTCTAAGGAGCTCAATATCATTGGATTGTTTTCTGTGTTCATTGTTTTGGTTTAGCCACTTAACTGGAGACCAAAATATTCCAAGAAAACAACCCTCAATGAGTGTAGTATCGAGTATCTACCAACTTCGGACTGCACCAAAGTCAGTCATCTCACTACCCCTAAAAAGACTAAGATGGTCAAGTAAGGTTCTAAGAGTTCGTTAGTGCTTCATGACATCACTCAGCGGCCCCGTACTCTCCTTGATTGAACTCAAGGGTTACCGGTACTCACAAATATGTCGCACTAACATAGCTTACTGCTTCAACCATGTCGGTATACCCCACACAGTTCCCTCACAGTTTTATTGCTATTTACCTAAAAAGGTGCCCCCAAATCCGGGTGTAGGATTTACAACAAACCCAAACAAGGACCCAAAAAGTAAAGCAATCAAGGCAATCAAAGCAAGTATGTAAAGGTGATCTAAACCCTAAGGTAATCCCACTTTTAAACTCAAGTCCCCAGCAGAGTCGCCAGTTCTGTGATACGATGGGAGAACTGACTTGAGGTTTTGCGTTTTGTTTTCGCACTTGTTCGGTTTAGTAAGAGTCGCCACCGACTTTTTATTTTATCCTAAAGGAAAGGTTAAAAAGAACAGGAAAAACCTTTGAGATGTTTCGTGGGTTCGGGGAGTAGATTATAGAAAGGGAAGGTATTAGCATCCTTTCTATCCATGGTTATCCATGGGCTCTTAGTTACTTGCTTAGATCACTTGCCTTGCATTTTCAATTGTTTGAAATGGTGCTTTCAATTGTTTGAAATGGTGCTTTGTGTGTGTGGTTTTGAAAATGTTTTGAAAAAGATGCCTTGTCTAGGCAACCGTTGTAACAATTCTTTACTCGAATGTTTTACAAAGGTGTTTGTCTTTTCGAAAAGATGTTTCAAAGTTTTTTGAAAGTGTGTTGTGGAGTGGGTTTTGAAAAGTAGGCAAGTGTGTTTTGCAAGCTTGATCAAGTAACTAAGAATTGTCTACCCCTAAATTTACTCAAAGATTTTTCTCATGTTTAACCCTTTTAACAGTATTGTTCCACCATTGTATTTGGTGGACAATCTTGTGTTAGGATGTTAACGGGACAGGCGCGGGTCATCGTTTAGACCATGAATGCAATGGTGCCAAGTATCTTTGGCAATTTTTCTTTTAAGGGACTTGATCATTTTTAGGAAACTTCGAAAGCGTCATCGAGGGACTATGATCATTTGATTTGTTTTTGTTTTGCCAAAGAAACTCAACATGCAAGCATGGCCCATTTTTGAAGGCAGCAAGAGGGATTACCCTAGGGGTGCAAGTGTGAATTGTGTATTGATTGTCATGCTTTTGTCTTGTATTAGGTTATCTAGCGGTTGATTTTGAATCTTCGCATACAAACCCTAATTACTATACAGTATATAGAAAGCGATAAATTGCAGGAATTTAAAGTCTAAGCTATTACAAATAAGTATCCGGGGATGGGGGTACAAATATTTACAAATGGGGATGAGTCCATGATTGAACCCAATTTGCCATTGGCTAGGTAAAAAATCAGAAATTTCCCTTGTGCAGACAAAACCCTAAAAATGACCATTTTACCCTTTTGGTGATCTGATCAAATTTCTTGTGGAGTTGTGGTCCAAACTTGATCAAATGGTTCATATGAGTCTATAATGTTGATGTGGGTCAAAATTTATGAGGTTTGACTGTAAATTGGCCACAATTGACTTTTTCCTCAATACAGCTGATTTCTAGGTCAACTGTCCAATTGACTGGGCAAAAATTTGATTCAAGGCTTGAAACTTGGTAGAGGTAATCTTGTAAGTCCAACATGAAGTATGAAAGTCATTTTGAGCATTGAAAGTCCAAAATTCCTTGTGCAAACTCAAACCCTAATTTAGGTCAACAATGCAAGGAGATGTCCTGAGCTGAGCAAACCCTAACTTGATCTTGAGTTCAAAGAGCCTTGTGATGAGAAATGTTGATAAAATTAGAGGGAAAATTTTGGGGTACAACACAAGCTCCTTGAGTTGAGGAGTGAATCTCACAAGGTTGACTTGAATAGTTTTCCGGCGGAGTGAATCCATTACCTACAAATCAGGAACAAAGATGAAGATCCAAATCCTTGAAATGGTTAGTGGATGCATATGATGCTTCATGATGTTCATGATGTATGCACAAGTATATGTACAAGCAAGTCACACAAGTTCCTAGTTTCAGGCTTGCACGGGGTTTCATAGGTAAGTACCCTCTTGAAGTTAGTTGGCTCAACCTGTTCTATAAATAGTAATCGGGTTCTAAGGAGCATCAATATCACTGGATTATTTTCTGTGTTTATTGTTTCAGTTTAGCCACTTTACTGGCGACCAAAATATTCCAAGAAAACAATCCTAAATGAGTGTAGTATCGAGTATCTACCAACTTCGGACTGCACCAAAGTCGGTCATCTCACTACCCCTAAAAAGGCCAAGATGGTCAAGTAAAGGTTCTAAAAGTCCATTAGTGCTTCATGACATCACTCAGCGGCCCCGTATTCTCTTTGATTGACTCAAAGGCTACCGGTACCCACAAATATGTCACACTAATATAGCTATTGCTTCAACCATGTCGGTATATGTGATACGGTGGGAGAACTGACTTGAGGTTTTGCGTTTTGTTTTTGCACTTGTTCGGTTTAGCAAGAGTCGCCACCGACTTTTTATTTTATCCTAAAGGAAAGGTTAAAAAGCACAGGAAAAACCTTTGAGATGTTTCGTGGGTTCGGGGAGTAGATTATAGAAAGGGAAGGTATTAGCACCCTTTCTATCCATGGTTATCCATGGGCTCTTAGTTACTTGCTTAGATCACTTGCCTTGCATTTTCAATTGTTTGAAATGGTGCTTTCAATTGTTTGAAATGGTGCTTTGTGTGTGTGGTTTTGAAAATGTTTTGAAAAAGATGCCTTGTCTAGGCAACCGTTGTAACAATTCTTTACTTGAATGTTTTACAAAGGTGTTTGTCTTTTCGAAAAGATGTTTCAAAGTTTTTTGAAAGTTGTTTTTGAAAGTGTGTTGTGGAGTGGGTTTTGAAAAGTAGGCAAGTGTGTTTTGCAAGCTTGATCAAGTAACTAAGAATTGTCTACCCCTAAATTTACTCAAAGATTTTTCTCATGTTTTAACCCTTTTAACAGTATTGTTCCACCATTGTATTTGGTGGACAATCTTGTGTTAGGATGTTAACGGGACAGGCGCGGGTCATCGTTTAGACCATGAATGCAATGGTGCCAAGTTTCTTTGGCAATTTTTATTTTAAGGGACTTGATCATTTTAGGCAACTTCGAAAGCGTCATCGAGGGACTATGATCATTTGATTTGTTTTTGTTTTGCCAAAGAAACTCAACATGCAAGCATGGCCCATTTTTGAAGGCAGCAAGCGGGATTACCCTAGGGGTGCAAGTGTGAATTGTGTATTGATTGTCATGCTTTTGTCTTGTATTAGGTTATCTAGCGGTTGATTTTGAATCTTCGCATACAAACCCTAATTACTATACAGTATATAGAAAGCAATAAATTGCGGGAATTTAAAGTCTAAGCTATTACAAATAAGTATCCGGGGATGGGGGTACAAATATTTACAAATGGGGATGAGTCATATCAGGATAGTAGTGTCCAAATATATTTACAACCAAATCGAATCGCAATCTCAATGTAAAATGTAGCAATGTATAAGAATAAAAAGTAATGTATCAAAAGTATTTGTGAAAGTGTATGTGATTATTTACAAATGAGAAAAGTATGTTAACTTAATGCAATATTAAGTACTTTATTTATTTTTGGGTTTTTGTTAAATATGTACAAACAAATGTTCTAAAGAAAAATGTTTTAAGTTAAAGAAAATTAATATTTATACAATTTAGTTAATATTATATAAACAAAAGAAAAAAAATATTTAACTTAAAACGAACTAATTATTTATGTATCTTTTAATGTTTATATGCAAGAAAACTATTTAACTCAAAATTCTATTCTTTATGTATTTTTAACTATACTAAAAATATAAAGTAATTAAGAAAAATTTTATATATAAAAAGAGTTAATGTATTATTTTATTTACAAAAAAAGGTTAAGTTATATAAAAAGAAAATAAAGGGATAAAATAAAAAAGGATTGATTTAAGAGTATAAAAATAAAATAAAAAGGTTGAATGGGCCTTAGAGGGGAATTTGTACTTGGCCCAAAACAAAATTTGAAAAGATAATCAGAAGGGGGGGTATGCGCACTGAATCAGTTGGGCTTAGGCATGTTGATGGGGCGAACCGGCCCAATGGCATTTTACAACTTTTGTTTAGGGTTTGAACGAGTGTGTCTCAGAACTAGGGTTACACTTTGGCCTAGAACGGTGCCGCTTCCACCTTTGTCCTCTTCGTCTCTTCCTCGCTCGAACCATGGATTCTGAACAAAATTCCTCTTTGCCTATGGCCACCCAGCGCCACCGTCCATCACCTCCTCGCGTTTGTTCAAGCAGTGATAAAAAGAAAGGTAAAGATTTATGTTCTTTCAATTTTTTAGGGTTTCAGATTTCCATTCTTGCATGTTTTACTTTTGTGTTCTGATTTTTTATTATCATTATTTTCTGTGTGAGGCGTGAAAAGAAAAGGAAGAGTTTTCTACCTTTGTTGGATTTTGGAGACGGAGGAGTGGAGAAATGGACTGGAGGCGCTTTAGGCGGCCGGAGGCGAGGGAGTATGATGTTGTGCTAGCTTTGTGGCCTTCCCTGGTATTCGTATCTTATTCTCCTCTGTGGTTTTATGATGATGTTTTCTGAAAACCCCATAACAGTTGCTTCTTTTCCTCTCTTTTGCTTGCTTCTGTATGATGATGATGCTTGGAATCTGAGTATTGTTGTTGGACCCTGTGATGAGCCTAGCTCTGAGGGTTTGGATGTTGTTGCTTCATGATGAACTTTTTATCAATGATGATGTTTGAATCTGAGATGCCTGTTTGCTTATTATTTCACTTCTGAATAGCTTCTCCTCTCTTGGCTTTGTGCTGGCTTCGTTGCTTGATGATGAACTTTCCAGTTCTAAGAGCTTTGTTTGGATTGTTTGAATAAGTTTGGAGGGTTATACCTCTTTTCTGGTTTTGATGCAGGTTAGACTGTGGCTTTTGTTTGTTACAGGCTTTGTTGTAGTTTTGTATAGCAAGGCTTGGTGGTTTGTTTTGAAACAGGCAGGTTCAGGCTTGGAGTTTCTTGCTTCTGTTATATAACAGGTTTTGAGGCAGTTCTGAATGCAAGCTTTGTATAGTTTTACACAGGTTTTTGAAAGGGCTTGAGTTTGAGATTTATGCAGGTGTATAGGCTTTAGGCAAGTTGCTTGTTTTTGACAGGCTGGGGTTGCAAACTTGTTGTTTTTGC